>JARHVA010001852.1:1280000-1880000 GCA_037957365.1 Torreya grandis | reverse complement strand
GATCTTGCTCAATCTTTATATAGTTTTCATATTCTTAGGATCATGGGAGAGGTTAATCAACACTTTTTGATGGGAGGTGGAGGGGTATACCATAGATGTGGGCATCACCTTAGAGGATGTACATGCCTTAATTATAATTACTATTATTAGGGCTCCTATCATATGTGATGAACCATGAGTGAAGGATGAGAGGCAAGCCCTATCCTGTTGGGTAATAGGCTCAGAGAGTATTTATCTCAAGTTGTGTGTTAGCCTATTTTATGTGTATATCTCAACCATTCCAAATATCTAGAAGGTCATGATAGGACTTATGACATCATGTGTGTTATGTCACAAGTCATATGGGAAGGTAATATTATATGTGGTATCTTTATGTCAGTCCATCCTGGAGCAAGGTGTGTTGTATGATCTAGGCTCTATCATTTTGGTGCAACTCATGCATGATATGTATGGTATGCCGACCTGGGGCTAGAATATGATGGGCCCCATAATTTTTTTGAATTATTGGATGTATGAGAGATTCCATATTTATCAATCAGTTGGGATACCCCATGAATTCAATGATAGGTTACCTCAGGTGGTACAATGGAGGGATGATCATGCAATGTGTGTTGTGCCCCATGTCCCAACTTTATAGATTATGACATGATGGTATATAGTGTGGAAACCTTACACTAATATTTTGGCCATATATATGGCTTATGATACTATTTTTAAGGGTTTGAAACATGTTCATATCATGGACCATTATACTTCACGGGTAGATCCACATCTAGTACCTCATGCTCCTAGATAGATAGGCCCAACACATCTAATAGCCCCTCTAGTAATGGTTACTTATTGGGCATGGCATGTTTGATAGTTGAGAGTGAGAGGAGACATACGGGTACTTGTAGAGATACTTGTTATTATCCCTTGGTGAGTAATCTCATGTTCAAGTTAAGTGCAATAGTAGGAGGCATCAAGGCATGCTGTAAAGGATGTTATAATTATAGATGTTGAGGGTGATGTCATAGGAGAGATGGTATCAGAGTCACGGTAAGGGTGATAGTGTCCATATCAAGATCATAGGATACAGAATCACCATTAGAGAGAGGGGACATGGAGAAACTATAATGGTTGATAGACAAAACTAATCAATAAAGAGATAGTTGAGGAGGGAATCATGATACACAGGCATAGTCACTCTAGGTTTATCACTTGTATGGAGGTAACTAACAAAGGAGGTTCTCTATGGTCAGGATAATGGGGGACCATGGTTGGTGACACCAAAACTAGTGAGAAATGCTTTAATTTACTAATTTTTTAACATAGAGAATTAATTTCATTATTTTTTATATATTTGGGATAGATAGATAGTTATACACACACATACACACATGAGATCCAATGTATATTTGGTTTTTAATTTAGAGGTATTATTATGGAGGAGATCAGATATGAATTCATGATTGTGTCTTCACACCATGATATTTTAGATGGGGTGTTATCACATTATTATCCATCTACCTTGGTATACCCTGTGGTACCATCTACTCCATGTTATCTTAGCTAGTTTATATTAGTTGGGGAGGCTTTTGGACAATTTAAAGCATGAGGAAATGGCTTAAAACCACCTACAAGAGTAGGAGAGGGAGAGGATCTATCCTAGTAGGTATTTTCACAAGAATGAATCACCCATATGGTGACTATTATATATCTTAGATGTGTGAAAGACCAAGTGACCAAACTACAAGGGCAAGTCAATGGATTGAGATCATAGACTACATCATTACAATGTACCATTCCAAAGTGATAAACTATAATAATCCATGGGTATCATGGCCTAGCCACAAGATAGACATGATGGATCATAGCCTTAGAGCTATATCTATTGTATTTATTATTATATTATATCAAACTCATGTGATATATATTGATATAGAAATTTATTGGTCTATGATTTGTATTTGTTTTTTATGGATGGATGTATGTATATATTTCCTTTCTAGAACATGTATTTTATTTTTTTTGTATAAGCTATGGTAAATATATGATGCATGTTTTCTTTATAGCATTGTGTGATACACATGCATGGTTAAAAATAAAATCAAATGATTTGGAAAAGTATAAATAATTATAAAATGTAATACATACTAAATCACAATGGGGAAATATGTAAAAACAAAATATGAATAAATATAATAAACAAAAATGGTAAAGTAATAGGTAACAAATGTTTTCAAACCATGTAAAACTATAAATTGCACCAATTTAAAATAAATAGAATTCATACTATATCAAATTGGGAAGTATTAAAATACATAATAAAGTGGTAAATGTGTTATAATAATGGTATAAAAATAAACAAAATAAATTTAATTAATCATACTAGATCAAGATGAGAAGTATGAAAAGAAAAACAAAGTGTAAGTATAAATCAAATTAATCATATTAAATTAAGATGTAAAGTATGAAAAATTAAATAAAATGGTTGTAAACATACATGTAATCAAAAAATAAGAAGATAAAAGTGAAGTGTTTATGAAGTAAGCATAAAACATACTAAATCAAGATGGGAATCTTGTAAATGATGTTTAAATCATAATATAACACAAATTATCTAAAATTTGAAGCATGTAATTTTATTATGACTTTGTTATAGTATGAAATTTTTATTGGAATATTTTGTGAGGAGAGTTTGGTCCTATCCAAGGTATTACACTACAACTCACAAATGGAACACCAATGAGGTGGAGATAATTGTGGGAATAATTTAAAGATGTTTAATGAAATAAATTATAAGGAGATACTAGTCTTATCCATGGTCTTACACTGCAACTCATAAGGTGAAAACTAATGAGTGCATTTTAAACAAGGGGAAAAGTAAGGAAATATTTTGTGATGAATGCATATTCCTATCCAAGGTTTTACAATGTAACTCACAAAGGGAAACCCTAGGGGGTATGATAAGTTAACAAAACTATATTTATCAAGGGGAAATATTAAGATTGTTTTAATAAAATAGGGAATGTAAAAATCATGATAAAACCTTAGTAAACATGAGGCATTCTAGGTAATAAGGAAAGACACTAAGAGTCTAGTGACCATAAAAATACAAAGGATACTTACTCACAATAAGCGCAAAGCTATATAAGAAAATAAGTGGAATACTAAGATCAACTCATGAAGGATATATGAACAAGTAAAGTAAAATGAACCTACCTTCACACAACATGTTACCCATTCCTCAGGAGCCCTTATAAATCTATCGGTCTACTTTGAATATTGGGTACTTGTGTGATAAAGTAGGTAGTACTATAGAGATTTTTTTGTTCTTTAATCCCAATCTAATAGCTTACCACACCCCAATGGACCTAAGATCTATTATCAGGCCAACTATGGAGTTTTAAATTTAAGTAATGATAAGAGATGTGCTAAATATATTAAATATCATCTTTTGGGGGGATTAAAATTTTGGATTGTATGTTACCTTGTGAATACTTGCCTTTTATTTAAATGATTTTGATTTTAACTTGTTTATGGATTTTGTGATTCCTCCTCCATATATATTTTGAATAACCAACATGATTGATAATATTGATACACATGCATGAGATTTAAAATTTAGATAAAAGAGACTAAGTAATCATAAATATGACTGACTAAACAACTTAGTCTTACGTATGCACTAGTATGTAATCTCAAGTTTCAACCATATTTAAGCTTAGTATGTGGAAGGGAAGTAATGAAAAAAGGGAGATCAAAATAGATCAGTGTATATAAGTAGTACAATGAGAAGTATTTTTTGATAATCGATTATATGGTAAAGATAAAATACTAAGGGAATAAAAGTTGGATAACCAAGGCACAATAATAATTTTATTTATTTGAGTGTAAAATATTAGAAAATAATAAGTACAATTAAAATAAAGGAATCTATGAAATAAGTGAAATCATAAACATAAGTTTGCATTCATGAAAAGAATGAGAATAAGCCATAATAAAAAGAGAAAGATAATAAAACCATGTAAAACACATAAATCATAATATAATGGTTCATGAAAAATAGATAAGTGAAATCATGTTTGATAAATGGTCAAAAATATAATATATATAAATTAATCATAAATACAATCCAAATTATATAATAGAATAATGTGAGAGAACACAATGCCATGTTCATAAATATTGATAGATATAACCATAAATTATATCCATAACATATAAAACATCCCTATGCATTTGAATTTTGATGTTATCTAGTCTCATCAATCTTCATGAAAAGTTGTGAAAAGACTTCCTTCCATATCATCTCAACTAAAAAGGTAGGTGTAGAAGAAGAAGATTAATGCTCATGTGGTATCTCCTATGTGGGATACTCAATGTGAGGAATATGTATCTTGATGTGAATGATATATTTAGAGCTAGGAAGAAGTACAACTGACATAAAAGGAGGAACCTTCATTCATAGATGACCTATAGAAGAAGGAATAACTAGTGTTGGTGTAGACTATGGTAAATCTCAGAGATGTTGCTAAAGAATGAAACATCAATTAGTATGATGGGTTGAACATTGATACCAAAGACAATAGATTTATATTTATGGAGGTGATCTAGAAGTATCTTGGGAGGAGGTATGGTCTTGTCATTGGGTTGGGTAATGACTAGTCATAATGTGTTGATGTATTGCCTAGGATTCTAGTAGTGGGTAGAAGAATGATTTTTTGTTCCATGGAAGCAAAAAACACATATATTAGTATTCTATGATTTTTTATTAGATGAAGGGGTAGAATAAGAATATTTGGGTTGATAGATGATAATCCTTATTCAAATGACCAAAAACTATATAAATATCATAATAAGGATGATCTTTCCATTGTGAAGGTAAGGGATCAAGCTAAGGTAATGATAGAATACCATCACATAGGAAAGGATGACCTAGAATAAAAAATAGACTAGGCTCATCTTTAGGTAAGGTTGGTTGTGTATCAAGTCTAATAAAAGTGGCTAACATATATGGAGAAAGCATACTATAAGGGTCATGATATCTATCAAAATGATAAGGTCTTGTCATGGCATGATCCATGAGCATACTCCTAAGAGGCTCTATTATGACTGGAGAAATAATATGTGAGTGTTCCATCTCTAACCTTTGAACAATAATGGAAAAATCAATGTTAGTTTAAATAAGAGAAAGAATAATAGAAGAATGAAAATACTAAAATAAAGAACAATGATATATAATAACTTTGGCATTTCTAGCTTGAATGAATTCAAATAAAATTGGGTCATCTAAAGCATAACCATCATCATAATCAGTTGTATGTAAGTCAAGAGTCCATGTGTGAACTATTTTATAGATCAAAGAAGTGTGGTGAATATAATGTATAGTTTTAGTTAAAGTAATTGGTATGTCATCAGAAGGTTGTTGATGAAATCAATTTTTAAGAGAATGGTAAAGTTGAGCAAAGATGTAAGAGGAAATATCAAAAGTGTTTATCTTTAATCTTATCTCATTTGGCTCATCATCATCAGAGTCTAAGAGGTTAGGTGGAATATTCCTAATTAATTCAAGATGACCATTACAACCTCTATTAGAGTTAACTAGATAGTTGAAGTGTTGGGGTTCTCAAAATAAAACACTAGGTAAGGGTCTAAGGGTGGGTATTTTTAAGACATCATGTTATTAGAATTGTTTAAAATTATAAGGATTTGTGTGCCCTTGAATATTTTATATATCACTATTATGAGAAAATTTGACAAAGTGGCATGTGAATGAAGCAACTACTCTCATATGATGAGTCCAAGGTCGACTAAATAAGATATTTTAAGAAAGTGGAAAGTTAAATGCCATGAATTTCACATAGATGGTAATGGGAGGAATGGTAATGGGAATCCAAACACAAACTAGAGGAGGAATTTGTCTTTTGTCATAACCTTGACATGTATTGCATGTGGATTCAAGGTTACATTTAAAATATTCATGTTTTTAAATAAATTCAAGTGAGGTGACACAAGTGCCTAAACCTTCACCAATTAAAGCATGATTAACTTGGATATCACCTATTTTAATACTAATGAATAAAGGAATATCATCTTAAAAAATTAATATCTCATCAAGAATCATAGAAGAGATAAGGAATTGAAATGAGATGGAAGTGTCCATTATTTCTTCAAAATGGATGGATGTCTCTTGCCCTATAGGAGGAGGAAAAGGGATGTTCATTTCAAATAATATTTACATTAGGTGGTTATGATGGTAAGGAGAGGTTATCATTATCTCTAATAAGGGGATTTGATATGGAAGATGGGAAAGATTTGCAATAGGATCCCATTCATCATAACCCATGAGACTACTATTATATATAGATGCGTATTGTTGTAAGAGTTCCTAGGAAGGGGGGTTGGTTGTGAAATTAAATTTATTTTGATAATGTATGGTTGGTTTAGGTTGGTTGGAAATGGGTTGAGTAACTTAAGATGGTGTGATGATTTTTTAACATATGGGAATTAGAGAAGGAATAGAAGTTATATCAATAGTATGAGAGGCATGGTCAATTTATGTTTTTGGAGGTGGTGCTTGTATGGATATTGGTTCCTCATGCCCCAATTTGATTATATGGGATGGGGAAGTGTCTTGAATAATGTGAAATGTTGAAGTGGTGTGATGTGTAGGTGTTGGTTTTGAATCAATATAAGCAACTACTCTTCACATATTATTCATATCAACCATATTTTCATCATTGTTGTTAAGGTCTATAATACTTTCAATGTTGTTATTAGTAGGGGTAGGTTGTTCAATGTTGTTTTGGTGGTTAGGAAGGGGATACTTATAGATAGCTAAATGATCATTATCTTGGTTTAAAGCTTGATTTTTATTTTAAGTCTCATGAGCTTTAAGTCTTATGTCATAAGCTTATTGAAATTTTTGTATAAGGTATTTGTGGTCAAATTTAGGACCAAAAATAAAATATACAACAAGATTTCTTAATTATCTACAAGTATCATGAGAATTTCCCCAACTTGAATGAAACCAAAACAAATTATTTAGATCATACCATGATTTCATAGGATGAGTGGGGTCAATATCTCATGGTAGAGGTCTTGGAAGATGTTTGTGAATTTTTTATAGGGATAATGGATTATGCACTTTAGTATGATTATTTTGAGAAAATGTGGAAGTATGATCAGAATTATTATTAGGGGCAGTAGCGTCTTCCATGAAGTTGTTTGGAGTAATGGCTTAGATGGTGTGTATAGTGTCATAATTATTGGTAACACCATCATTGTTTGCATTAAAATTTTTATTTTTGATAAATTTGTGATTTCCCATTGTAGGTTGAGATGGTTCAAATTGACACATGAGGAAATATTTTCATTTGGCTTGGTTAAGAGCTTCTTCCAATTTTTTTGACAAAGGGTCCTAATTTGATATTATAATTTAGGGTGAATAAAATTAGTAAACTAGTGGAAGAGGTTGTCATCCACCATATTATGTTTAGATTTGTTGGACAAATTTTACCATAATTTGATGAAGACTTATGCCATTTTAGTTTTGAGTTTGTTTACAATTTCTAAAATGAGCCAAGTTGTTTTCAAGAAGATCACAATTTTGGGATTCTTAGACTAGTGAGATGACCAAGTCTTCTAGGTTAGTAATAGAGTGGGTTTTAAATTAATTATAATAATATAAAACATATCCTAAAAGCATTTTATCTAATATTTTATTGGTAGAAAAATTATTAAGGTTAACCTAATCTTTGTTAGGATCTGTACTATATAGTATAAGTGATGGTAGGGTGATACCTCCTATGTCAATGTTGGTAATTTGAGGTACTATAGGTTCATTTTATAAATGTTTGATAGTTCTTTTTATAAGTGGAGGTTTTGGTATGAGGTTACCATGTGAATCCCTAAGGGGGGAGGTAGGGGGTGGGGGAGAATTAGGATTTTATGTTCACTATGGAACATTGTGAGGTTGGTTTTGGAGATATATGATTTGATTTTGCATTTAAATCGTCTGATTTTCATTATTATTTTTAAAAGTATGCATTTTGTTAAGTTTTTGTAATAAAATTTGATTAGTCTGAGTAGCATTTTGGCTAGTGGATGCAGCATGTGATGTATTAGTATTATGTGAGGTATTAAGATCTTGAGATGTATTATGAGTGTGGGATGAGGTAGTATCATGTCTTGAACTAATGGAATGAGTATAATCGATATCAAAATAATTATTGGTAGTAAAAGAAGCATTAATAACATGGTTAGGGATGTGGGTATTTTGAAGAGCCCCATTAGAAGTTGAACCTACCATATTTGTATAAACACTTGGCATGGATGTATAAGAATATAGAGGATGATGTCATGGTGTGGAAAAGAGACATAATAGAGTGGAAATATTGGGATGAAAAAAGGGTTTTCCACAAATCCTTAGGAAAATCTAGGGAAAGGTGAATGGGGTTCTCATATATGAGGTCCCATCATGAGATTATAGATAGTTTTAGGATCTTTTCCTCTCTGTGTTGAGGGTTTTTATTGATGAAAAAGAGCATTTCAGTTGTGTACTCAAGGTCGCACTCATTTTATAATGAAAATAAGGTTTAATTGTTGAGGAAGAATGGGGAGGAGTCCCATAGTTGGTAGTTCAAGTGGAAACATGGAAATTACTTTGATTTGTAGTGGGTGCCATAAGATATGTCCTAATAACCCTATTAATATTGGTGAAAATCATCATATTAGTTTGATTTATTTATATATTATCCTTAAATAATAAATTCATGATGAAGGAGGGAAACTAAAAATGTGGTAAAGATGAGGATCAATTGGTAGAATACTAGTTTGAACTCATCAACATTGTCTTGTAGGATAGTAGACAAGACAAGATATAAAAGACACAGTCAAACTAATTGATTGTGTTCTACATATGGTGAAATTAAGTTAGTTTTAAAGATTGTCAAATAGGTTGACTATGTGTTGAAGGTAAATGGAATAAGTAGTCTATAAGAGACTAGGTCAAATAGAGTGATTATGTTTTGTGGGAAAATATAGACTATAGGAGACATAATTGAGTAGATTAACTATGTTATAAAAGTAAAGATAGGTTTTTATAGTTATAACTTTGGATGATCTAGTGTTATTTTTTAGAATATTTAAAATAAACACATAGGCAACTGGGTTGATCTAGTTATGACACACATCATAAACCTTGTACCAATGTTATTCAATACAAGTTTTGTAATATAACATATAATTATCAGAGAATAAGCAATAAAAATAGAAATGTTAATCTATGTGGTCATTCCTAAATGTTTTAAATTATAATTTTTTGAAATAAATGTAATAGGGAGTTGGCTATAAAGAGGAACTAGAAAGGCAATCTAAGGATGGTTTTGGGTAGTTAAGGCTGAAAGAGATCTGTATTGGTGATGATACTAACTTGGTATTAGGGCCTACCCCCTCACTTCATAAACATATAGAAATAAGGGTGTCAAGTTCTTTTCCAATATATACCATCAACCATGTACTTATACTCAGCCAAAAAATTGAGTTGGCTTCCCCCTTAGTGATTAAATCCAAGTAGGTAGACATTGGGTAGAATTTGTTTAATTTTTTTTGATATTGTGTTGTTTGGAAGTGTGTGATAAAAAAAAGAAATGTGATTAAATCAATAAATTAAAAATTCCTATTTAGACTATGTGTGCTACTCTAAGAAAGTAATTAGTAAAATGAAATATGATTTAATTACTATAAATATGAGTTAATTCCTTTACTTGAAGAGTACATGGTTAGTTTAGATGACCAAGTATGCAAAAAATACAAAATAGAATTGATTGGGTTGATTTTTTTAGTTGAAACAAGAGCCATAAAAACATAGTCAAATGAGTTAACTGAGTCTCCTAGGAAAGAAAACAAGATATGTCAATCTAGTTGACCTTGTTTGATGTAGATTTACATTTTTATAGACTAAAAACAATGAAAAATATGATCATAATGAATAAAATAAATGATTAAGATGGTGAGAATGAACCTAATAATATTGAAGATGATGAATTTGTTATTTTCATACTGTCTCATCTAGATGAAGATTTTTAATCTACTAACAGAGTTTACTAGGTTGAATAAGTCTAAAAACCTATATATGAAGAAGTGAACTAATTTGAGTAGATTAATCTAATTACATGTGGTTGATGATGACCTACACAAATAAAAATAGAGTTGATAAGATTGACTATGAAATAAACCTGTGCACAAAAAGATATACTGAGTCGATAGATTTGATCTCATTATACAAAAATGAAATAATTAATAAATGATAATAAATGAAGGCATGAAATAAAACCTACAAGGGTTAGTTCACATCAAGTACACTAGAATTTATACAAGGGAGAGTAAATCTGATCTACAAATCAATCTTGGCTTGGAGAAGATAAATCAAACTAACCCTTCCACTTGTTTTTATATTTATAAAATCGAGGTTATGACCAATATGTATTTTCTAAACTTAACTAAGGGGTATCTTACCATAAAATATCACTATAGAGGGTTCCAAATCCTCTAGTAAATTATTACCACAAAATAACCCTAATTCGGTCCTATGTTTTCTTATAAAATTAAATGATAAATTAAATTAGATATAATCTAGTTCTCACCAAATCATGTGGCACAAATGGGGATAATAAACATAAAATTAAACATGCAAATAATAACTCTAATCAATTCAATAAATATATAATACTAATGCATGGAGAGAGAAATACATTCTAAATCCATCACTTATGTTACTTCTATCTACAAAAATAGATTAAGAGTTATAGATACTTACCTTGAAGATGAACCCATCGAGGATTAATCTCTCCTTTTGCCAATGGTGTTTTAAACGAGATTGTTTTGGTTTGTAAGGATCAAAAAGATAGGCCAACTCTAGGCTATATTGATAGTTATGTAAAGAGATTCAACTAATGAAATGAAAATTTGAGAAGCTAAACATCAGAGAACATAGAGATCTTTCTTTGAAAATGCAAAATATAATATTATTCACCTCATGTAATTGTTTGAGCATATATATATCAAGTTAGTTGTGGAGATATGAATCTCCCTCTTTTAGGATATATATATATATATATATATATATATATATATATATATATATATATATATATATATATATATATTAAAAGAGGGAGATTCATATCTCCACAACTAACTCACCATATCCCTATGATTATACAATCTCACAAATAACCTATATTCGTAATATTATTCTAACTCCCAATAATATTACAACTAAATATATTCTAACCACATATAAAACTAATTATTTACCAAATTAAATAAAAATTTAAAGACTAATCCTTAACATTCCCCCCTTTGTGTTTGCATGGTGATAATGTACATCTTCAAGAACTAGCCTCAACATAATCATATGATGATGCATACTTTTAAGTTTGCATACTACTATCTAAATCTTACTATTTGGATATTGCTACACATGACCACTAGTATACAAAGAACACATCTCACATTTACTCCATGTGAATGTGATATATGTTTCACTGGATTATCATATTCATAAATAAGTATGGTATTCAGAGAATTTATGTAGTTAGTTTCCCTCCTATACAACTATTACCACATTCCATGATATATACACTCTCATTTTATCTAATCTAGTAGGGGAATGAAAACACACATAATACTATAAAATGAAATATTATGAGGAAAAAATACTCATTTTCATATTATTCAACCTATGTTGATGTTTGTTTCCACCCAAACAAAAAAAAACATAGACAATTTTCACTACCACTAAAGAATTTTCCTTGGCATTAGCCGATTTGGCACAAAACACACCACATTAAAAAAATAAAAAACACATGACATAAAAGATGTCACCAAATCATTTGGTTCCTTGTCATTAGTAAATAATGAGAGGTTCTATACCTCTAACCTCCATCCTCTAGTAGTTTTATTACTTAGCTTATGTGTCGATGAATCTCATGTCTTTTTTGATGACAAGAATCCCCCTACAATTTTGACATCATGTAGAAGAAAAAATGCATCTATAAAATAAATATTTTTATTTTATACAATTTTTGATAGTGACAACTTTGAATTTTAACTCTCGACTATTTTTTTTTAATAGACACAAAAATACTCTGATGTTATACTCTTTGACAAAAATGACAAACTTTATCAACTTTGACTTTTTTGATATACATAAGACTATTAGTTTTGACACACTTTATTGGGCTGCAATAAAATTTTGTAGTATGAATTTTGAATCTAGATGACTATTGGCATAATATGACAATATAATAAGAATGACAATAAACAAATTTTAATTTCAATTTCTAATATAGATGAATACTATTAATTATAAATTAAATCATTTATGGATTTTCGACTATGACTCTTCATGCTATAATGAGGGACTAGAAGAACTTGTAAATGAAAATAAAAATGACTCATAATAGATTTGCATAAATAGTTAAACAAATACATATTGAAAAACACCTAGTAAATTATTTTATTTACTCCTCCTCATGATATAATGTAATACAACATACTATATGGATGCAATATTACATTCCTCTTATCAAATATATTTATACCTAGAATAAAGTGCATGAAGATGGTTCTAATCTAATGTAGGTTGCACACATTATCGAGAATCTAGATTTAAATTTGTTTATTGACTATAAAATATAATAAAACTAACTCTTTTTTATCAAAAAACCTGAGTGAATCACTGTGGATGGTATTAAAAATGCAATGAAGATAGTTAAAGTGAAACTAATTGTAGATGTGGGAAACATGCTAATCTGAGATAGACGAGTTTCCACCTAGCACACTAGAATTAGAAGATCTCATATCTTGAAAGTGAAACCAATTTATGTTTGAATATCTTGATGTGAATATGAAAATCAATGCTTGAATGAAGAGATGGTATATCTCCCTAAGATATAACCTTCCAATATGCACATGTGTAAAAGGGAATACAAGGGTGATTGAGATGAAGGTATTCATATGGTGATATATGGGCTATGATTATTATATGATTGTTTTGAATGGATCTTGATGGGAATCATAGATAATTAATTGATGGAGAATGGTACATGTACTAGTAGACTTTGAATAATATGTATCTAGATTGAGGCAATGGTGCAACATGAACAATGAATAGATCTACCAATAAAGGCACTAATATCCTTCTTAGGTTCTTGAATGAGATATCCCAACTATTTAGATATCATCTATAAATAGAATTCCAATACAAGGGAATGGCATGTATTATGAAACACACGCCATGGAAGATTTATGGTAATGATGCAAGCTATCTACATAAACTCATACTAAAATTAAGACTCTCATTTAGATTCTTTGGCTCTAATTAATTGGGTTAATTATAAAAAATTATGGATATGCCCCATATAAAACCTAAAGCTTCCATAAATAGGACAAACTTAATGCTCCTCTAATACCAATGATAGTTATTTAAAGAGCTTCAACTAATGCAATGAATAATGGAGAAGTCAAACATCAAAGAACACAGAGATCTTTATTTGAAAATGCACAATATAATATTATTCACCTCATTTAATCATTTGGGCATATTACATATATATAGGAAAAATATTTCCTATAGAGAGGGAGATTCATATCTCCATAACTAACTCACCATATCCCTATGATTATGTAATTTCACAAATGACCTATATTCATAATATTTTTGTAACTCCCAAAAATATAACAATAACCAAATATATTCTAACCAAATATAAAAATAATTATTTACCAAAGTAAATACCAAATATAAATATTAATCCTTAATGTATTTGAATTATCCTATGCATTCAATAATTTTCCACAAGACAATATTCTCTTCTCCAAATGTAAACAATAAGCAATGACTCCTCAAGTAGAATGGTGGAAGAGAATATTGTAAAGAAGCACAAATGAATGATTATATTTATCTCTCTCTAATGAAAATTGAGAAAAGGATGTCTTTATATAGTTGGATCTAACCCTAAACCCTTTTAAATTTTTAGTCAACCCAATTGACCCAGTTCTTAAATAAATAAAGTAGTCAAATCCTAGACTAGGTAGGTTGGGTTAACCTAGTCCCATAACGTGCTCATTTTTAAGAATAAGGTTGGCCCATGTGATTTTATTTGGTAAATTAAAAAAATAGGTTTTTACTTAAGTATGGGCTATTTGAGGTGGTTAATTGCTTGGAGGAGTGTGTAAGGGAGGTGTCAAAGCTTAATAAAATGTATAGGAGAGGTTTGTACTGGATAAAAGTGGTGGTATAGGGGACAAAAATCTTGAAAAGCACTAATGGTCTATCAAACCCCTTTTTCATTTCACCCTTTAAGGAGTACACTTAGAGATATTTAGTCTTGACAAGTTCTTACAAGAGAAAAGCTTCAATAATTGGTAAATTTTAAAAATATTATGTGTATACAGGAGTCATTGATCTATCTATTATGGTGATTATTCCTAAGGCTAGAGTAGAATCAAAATCAAATGAAAGGGAAAATTTAAGACCTAGAAGACCTATTAGAATATATCTTCTAATTTAAGGGTTTGTTTCCCTTTGTCTATTTAATTTAGTTCCCTCTTCATCTACTTGATATTTTACTAAATAAGGGGGTTGATCCTATACTTATGCATATTTTGGTAGGGTTGGGGGCTAGTTTTGGCTTTGTGCACTTTGAAACTTTTCTTTTGCCATCTCAAGATCATAATGTATAGCATGAATCTAGATCATAGACGTACGTTTATATGTCATTATTATCCATACCTTGGTCTCATATGAGGTATTAAGGAAGACCTCATCATGATCATACTCTTCATGATTATAATAAATGTTCACCTTTTTCTTCTCCATGAGGTATTAGAGATAACCTCTTACCTTATTTCTTGGGTCCTATTGCTTGAATGGTGTCACATTAGGTTATAACTAGTCTTGATTTTAATGGTCTAGATGAAGTGTGACTAGATCACATATTTCATTTATACAATGCTCAATAGAATTTTAAAATAATAATCCAATTGATTTTGACCAAATTATTATTATTATTATTATTATTATTATTATTATTATTATTATTATTATTATTATTATTATTATTATTATTATTATTATTATTATAAATTTGAAACACTATCTACTGTATGCAATCAAAAATACATCATGTCTATAAATTGATCCTATCTTTTAGAAGATAGATCATACCCACACTTCTAATTGGGAATACATTGTTTAATAAAAAGCATGACCAATATAGGGATCTACTAGACCTGATTAGGGGATCACTTATCACAATACACCATGTAAGGTAGGGTTATAAAGCCTAAAGTATAACAAAATGAAGCAACAACCCTAAAATATTCCTAAGGTTTGATATTTCACCTATGCTAATAAACAAAAAAGTAAATCTAATATAGTGCACACCAAAGCTTGTGGCACAAATTAAGGGTTAGAAACAAAACAAATAACTAAATTAAACATACATAGAAGACATATACTCACATTAATGTATATCGAATCCTAATGCATAGAATAACTAGGTACAACTACATTATCTATCTACTCTTACAAAGGAAAAATAAAGTTATGAATACTTACCTTTGAATATGAACCCATCAAGCCTCAATCTCTCCCTTGGCCAAGGTGATTTACAAGAGATTATTGTGGTAAGGATAAAAAATATAAATCAGATCTAGGCTACACAACTAATTTATGCATCTAAAAGACTTCTCCACAAGACAATATTTGTACCTCCAAAGAAAGTATGGAACCCTAAGCTATATTCTTCAAGTAGAATGGTCAATAAGCAGATGTTTGTTCACACTTATTATTCTTCACTTCTATTCTCTACAAATGGTTTGAAATGAACTTGTATATATAGGCAAATCTTACCTTAAATCCTCATATAACATTGATTGTATAGGGTCGGCCATGGTTGACCCTGTATGTTTTAAGGGATTATTCACTAGGTCTGAATTAGGTCAGCAGAAAGGCTAACAAACCCAAAAAGTGAAAAATGCCACTAAACTATATAGGGTCAGCCATGGTTAACCTAGTATAACCAATATTACAAAAGGGAATTAAGGCAAGAAAAGGAGGATTGAAAGAGGAAAATGAATAGAATAGGTAGAACTGAGAATAATAAGCTTAGGGTTAATGGTTTTAGGAGATGATTATGTAGATGGTAAGTGGAAAAAAGGATAAAAATCTTATGAAGCACTATTGGTCTACTCACCCCTTTCTTGGTGTACCCCTTAAGGAATTCATTTAGAGATATTGAGACTCGATAGGTTCCTACAAGATACAAAGTGTCAATAATCAATAAAAATTTAAAAATATTACGTGTATACATATGCCTCACTTGAAGCTCATCATGTGTCACATAAGTATAACATGAGATGGTTCTTTGAGAAATAAACATGATGACACACAACATTGATTCTAAGTAAGGTGTATTAAGTATAAAATAAGATAAAGGAAATGACAAAACTAAAAAACACATACCTTAACTTACCTTAGTGATTTAGATAAAGAAGTAGACTACAAAAAATGTGAAGGCATCCAATGTGAAGAACACTAGGCAACCCTATAGAATTTAGTGCAAAAAATCAATATTTTTGAAAAATATGCATATGATAGTGGAAAATAATATCTACATCATCACGAATCCAATCCATTTTATGGTTTAAAAAATATATGACTAAAGAGAACGATATAGGTAAAATAAGGAATCAGAGTAATAACTAGGTAGAAACAACTAGGTCGACCTAGTCGACCTAGTAGGTTGAAATTTTGCTAAAATCCACATTGTCAACCTAGTAGGTATGTGCTAACCTAGTATAAAAATCCACTCTTCTAACTTAGTACATGATTTTCGACCTAGTATAAAAATCCACTCTGTCGACTTAGTACTAAGAGGGGAAAAAGTAAAGGGTTAACTTAGTTTGTTAAGTCAAGATTAAAATATTTAAGGCAAATGATGGAAAATTAATGATAAATGATAGGAAAGGAATGACAAATGATAGGAATTAAATTACAAATGAGTGGAAAACATAGTAAATCATGTTGAAAATTATGTAAAACATAAATGACAAAAAGGAATGTAGAACATACTAAATCACATTAGGAAACATGTAAAACATGAATGCCAAATGAAATATCCATGCAATAAAACTTGAGAAAAGATATGTCAACAAGTGAAAATTAAGCTCATGTAAGATAGGAAAAAATAAAAACATGAAATATGAAAAGTGAAATGTAATTGAATATGTGAGATAAATATGAAGAAGGCATACATAAAGAGAAACATGTAATGATTGAAAATGTCATATGAAAGATAAGTGAAGTCCACAAAAATCAAAAGAGAACATGATTTGATAAATGAAAATCAAAAAGCTCTAAAGGATGAAAACTTAAATTTAGTGCTTGTTCTAATATATAATGTAAGAAAACACAACCACCTAATGACATGACTATTATTACAATGAGGTGGTGTGGTAAATAAATGGTGTAAGAGTGTAATCCTTAGTTTCTCAAACATGTTGTTTTGCTTTAAGGATAGATAAAACTGAAATAAAATAATTCTATCATGTCTCTAAGAGGTAAATAGTAATGAATTAAATAAGAGGGAAAACAAATTTGAAATCATAATTTGCCTATCAAGGGGGGGAAATGAAATGGGTGGAGGGGAGAATGAAAGAAAAACCAAGGTATAGGAACTCTTTATCAAATTGAGGACACTCAAATTAGGTTTGTCAAAATAACAAGACTTTCAACCTTAAGGACTCTAGATAACTTTTCTTAATATATCATCCCATGAAGGCTATATACATGAAAAGTGTAATGGACCTACCTTCCCACAACATGTTCCCCATTCCTCAAGACCCCTTATAGAGTTGTTGGTCTACTATGAATGTTGGGTACTTGTGTGAGAAATTAGGTATCACCATAGAGTTTTTTAAATTCCCTTATTCCAATCTACTACCCTACTGCATCCCAAAGGACCTCAACTCTATGTGATTCTAGCTATGGAGTTTAAGATTCGATTAGAGATAAGAGATGTGATTGGAATCAAGTCTTTTAGTGTGATTTTGACTTTTGATATTTTTAGGTTTCCTTTTAGATATCATTGGATTTTGTTTCAAATGATCTAGATTTTAAATTTATTGATGGATTTTTATATTCCTCCTTCATACATATTTGGAAAACTAAACATGGGTGCTAAAGATAACTTTTATTTTAATACTTTGGATAAGGTTTCTAAGAGAGAGAACTTCAAAGATCATGGGGTATAAGAGTATTAAAAGTGATATCTTGACTTCAACCTTATTTGATCCAATGATGAGTGAAAGGAAAGGCAATCAAGAGGAATGATACATATAATAATTTAAATTACTATAAATTACAAAAAATGTGACAAAGGGGAAAAAAGGATATAGTCATAGAAAAATGTGATTCTTTATTATAAGAATGAGGGAAATGGAGGAAAAACATGCTAACATAGATTTTTTGTGAAAATTCCATCTCATTAAAAAGAATCAAAAGCTAAAGTTAAGAATGAGAATCAGTGATATTTTACTTATAAATGGAATGAAAAAATGGTAATTCTATGAGGAGGGTTGGGGTCTTATACTATAACTCATAAAAGAGAAACCCACGAGGGTGCCAAAAATCAATATTTTGAAACAATAAAATGAGAAAAAAAGAAAAGGTGGTATTTTGTGAGGAGGACTAGGTCCAATCCATGGTCTTATACTAAAAACTCATAAAAGAGAAACCCATGGGGGTGAATGCTAAATAAGGGGAAAAATAATCATAAAGCTACTAAGACAAATAATAACATAAAATTATAAAATAAATATATGAGGAAAAAAATGAAATCAAATGACAAATTTAATGTGTAATAAAACCAAAGAACATAAAGGAAGATAATGATGATGAAATTAAAGGAAAGAAAGTGCACAAAAAGAAAAAAAAAAACATGAGACAAAAAAAACAAGATTTATGCTAATATATGTATCAAATATGATCATGTGAAATACAAGTATATAAGTCTCAAAATGTGTCTTGAAGCTAAATTTGCTTATTATTATGCATTTTAGAATAAGAGTGGGAATTGAAAGATGCACCAAAGGGTAAGTCAATGTAGGGATGGACATCGTAAGATGCCTCAAATTCTAAAGGGACATATGGATGGGCATTGAAATATGCCCCAACATGTGAGTTGGAGTGAGGTAACATTGAACTATTAAAATGATTTGCATTAGGTTGGTAGGTGCATTTGGAGATATGTAAATGTGTTGGTTTGTTATATTTTAAGGAGGTTGAATGTGACATATGATACATAGGAGAGGTATGAAGAGGTAAAGGAGGACCATGTATGATATGCTTTGGAGTAACCATTTGAACTAAGTACTCTTTTGGTTTATGTGACTTAAGTGGTTGAGTTCCAATAGATGAAACAACATGTTTAAAATTTTTCATGTTAGTTATCCTTTCTTTATTGATGTAATAAGAAGGATCAATTATGGTTTGAACAAAATTAGCAGACGAGTTAAATTTTTGTTGATCATTAGGTAGTTGATGTTGATGTGATTATGGTTCATGAGATTAACTTTGATAAGCTTAAAAATAGTCTTGATAACATTGTTTTGTGAGAGTATCAAGATTGAAATGTGGAACAAGGAAGGAAGAAACAAGAAAATAGTGAAGATCATGACAAGAATCATGAGAATGACCTATAATAGCATGCCATCAATAAAACTTATTTGTATTGTACCATTTTGGAGGAGGTTTGGAAGGATCAAAGCTCATGGGTTTAGGGGGTGGAAATTTAGTATTAATTTGTTTTATACTTAAGGGAGGGTGGGTTGGGTTAAAATTAGTTGAATTAGATGCTCCACTTTAAGTTTGGAGAGGTTGGGAGGAAGCAATGTTATGAAAATATGATTAAAAATGTGCTTAAGTAGTTGTTTGAGATGATTAAAATTGAGTCATAAAAAATTCTTGCCTTTTTTCTTGGTTTAAGGCTTCTTCTAAATTTTTAGGTGTAAAAATTAAAACTTTATATTGAAGGGGATGTTTAAGAGTAGTAAAAAATAGTTTTAAAAGAGTATCATCATTCATGTTATGGTCCACTTTATGAGTGAGATACTTCCATAATTTTATGAAAGTATGAGTAGATTCATTAGGAAGTTGCTTGGGATTTATGAAATGGCTAAGGTAATTTTCAAGAAGGTTATCATGTTGGAATTTATTCACTAGAGCATTGACTAAATCCTTCAGTTATGAGATGGAATGTCTACGAAGTTGGTTATACCATTCAAGTGCATCACCCAAATTTCTTTTGGAAAATATCTTGGTGGTATCAAGGTGTTAGTTTGGACCCATTCCTTATAGAGATTACCAAAATATTTAAGAAAGATGGTAGGGTCCTTAGTCCCATTATATGTGATAGCTAGAAAAATGTTTCTAATATATATGGATGTAATGAATGGGGATAAATGTTCATTTTAAAGATGTTGAAGCATTTTATTATTCATTTGAGGTTGAGAGATGTTATTCCCCTTGGCATCTCTAAGAGGAGGGGGAAAATTTGGATTTGGTTGAGACATGACTACTTGAATTGGTAGACTAGTCATGTTTAATAAATCTTATTGCATGTTCATCACTTGAGAGCTGTTAGTTATTTTCATGATGTTTATTTGTTGTATGATCTATTAAGAAGTTGATTTGTATCAATATGTGGGTTTTAAGGTGGGGTATTCATGTTTTTAGGAAGAGGACTGGTAGTGTTGGTGGGAGGAGGATTATCTATAGGTGGAGGATTCCCAACATTAGTGTTAGTTGATTTAAGTGTGTTAGAAGAATAAGGAAGCTTGGTAAAGCCACCATTATTTTAAGGAGTGTAAATAGTATTTTCATCAAGGTTTTTGAATAATTAGGAACCATCTAGATTATTAATTTGAGTGGTTTAAACCATTTTACTTTGGGAAGTGATAAGACTTGGTGATCTTGTTATGGGTGTAACAAGAGGATTATAAGCATTAGTTGTAAGGGTATGAGTGTTGATAGGAGAGGGATTAATTGGTGGAATATTATAGAAATTAGTATTGGTAAGAGGATTAGGATGAATGACCTCATTTACATTACATTATGTAGTGATTAGTTTTGGTTTTGGATAATAGGAAGGAAGAAATTGGATAGTTTCATCTAAGGTAATGAAATAAGTGAGTTTATTATCCAAATCCTTAATTGTGAAATGTTCTTAACTAAAAAAATGCTAAACATATATCATCATGATTAAAACTAGACTCGATAACCACAAAAGGAGAATAAAAAGTGACAAAAAATAGAATAAGTTTGACTGGTTCAATATTGTATAACAAATAGGGCTAAAAAAGGGTATGTAAATAGTACAAGGTTGACTAGGTTGATCATGTATAGTTAACAGAGGCTAAAAAAGGTATAAGGTCAATTGGGTTGACCCAATACAGTAGACAAGGAAGATGAAAAATTTGAAAATAAGCCATGAACTAAAAAATGACAATTTATGTATCTAATCTAGGAAATTAAGAACTAAAGGGAAACAAATAGTCAATTGGATCAATGATAGCCAATCTAAATTGAAGCACATAATACAAAACCTTACACTAACTATGGTTAATGTAAATTTTTACACACACAATTGATCAAAGAGAAATAAATCAGCTTGAAAGGTAATGAGATAACTAATTAGTCAACCTAAGAAGTTTATTATATTATTAATAAATGATTTTAAATGTGATAGGAAGTTGGATGTAAATCAAAGAACTAGACAGCAACCTAGGATAGTTTCAAGCAGTTTAGGTTGAAATGGACTGTATCGATAATGATACAATATTGGTATTTGGGCTTACCCCTTCACTTCACACACCATAATGATAAGGGTGTTGAGTAATTATCTATAATATACTATTAACCACACTTTATACTTGACTAGAGTATCAATTCATCTTCCCCCTTGGTGATGAAACCCAAGTAGGTTTGCCCAAATGTTAAAATGCTTATTTAGATTATTTTATTTTTCTATGTGTGCATAAAATAAAAATAGTGAAACTAAATAGTTAATTAAAACCCCTCTAATTAGACTATGTGAACTATTCTAAGCATGTAAGCAATACAAAAAGAAAGGTGTGGACTAATTACTATCATATAAAGATTAATTTCAACTTGAAATAAGGTATAGTGTTAACACTATAGGCACAAAATATATAATAGGGTCGATAGGGTCAAACTTATACTATAGAAGCAAGGTCTAAAAATGAATAGCAACCTAGTTATTTAGATAACACATAGAACATAGAACTAGGTTGATAGGGTCGATCCAGTTGACTATGTAAGGGTAGTTTTGAAGACTACAAACTATGAAAGGAAAGATAGAAAATAAAGACATAAAGAGATACAAAGGAACCTTGATGGATTAGAGATGTTGATAATGGATATTTCTAGTCAAGAACCTTGGAATATGCTTGAAAACTCTATTAATTAGGTTGACTGGGTCAATCAAGATTTATAGAATCCTACTTCTAAGTGTCTAAAATGTATAGGGTCAACTAGGTCAACCTAATAGCTAAATTTGGATTCTTGAAAGTGTACAGGGTCAAATGGGTCTACCTAGTAGTCTAAACTAGAAGTCTAAAAACCTATACTGGGTCATCTGAGTTAATCTAGTTTTTTGTTCTTGAAAACCTATACACATAGATTAGAACTAGGTTGATAAAGTTGATCCAATATGAAATATATATGATAAAAATAATGCTAAAAATAATTAAATAAAGTGAAACAAATATTTTAAGGGTTATTTTCATGTTGGGTTCACCAGAATATATGTAATTAGAAATGCATCATGTCTATAAATCAATCCTAGCTTGGAGAAGATAAAGCATACCTATACTTCTGATTGGTAATACATTTATTAAGTGGTGGCATGACCAATATGAGGATCTATTAGACCAGATTAGGGTATCACTTTTTATAATACACCATGTAAGGTAGGGTTCCAAAGCCTATAGTCTAACACAATCATATAAAAAACGGTTTTATATTTCACCTATGCTAATAAAAATAAAGTAATTCTAATCTAGTGCACACCATAAATTGTGGCACAAAGTGGGTGTTATTAAAAAAACAAATAACTAAACTAAACATGCATAAAATACATATACTTAAATCAATGTATACAAAATCATAATACATGGAAGAAAGAAGCACAACTACATTATCTATCTAATTTTATAAAGGAGAAATAAATTTAGGAATACTTACCTTTGAAGATGAACCCACCAGGCCTCAATCTCTCCCTTGGCCAAGTTGATTTTCAAGAGAGTGTTGTGGTATGTAGGGATAATAAACACAAATTATATCTAGGCTACACAACCAATCTATGCATCCAAAATACTTATCCATAAGACAAGATCCATGTATCCAAAGAAATTATGGAACCCTAAGCTTTATTCCTCAAGTAGAATGGTCAATAATTATATGTTCATTCATACTTATCATTCTTCACTTATCTTCTCTACAACTGGTTGGAAATTAACTTATATATATAGGAGGATCTTTCCTTAAATCCTCCCAAAAACATCAGTAGTAAAGGGTTTGCCATGGTTAACCATGTATGTTTTTGGGGATAATTCACTAGGTTTGAGCCAGCTCAGTCAAAAGGCTAACAAACCCAAAAATTGAAAAATATGCCTAAACCATATAGGGTCATCCATGGTCAACCTAGTATAAATAATAGTATAAAAGGGAATTAAGGTAATAAAAGGAGGATGGAAAGAGGGAAATGGTTGGAATGGGTAGAAATAAGAATAATAAGCTTAGGGTTAATGGTTTTATGAGATGAGTGTGTATATGGCAAGTGAAAAAAGGGAAAATAATATTATGAAGCACTGATGGTCTACCTGCCCCTTTCTTGATTCACCCTTAAGGCATGCACTCAAAGATATTGAGACTCAATAGGTTCCTACAAGATACAAAGTGTTAGTAATCAATAAAAGTTTGAAAATATAATGTGTATATATATACTAATATTGTATAAAATTATCAATTGTTAACTCATTGGCCTTACCACATGTTTAGCAATAAATCCAAGTTAGTTCTAGACTCAGTACAACTAGGCACAAGCATAGTAAAGTCTTAGGTGCACAACATTTAAATGCACTACTACGCTAGAATCAAACTACATAAGGGACAAGCCTTGTGCACTCACCTAAAACACAACAAAAAAGGGATCAAGGCCCATGCTAGGCTAATTGAAACATGGCATAACTTAGTCTCTTTAAGACTCGGTCATTTTTATAATGATCTTAAATAGGTTCATTAATGTAAGCCATTCTTGGTGGCATTAATAAGTGCAGGTATATTCAATGTAGTTAGTTCTAGTCATAGAGGCTCAAGTCTTTGGGATGCCAAGCTAAGTTTCATTTAGGCACTTAGAAATTCAAGGAAATTCTCTATACTTGATTGTTCATTATTCATGTTAGCTCTCTAGGCATGGGTGTTAGGGTTTAAGAGCATGCCTTCCCCAACTTAAAGTTACTATCTGCCACAAGGATGCCATTAACAACCTAGAGCATACCTTTACTCAAAAACATATGCAAATATGGAATTTATACTATCATTACTAATCCATTCCAATCATAGTTATAAAATAATGCTATAACCATCTAAATAAGATCAATACTCAATTTGTTTCAATGCCATTCTACATTAACTCAAAGTTTTGTAAAATAAAGTACAATTTACATAAAATAGAGCATAAGCTCATCTAAGTTATATTACAAGCCCAATGACTCACAAACGAGCTTGGGTGATACATGATGATTCTCAAAAGTATTCATGCTAAATTTAAACCAAATGTGTGCATAATTATAGAGCCAATCCTATAGAGCTTTGCTACATTAATGTTGCATCTCTCTTTCTCTAAGTTCAAGTTTGTTTTTATAGGTATGGGAGCATCTCTTTTCTAGGATGTATGGGCACATTATAGATGTTGAGTTATCACTAAGGGTGGTTTTTTTGCTGGCTCCTCTAACACCTGTACTTTTTAGATACCACATGCAAGTACTCAAGGAAATGTCCTTAAAACCTATGTGCTAAGCAAGTACCTACCAACTAACACAAGATCTTTGAAGATCCTCCTAGTTGTCATCAAAATTACCAAAAGATAAATCATTTTTAATGATTACCTTGCATTGATATGTGATAATTTGGTGTAGGTCTACTAGTTAGCATAAAAAGGGGCCCAACATTACCCCATATAAAATTACTTAGTCTACCCTTGAATTAGTCTTTCAGTGCCTTTATTGTGCAAAATTTGTGTGTGCCCTATTGTAGTTCCACCTTGAATTCCTCAAATCCCTGAATATCAAGATTGATTTATTCAGAAACACCTTCTACTTCTATTGATGCAGCTTCAAGTGTGAGAACATTCATGTTATCTAATTCATTTTTGAATCCTTCCAATCTTTCCTTTGCCCTTATTACCTCTCCATCTAATATGACCCCTTTCTCATTTGCCTTTGTCTAGAAGGCATGGAAGAGTGATTCCAGGTCTTGATCCTAGGTTTCTAGCTAGGCACTTAAGGTATTGACCTATGCCATAACCTGGGCACACTTAGTCTTGCTCATAAATAAAGCATCCTTCTCCTCTTTCACCATTTTAAGGCATGCATTGATAACTAATGCTTGAGTGGAAAATTTTCAAAATATGACATCATCTTCTTTTATTCCCTCTTCTAGATTTGAAAATAGGTCCTCTATCATGTTGATCTTTTTATTTAACTCTCTCCAGATGGATTCAGAGGGGTTTTATTGTTCTTTTAGCACTAACTTCATTTGGGAGATAATTTGGTTTATTAATGAACATACCTTATCAATTTATATCATTTCTTAAGTATCCACACCATCTAAAAGAGACGGCTCTACTTCTTAAATGCACTCAACTAGCTCTTGGAGTTTGAGATTCATTGATTTTATCTATTAATTTACTTCTTATGCTATTTGTTTCCACTTATTGGCATGAAAATCATTGACAATGTTCTTATGCACTACATCTAAGGTGTTTGTAAATAAGGTGTTATCTAACCTAATAGGTTTCATATCCCTTAGATTTATAAGTTCATAGTCATGCCCCTCTTCTAGTTTCTTGGTGCTTCAAATTACTTTCATAGGCACATTAACATGAGGCTCATCCATGTAGTAATTGAGAACCCAAAAAAAATTATGACATGTCAAGGCCATGGTAGCTCTAGGGTAATATACTCCATATAAAAATTGTCATCATTGGTGAGCTCCCTCTATGCTTTTTCTCTGTAACTCAGCTCATACCCCTTATATTTGATAGTTACCTCCATGTGTTCCTATTATTCCCCATTAGTGCTAAGGATCTCTCTACTACCTTCTTCTTCTTCTCTTAGGGGTTATTCCTCTTTATAATTCTCCCCTTAGTTTGAATCTTCTCTTTACTTGGTGGTATCTTTGTCTTTTTATTTCTATAGGGGTTCTTCCTTAAACTTTTTCCCTTTGTCCACTTCTTCTTTCTGAGGCTCCTTGGTATGAACCTATATAGGTCCCTTTTCTACACCAGCCTACTCTTCTCATTATTTCTCTATTTTCCCCTTTGAGGTGCCAATATCACCTTCTTTATCTTTAGGTTTCCCTTTGGTACTTGAGCATGCATGTTTTGTAGATTCTTATATTAGGCTAGTGTGGGCATTAGGTGCCTCTATTATCTTAGTTTTATTGGGTTCCATGCCTATGGAAACCCTATATTCTTTTTCCTTTATAGAATTCTCCCTTTGGGATCTTTTTATTTATACCTTCCTCTTTTTCATGGTTTTGGTGGTCTTATCTTCTTTGTCCCTTATCTCCTTGTCCTCTACTTGATCAATTTTGACTTGAGACACGCCCTTGGCCCTCATGGCCTCTATCTTGTGGTGAAACTCTAGGTATACATCAATATGATCCTAATCCATGCCCATGTCATTCCATTTATGCTTCAATTCTTCTTCAGTTGGTGCACCATATGGTCTTGATTCTCTAAGCATGGTAGTAGTATCACCTTTAAGAGCCTCATGAACTTATAGCTCATTGGGTTCTTCATATATTCCTCCTTCCTTCCCCCTTTCTTCTTTCCTCTTTTTTAGCTCTCGTGTTTTCCATTTTGTCCCTTCTCTCTTGTGCTCCTTAGCATCCACCATCTCAATGGCTTCTTTTGACATTCTAACCTTTGTCATCTCTTCTCTTCTTTCTTCCAACTCATGCACCTTTTGAATATTGGCATCATTAAGGCCAAGTTTCTTCCATATTCTCAACTTATTTTCCATTTCACTTTGATGGGGTGGAGAGGGGGTCCTTTCACTCAATGAGGAGTCATCTTCCTTGGGCACAATATATATGCCCCTCCCAAATTTTTCTTCCTCCATCTCTTCTTCTATGTCTGATAGGGTTATTATTGGCATTGTAGTAAAAACCTTCCCCTTCTTCTCCCTGTCACTAGGGGAAGCCTTTGGCATGAATATCATGAGCTTCTTTATGGGGGTAGAAGGAGAGTCTTCTTCACCTAAGGTGATATTGAGATTTATTCACTTTGTTATCTCTTAAAGAGTCTCCACCTTCTTATTTTTAGTAGAATTCTTTTTTTCTACTAACATTAGGGTCCCTTCATCATTGATCCTAATAGGGGGATCATCATTCTACTTTGTGATTGGGCCCCTCTTCTTTGGCTTCATCTCATAGTAGAACCTATGGATGTACCTAGTTATGGTTGCCTCTTGGAGAGGATAGATGTTAGTATAATCCAAATCATCCTCTTCATCCTTGGTGGCCTTCTCATTAATGTAAATGAATTGGCACCTCATCTTACACCTATCCATATCTAGTTCTTTCACTAGGAGGTCTAGTTATTGTGTATTGGGGATTATACATAGCACTTCCCTAAAGTATTGTGCTTATAAGACATAGGGGATATTTAGCCAACCTAATTTTTTCCTATCCAAAAGTGTCAAGTGGATGATACAGTAGTGATGCATAATGGAAAAGATCATTATTCAAAACATACTTTTTGGGAGATCCTATGGGATGCACCACTCTAGCTCAAAGTTTTATGTTTACCTTTCACATCATCCCATGATGTGAGTCTTGTATTTAGTATTAAATGGGAGGGGGAATGTGAAGTCCTTGTACTTATATACTATAGAATCATTGTACTCTAAAAGTATCTATAGGTAATCCTCATTCCCATCTAGAATACCAATCTCCTCCATGATAATTAGGATGAGAATGGACCCCCACCTAAAGTTCCCTTTCATCTTATGGAAATCCTACACATTATTCACAAATTCTTCAGTGATGAATTTGGAAATGTTGAACTACATTCCTTTTACCATGTGATAGGTAATTTCAAGGTAATCCTTAGTCACATTGGTCCATAAAATGCATGGGCATACTTTGGAGATTATGAGGTTCATCACCACCCTCATGTCGAGTGACATACATGCTATGTACCTAGGGATATGATATATTAATGTATATGGGTTGATGGAGATGCTGACATGTGGCACACATCTCCTTAGTTAGCTATATGGGTAAAATATATTAAGATAATGAAGTAACTTGTGGAATTAGTATATTGGGTAATGGTTGGCCTACATTAGGATTAGGAGGTTACCCATACATTGGTTAGATAGATGTATATATAAAGGAGATGATTATCATGGTAAAGATATGAAGTAAGAATTGAGTTTTCTATTGTAAGAGGATATTGGAGGTTGTCCCCTCGAAGAGATATTGTGGAGTTATCCCTTCCTAAAGGAGTATTATATGGTGGTGCCCTACCTTAAGGGTATTTATGCATATATTGAATATTTGAATCATATCAAGATCATATCAAGTGGTATCAGAGATTCTATTTGGGCAATTTGTGTGAAGTGAAACCCTAGTTTTTTTAATCATCAATATCTTTCTATTGGTTGTGAATTTTTCCACAATTTGTTTACTAGATATGGATAATATTTTAAATAAGTCACAATAAAAAAATCGATATTTTTTATTAGTTTTGAGGGAGTTATTGCTATTTTATGTTTTATAATAATTTTGATATATCTTCCCAACTATAGGTATTTTTTATTCTAAATTTCTACTAGATATGTAAGAAGATATAAGAGAATCACAATCAAAATTTAGGAATTTTTGGAGTTATTTTGAGTAATTTTTTGTGATTTTATGTTTTTTTGTATATTCAATCTACAAGTCAAAATTTGTGACATTTTTTCACAAAATTTTGACTAAGGTTATAATATCATAATAGGAAGATAAATTAAAAATTTGTGACTTTTTTTACAATTTTTTATGAGTTATTGACATTTTAGGGTTTCATGAAACCTAATTTTTTTTGTGGATCATGAAGTTGCAAAAAAATTTAGGGGAAGATGATGTTGATACTAGAGAATGGTGGCTCATTTTTAAGGAGAATAATAATAAAAAAAATTTATGGAAAATATAATTATCTCTTTCTTTGTTTGGTCCTACACAACATTGGTGGTTTAATTAATTGAGCTTTGTACAAAAGTATTCTTCATGGGAAGCAATGGAATAAATCTTCCTAGATCGATGGGATATAAAAGAAAAAGAGGATGTAGAAGACGAAGAAAATAATGATAATAAAGAAGAAGAATAAGAAGAAGAAGAATATGATGAATAAGAATAAAAAGAAGAAGAAGAGAAGGGTTTAAATAATTTGGCTCTAAATAAATCTGAGTCAATTTTTTAATTTCATGGATGAATTCAAAAGAAGAAGGTGGTTTTGTCCATAAACCCTACCAGCAAGTATAACTTCATTAACATGAATGTGGCCAAGCATATGCATGTTCAAGAAAATAATATCAAGGAGGTTTAAGTAAGTGGTAAGAATATTTCAATGTTTGAATATTTGAAGCTCATTATGGAAAAATATGTTTTGCATTCAGATTTTTATGCTTTGGATACGGATGATGTGGATATAGTTCTTAGATATCCATGGTTAGAGACTTTGGGAAAAATAAATATTAATGTTCAAAAAAATTTCTTAAAGTTTTGGTATAGGAAAAAGATCACTTTACAAGATATCATAGTTAAAAAGGCACCAATAACAATCCAAGTAGATCATAAGGATGAGATTGAAACACGTGATGAAGAGCATGATGAATATTCAGATGATATAGATAAAAACACACTACAACTAGAAATGAACACTTCATATACTTAAGAGAAAAAGAAGGAAAAGGTGGATAAGGTAAAAATATTGGAAAAAGTTGAGGTATATAGACACCCACATCATCATGAGAGGAAACAATCATGGAACCAGGTGAAGAAGTGTCATAGCAACAATCATTTTGTCTATATAGGAAATAAAATTTCCAATCATTATAGATATGCATAGAATCCAAATAAAAAATACTATGGCACATGGAATGAATGGGGAAATCACTATGATTATGCATGGAAGAATACCTACTATGGTCATGGTTGGAATCAGAGTAGCACAGTGGAATATGGTACATGGAATAAAAAGAGGAATAATTATGCTTGGACACCAAAGCAGTATAATTATGATCATGAACAAAATTAGAGGAGCAAAATGGAATTTGGAAATAAGATTGGAGAGCTACTACCTACCAAGATCACATATGTATGGCTAGATGATTGAGATTGGAGACAAATGTGCAATGATTTGAAGCACACTCATTATTTGGTTTCTTCCTATGTTTCAGGGATGAAACATGTCAAGGAGGGAAGTAATGCTATGTACCTAGGGACATGATATATTAATGTATATGGGTTGATGGAGATGTTGACATGTGGCACACATTTCCTTAGTTAGTTATATGGGTAGAATATATTAGGATAATAGAGTAACTTGTGGAATTAGTACATTGGGTAATGGTCGGCCTATATTGGGATTAGGAGGTTACCCATCCATTGGTTAGATAGATGTCTATATAAAGGAGATGATTATCATGGTAAAGATATGAAGTAAGTATTGAGTCTTCTATTATAAGAGGATATTGTAGGTTATCCCCTTGAAGAGACATTATGGATTTATTCCTTCCTAAGGGAGTATTATATGGTGTTGCCCTACCTTAAGGGTATTTTTGCATATATTGAATATTTGAGTCATATCAAGATCATATCAATGAACTCCTTGATTTAGAACACAAAACCCCCTTTAAAATAATTTAAGATATATGCAATGTGTTCTAATTATTCATCATCATCCATCACTTGGTAGATGTCTCGATCAATATTCGAAAGCTTAATTATTCTTTTTATCAATTACACTAAAATCTTCATGCACTTCTTTGCAAAGTAAATGCATTTCTCATAGACTCATGAGAGTAAGAACTATAAAATCTCTTCCAGCTTCCTAAATCATGGAAACTCATATATTTGAGTTTTTTTAAAATCTACCAACCTATATTTGAATTGAGATGTCAAATAGGGTAGTGCCTTACTCTATGTTATGCCATATATCCACTATCTAATCTTACATGAGGTCTTGAAAATGGTTAGATGTTTAGTGGTTATATTCCTTTAACTAGTAGGTTTGTGCAAAGGACTACCATTTTTACCCTATTATAACCTCTTATGGGAGTTATATTAATTGGTAGGACATATTTTTGAGCATCTCAAATGTCTATTTGCACTATGCTGACCACTTCTACTCATTATGCTGATATTTTTGCAATGGCCACCTTGATCACTATACACACCCATTTTGGATCCTATTTCACCTACTCTAAGATTTATCCCTCTTGTTTCTTCACCATCCTAAACTTATTAATGTTGAATCATGGTAGGTGTATTTTTTTGAAGCCTTGAATGGTGATGGAGCTTGTATAGTTGTGGGGTCTATGACTATTCCTTCAACTCTCAAGCTTTTTTGGCCCTTAATGATGACCTAGGCAACAAAATGCTTCTCCAAATATCTAATCCTATATAATTATTCCCCTAAAAATCCTCAAATATATATTAATATGAATGCAAATATATCCACTATACAGTTCTTTATTCTTGGTGCCTAGGGTCTCAAATTCTCACTTGGTACACTTTGGCTCTCTAGATTTTGCTTTAATTCACTCTAAGTCTCAAATTAAGACTAGGTTCGTAAACTAAACCCATGTGATTGTCACTATTTTATACCCCAATATTTTAGCTATAATCATTAATGTAGTTTTTTTATGGCATGGTAGCACCTAGATTTCCTGTAAAACACAAAATTTTATGAAATCCATGAAAATTCCTTGTCATTAACACATTAAATGTGTATCTTTGTGCCTCTACCAATACCTCATTGAATGATCCCAATGGTAATTTGGTGAAGTGACATTTAGTTCAAATGGTCACTTCCCACTCAAACTTGGGTGGACACCAACTATCTTTGATGATTCTCCTTCTATGTTTTATTCACTTAGTATGACCTTCACATTTTTTGTGGTAACCTAGGCATGACACCTCACATGGACATGATTCAGCCTCCTCGATTCCACTTTCTCTTCTTGCTACACTTATATTTCAAGTGTGATTCTCTATCTTGGTTAGTTTCTTACTCACATAATTGGAATTATGTATGAAAATATAGAAGATGCTCTCATCAGGCTTCAAAGTGCTACTTATTCACTCTTTAAACTACATAAATATCAAAACAAAACTTAGAAGAACTTTTCAGCTTATGCCAAATGTTTTTTTGGTTAATTTACTTAAACCAAATCATGGACAAGAAGTTTATGTCCTCATGGCATAAGCACCACCTTATTACTGGTATGACTTCAGTTGGTTACCATTGAAATGCCCAAGGAGCATTTTTTAAACAACATATACAACTTGCATGCACCTATCTCTAATATGTGGTGGATAATATAGGGTCTTATCGACTATATCTATAATTTTCATGGGTACTTAAGCTACTTAGAATCATAGATTAGTACCAGTTTTCCAAAACTACTAGCCTTTTACTTAAATATTTTTGGTTGCCTAATTGACCAATGTGTGTAATTCATAAGGATGGCACTAAGAATTCCATGGGGATAACTAATTCAATTTCAAACACTAGTTGAAATGGTATGGCCTTGTTTAGGTGCTTATATGTTGTGCGATATTCCCATAACACCATAGATAGTATATCATCCCAATATTTTTGACCAACATCACATATCTTTGTTAGGAACATTCCTAATATCTTATTAAATGCTTCAACTATGTTTTTTACCTATGGATGATAGGGGTGGTTTTATGGTGCACTACCATGTATTTAGTTAAGAGGATATGCATCATCTCATTGATGAAATGAGTTACCCTGTAACTAGTCAAACTAAGTAGGCACCTATAATGACTTATTATATTCTCCTAGATGAAATGTGTAGTTATTATAGCTATGAAATTTTTTTTTAGCATGGCCTTGACCCACTTTATGAAATAATTAGTAACTACCAAAATATACCATGCACTTGTACACTGTGTTATAGGAGTTATTGGCTTGATAAAATCAATGGTCCATTTATTAAATGGTTCCTAAGAAAGAATAGGGATGAGAGGAACCTCATTTTATTATTTAGGATTTTGGTGCATTGGCATATGTCACACACCTTAGTGCAATCCTTTACATCTTGGAGCTGGTTTGGCCACCACAACCCTGACTATAGTATCTTGCACACCATTATAACTCTAGCATAATAGCCTACTATGATTCCTTCATGTAAATCTTAACATATGGGGCTCATTTCATGTTCTAAAAGACTTCATCTCTACCTAGTTTATATAATTCCCCCTTAATGATCTAGAAGGGGATGGCATGAATAACAAGGTATTTCTTTTCCTTATTTGATATGGTTTAAGGCACAAACCTAGATGTTAGGAAAATGAAAATATCTACCAAGTCTTCAAGAATGTGTTAGATTTTGTATAATTTCATGTATAGCATATCATCCTCAATTATCACCATCACATCACTAGAATTTAATCTGTGATAAATGATCTAGCCCCAATTTCTACTTTCCAAGTTTGATAACAACTAAAAACTAGAACTCTTGGAATAGAATTATCCATCTGCATATGCGCCCATGTAACATAAGCTTATTCATGAGGTAATTTTATACCTTATGATTAGTGAAGAAGATGAATGGGGTCACCAATATATATTTCCTAAATTTTTGTAAGTCATAAACCATTACCAACACTTTATTCTTGATGGTAGTGTAATTATGCTCCACTTGCATTAATTTATTACTTGAGAAGGAGATGGGGTGATCCATATTTACATTGCCCAATTACACCAATATGGTGTTAATTATAGATCCTAAAGAATTTTCATGGATGTGAAAAGAAGTTATCCAATTGGTGAATTATAAAAATGGCATGCTTGCTAGTTTTAGTTTTAATGTCTCAAAAGCCTCCTTTTTCACTCTGTTCCAATAAAATGTGCCATATTTGTGTAATAACTCCTCTAGAGGTGTTAAAATATTTACGTAGTTCGTTATAAAGTTTTCATAGTAACCATAATGGCCTAGAAATGCATGGACATATTTCTACATTGAGGGAGTGTGGAGTTGAATGATGATGGCTATCTTTATAGAATCAACAAGCAAACCATCTTTGTAGAGAATGTTCCTGAGTAGTGTTCCAAAGGGGGTTGTGAATATGCACTTATTTAGGTTTAAATATATTTAGAGCTAATTTCACCTCTAAAACATGAGTCACAGATTATCATAGTGGTCCTTTACAAGGCCATTTATAGTCTAGTTATCGAGATAGACTTGGAAGAACCTATGGATGAAGTATTTAAAAGTAGTGATCACCACTCTGGAGAATAAGGTTGGTGCATTATTGAGTCCAAATGGAATCACATTATAATCAAAATAACTCCATTTAGTTTCAAAGGTTATCTTAGGCTTATCTTCCTCTTTTATTTTCACTTGATGATAGCCTAATAATCCATTAGTAAATGTATATATTTTGTATCCTATGATGCCATCTAGGACCTCATCATTAAATCGGCTCAGGAAACGATTAGGGATGTAGGCAACATTCAATATCTAGTATTCAATGTAGATCTAGATGCACCCATCATTATTGATGCTTATGACCATCAAGTTCACCCATTCAGACTCTTGTACAGGGTAAATGATGCCCATGGCTAGCATTTTATCAATCTTCATTTTCACCTTGGTGTAGAGATTGGGGTTCATTCTATATGGGTGTTTCCTTATAAGACTCATACCATCCACCAAATTGATGCTATTTTTTTCAAGGGAAGGGTGGGTACCTTTCATGTCCCGATAATTATGTGGGAATAAGTCCTAAAACTCTTTCAAGAGGTATATGATGTACGCCATCTCTACCTTTGGCTAGTATGTGCCTATAGTGGTAATCTTGGGCTCACCTTCTACACTGATGTCTATTTTGGTTGTCTTGAGGGGCATGTGGTAGGATTCATTCCTTTCCTAATGAGAGTCTTCAACTTAACTTATACCCTTAGTTGCTTCAATTATAAGATGTGTTAGATCTCTTTTATCTGAATTTTTATCATCCACATGGTGTATGAGTTTTTTTCTTCCTATTATAGCCTTCCAATTGCACTCCTTCTAGGTTTCATCATCCTCCTCACTAGAGTCACTACTGAGTGCCTTTTTTTCAAATAAATATAGGAGTGTCAATTCTCTCTCCTTGAACACGTCTCTAAGGTGAACTTCTAGGATAGTAGTGTCCTCAAACACTACCCTGTGAATGACTTATATTGGCTCCAGTAGCTCTAAGTTATATGAAGAGAAAGAGAAGGTGTACATGAACCTCTTCTTGAGTACCTCCTAGACTCCTATCTCATAGCACATTTCATTTATAATATACATTTCTCTCACCCATATTTTTAAATTATTATATAAGGCATGCACTCATAAGTTTTTGGGCACATTCCCACCATAGATAGTCCATGTTTATTCACATAAGCACATATGTGCTATTGGGTTAAAATCACCTAAGTAAGCTGATATGTCTAAGTCTTCATTAATCTTTCCAAAAATAATATATAGTGTTTCCTTCACATCTTTCCAAGTTGGCAAGCTAGGCCTTTTCCCTACCTACCAATGAGTAATAGTGCTCTTTAGGGTATGTACTAGTGTGCCCATTCTATCTATTTCCTTTGGGATGCATGCTTTAATGTTGACATATTTATCTATAGTATGGCTCCCTCCATACTTTGGAAACACTAAAATATTCCCTTTACTCAACCAAAATACCCTTTTCTCTACCTTTTTATCATGGGGAACCCATTTGTTCTTAGTGCAATCATTACTAATTAGTCTTATTTTGGCTAGCCTTGTCTCAGTTTCCTACACTGGGTGGCACCTTCAGCTAGTAACCTCATAAGCCTCTTCAACCCATCAATTTCAAGCTATGTTAATTATATCAAAAGATGATTATCCATACTCCCATTTGAACAATCTTTGGTCATTTGGGTTAAGCTTCTCTATGCCCTACACCATGATGTTATAAATTTCATTGATATCATCTTTGAGATCAACACTTTCCACATATGGAGTCCCTTTATCACTTGATAAGGGGATCACCACCCTCTCTCTACAATTCTTTAAAGTCATGTAGCACTTATTAAAGTTCATTTCCATGTTATTGTCATAGCATCATGGCATACCTAAGAGCACTAGATAGTTATCATGCTCTTCCAACTTGATTACATCAAAGTTGGCTTAGAATTTGGTGCCCATAATATCTATAATGACACCCTTTAGTATTTTGAAAGGTTTCACTCAGGTTTTATTAGCCATGAATAACATATGAGGAGAGGGATTTAAGGGTGGCCATCCCATCTTCTCCTAGGTGGTTTTGGTCAAAATTTTAAACTTGATGCCTATGTCCACAAGGACCTCAAAAATATACCATCCATCGATGGTGGCATTTATTAGTAGTTCTTGGTCATACTCTATATTTTGAGTATGCCTTACTTTATGCACCCACTTCATATGTATTAAAACAACTTCAATCATCTAAGGTGTGGTCCCTTCATGTTCTAAAAGCAAGTTTTTTAGTCGGAACAACATCCCTTCAATTTGTAAGATGTGTATGATCTTAATTAACTCCTATGTTTTAGCCTCTTGGTTGTCTTGCTTCCTACATGAGGTGGTAGCCTATGCTTCTAGATCTCTAGCTAGCTATAACTATCTGTATAAAGTTTTTATTATGTTTATGGCTTGTTACAAGACATCCTTCTATCATTAAGGGTTAGGGTAGGGTGAAGCTTTTGGCTTAGGCCATGCTATATACTTGGTGTGACTTAACTCACCATATTCTAAGTGTAGTTATTTTATCAGTGTATTAGGTGGCTGAGTGGTAAACCCACTCTAAGTTGTGGCCTATACCTTAGGTGACTCTTTTTGAGTATGTTATAGCTTGGGGGTCCATTTTTCCTCCTATTTCTCATGCTTAACCATTAAGGCACCATTATCTGCACCAAGCCAATATTGAGTCAACTTTTTATACAAGTTTAGGTAATCCTCAATTACATGTGGTCCTTGAAAATACCCACACATTAGGTACATGGGGTAATTGCACTGATAATGTTTAGTTGACCTACACTTGTAACATGATCATGGTGGAAATCTTCCTCCACCACATCCTCTACCTCACCTGCATGTGCCTTGCTAATTCCTATAGCCAATATTTTAATGGTCATAGCCTTCATTTTCTTAGCCTACCTATCTGTCAGTTATTGTTATTGCCTACTACATGCCTCTTTCCATATTTTAGTGCATATCATCAATGACGTGATAGTTCATTATTGTATGAGTATAGGCATCACACAACTTGCAATAAATATTGGTGTTCACTTGATTGACATGCTAAAATAGGGGACAATTTTGAGAGTCATATGGTGCATGATAAACTTCACAAATGATAACTAAGGTGTGAACATTTCTTTGTGGGTAATTATTCTTGTTATTCCCCTCTATCTCATAGTCAATACACCATAATCTACTATGAGTGTCATGAACCAAACCAATAGTCACCTTATATAGCTGGGAGGCCATTGACATAATCTACACCTCTATAAATGGGTTAATATTGGTATCAACATTGCCTAATACCTCAACCTAGAGCATGGATTCAATCACTTTGTAGGGGCACTTGAAGGTCTTCATGGACAACACTCTTCTAAAAGGTACCATCAAGCCCCCATTAAACCATTATGCATATTGAGAGGGGTGGATGTCATATGGAAACTTGGAGAGGAGAGTCTTAAACCATGTATCACATAAGTGTACACTCTTGGATATCCCTTGGATTATTTCCTTGACTACTATAATGCTCTATTTCTCAAAATTAGGAATATCAAATTCATTCAAGAAAGCTTCTTTTAGTACATCATAAACAACCATAGCCTTGTTTGGATCAAATTTTTGATACAAGGTATGGGCATGATCTATAAAGGTGGTTATGAACTGATTCACCTTGTGATATGATTGGGTGATGCCCTGAGCATGCCATTAAAGTTCACACTTGAGCACATGCTCTATAAAATTCTCTATGGCATGATACTTAGGCAAGTACATCACCACTTCATAATAAATATACTGAGGGGGTGATGTTGAAGTCTAAAGTGTTTGGCCCCCTAGTTTTTGTGTTAGAGGTGGTATTTTAATGCCTCTAGTAATAGGGTTGAGTGTTGACCTTATTATTTTAGGTTTCACAATCAAAATCAATGACATGATACTACTCATTTGTGCAATTGGGCCACTTCATATGGGCTACTTCCCAGTCAGTAAAAATGGCATCCTCTAAATGGGAATGCCTATGCTTATGTTATAGATTCTTAGGTGAATGATTTCAATTATGTTATGGATTCTTGGGTTGGTGCTCATTGGTTTCATGGTATTATTGACCAATTCCTTATAAAGAATCACTTATTTGATCACAAATTATTGGTTCAAATTTTGAATTCTATCAAAGTCAATATCGATAATAGGTTTAATCATCATTCTTTTATCTTCTGGTGGAGAATCTAGTGCATGAGCTTTCACTTTAGTTTAAAATGAGGTAGGTACTTCTAACACATCCTCATTCATCACATCTTGTAAGAACCCAATGCAATCTACACCTAACTACTAAGCTTTGCCTCTTGCTTCTTCCTCTCTCTCCTTATGTTATTGAAATTTAAGGGATCCTTCCTCATACCCTTCTCACTTGCTATGGGTCCTCTTAGCACTTCTAGGTTCTATATCCTCTATCAAACTACACCTTTTCTAGTCATAATTCTTCCTCCAAAGCTCTTAGGTGTTAGGTTGCTCATCCCTTTCCATCATACCTCACCTATACTTCCCTTTCTCACCTTTTGTGTTTGCTCATACACGTAGGGATTTTAACCTTCCATTCTTATGATTTCAATACCATAATCTACCAAAAATTTCTTTAGTTTGGTATCAATCTCTATTATGAATGTGCCCTAGGTTCATGAAATAGCTTATACTCTAATTCTTCAAAGAAAGAGAAGGTTGACACTATAAATTCCAACACATAGTTTTTTAGCATGTTACTTAACCCCTTATCTATAGTGTGCATCCAAACATCATCTAAGCTCTTAATCCTCTCTAGGCACTCCTTTGTCCACTAAAATTTTTGGTTGTAGCTTTGTCTTTTAGAGGTTATATAGGTGACCAACCACCAATACACATGCTCAGGTAATTTTCAAAATAACACCTCATATAGAGCATCATATAGGTTAGTTTACACCTATTATGTTGCCTTCTATCTTTGGCATGTCAAATCCTTATGTGCAAAACTATCTTCTACTTAATCTAACTAGCACTTAATGTTATTGAGAAAAAGTCAAAGCATCATTCTATTACACCATTACACTAATAAAATTCAACATGGGTCCCAACAACAGAACCAAAATGTTATAGAAAATTCTTAATTATTAATTCATTGGCCTTACCAAACACTTAGAAAGCAATCCAAATCATTTATATACTCACTATAACTAGGTGTAATCATAACAAAGTCTTGGGTACATAATATTTAAATGCACTACTATTCTGACATCAAACTACATAAGGTGCAAGCCTTGTGTACTCAACCAAAGTGTAGCAAAGAAGGGATCCAGGATCATATTAGGATAGTTTAAACATGGTGTAACTTACTCTCCTTAGGACTTAGTCATTTCCATAATGATATCAGATAGGTTCATTGGCACAAACCATTATTGGTGGCATCAATAGGTGTAGGTCAATTCAAGGTAGCTAGTTCTGATCATAGAGGCTCAAATATTTGAGATGTAAATCCAAGTATCATTTAGGTGCTTATTGATTTAGGGAAATTCTCTATACTCAATGGTTTAGTCTTCATTTTATCACTCTAGGAATAGGTGTTAGGTCTTAGGTGCATCCTTTCCCAACACTTAGGCAATTTTACAATTTAATCCAAAGTTGTTATCTAGCACAAGGATGCCATTAATGACCTAGAGCATACCTTCACTCAAAAACATATGTGAATATGTAATTTATACTAGCATTACTACTCCATTCTAGTCATAGTTATAAAATAATTCTATAACCATCTAAATGAGATCAATACTTAATTTTTTTCAATGTCAATCTTCATTAACTCAAGGTTTAGTAAAGTAGAGTATAGTTTATATAAAATAAAATATACGCTCCTCTAAGTTCTATTACAATCTCAATGGTTCATAGGAAATTTTGGGTGATACATGATGATTATTAAAAGTATTCATGATAAATTTAAACCAAATGTGTGCATAATTCTAGAGCCAATCCTATAGAGCTTTATTGTGTTAATGATGAATCTCTCTTTCTCTTAGTTCAATCTTGTTTTAATAGGTAAGGGAGCATATTTGTGTTTGGTTGGATGGACACACACTAGGTGTTGAACTATCATCAGGGGTGGTTATTCAATTATCTCCACTACTCTAACACTTGTGCTCTCTATCTACCATGTGCAAGTACTCAAGGAGATGTCCCTTAAAACTTGGGTGCTAAGAAACTACCTACCAGCTAGCACAAGATCTTCAAATATCCTCCCAACTAGCGCAAAAAGTACCAAAAGAGAAATCATCTACAAATATTGCCTCATTTTGAGATGTGTTGAGTTGGTATGGGTCCACTATATAGCACAAAAAGGGGCCTAATAATTACTCAGCTATTTTGTATGGAACATTATGTGGAAATAATAATGGTGAAGTCATGGTGATTTATATACTACTTAAAGTGACATCATGGAATAACCAATAGACTCCCCACTTATTAAGAATTCTCAAGATATTCTTAGATACCCTAGCCATTTAAATGCTATGAATTTCCTTAAATATTTGAGGATACACCTCATCATAGATCCTTTTATACATATTTATAAACATGAAGTAATGATCCTCCCCAATTTTATTCTTTATGTGTTTAGTCAAGGGTTTCCATAATTCCCCATGAATATTATAAATAGTGCCCATTATTATATCTAGTAGATAGGACATCATATAGAAACTACCATTAGATGGCCTCTAGTCACTGTATAACATTTGTGCCTTCAATTTGGTACCTATGATTTCTCTAAAGGACACTATTTTATTAGATGTTATAAGGATGTATAATAAGGGGAACCATTAAACTTGGACATAAGTAATATTAGTAAAACCATATAACCGATAGAGGAGAGCCATGGCTATCCTTATTCCAAGTCTGAACTTAATTATTTGATTGGATGAAATTACCCCTTTCAAGTTCATCATTTGGCTTATTGATAATCATTTTTTGATCTTTCACTCTACATTATTTTTCTTGAGCCAAACATTGGATAAGACTTGGTTATATGTGAATTTAGGGCCTAAGATTCTAAGGTACCATTCAAAATCCATATAAAAAAATATAAGCTATTACATTTCTATGTTTTATAATATATAAATATTCCCCAACAAAAGTTTCATTTTTAAATAAGTTTTTCATTAGGTCAATGTAAGGCATTACCTCTAGTCTTGTAGTTTCTTGATGGAGGCCTTGGATATTTATGGGTAGTGGGTTTTCTATAAATTTATTATTTTCTATAAAATTTTGATCTTGAGTCAAATATGGCATTACCAATTTTATTTATTCCCATAGTGTTGAATAATGGTGAATTTTGAAATCTAGGGCACTCTTATCAAACACAATGCCTGTACATTTAGGTACTCTAGTGAATGAGTACATAGAAGGGACATTAGGATGATTCTACTTATAAGAAGAGGCCATTATTTGAATTGGAAGACTACAATTATATTTTAAGATCAATTGGTTTTGAATTTGTGAGCACACTGAGAAAAATAGGGCTTCCTGAATATATGAGAGCTTAAAAACATAATATTGAATAATGAGTAATGGCAAAGTGGCATTCTTCCATTTATATTTTGCACATATATTTCTAAATCCTGAGTCTTCAATACATTTGTGTGTCATCAATGTAGGTAAAAAACTAATTATTTAATTTACATTTCAATTTAAATGTGCCAATCAACCTTGGCATGTTCAATCACTTACCAAATGGAAACATTTCATTAACTTTACCTATCTAGTCATCTCTCCAGAGATAGTTGTCAATTCTTCATATAATAGAATTTTAATATTACCATCAACCTCAATAATGTATACCTAGGATGTGTTTCTTTTGGATCATGACACATGTCAAATCCTTATTTCATCAGCGTTTTAAAATATTTATTGTTTTTTGTAGGATTTATGGTTGTGAACTAATGTGATCAAGCCATGTGGTGCAATCTCAAGCCTTTAGGTACTTGGGAGGTTTGATCCATTAGGAAATTAGAAGTTTGGGACCATTTTCATTTATATATTTAACTATGTATGTTTTTAAGGGTCTATTTAATAAAATGTTTCCACACATCATGATTTCAGATCAGATGTTCAAAAACTCAAAGGGTTAAGAACATTGGATTATTTAGTTTTTCTATACCTTGATGTTATATTTAATCATGACTGTGCCAAGTGTCAAAAACTAGAAATTTGGGTTCTTAGACCATTGTAATATACTCTTTGAGTTGTTTTAATCCTTCCATTATCCCATTAGATGAAAAACTACCAAGTGTCAAACACTTGGAACCATGAAATCTCAGGAGCATTAAACTATTTAGATCCTAGAACCATTAGTTGATTTACCATTCTAAAGATATTTCATGCTTCCATTTTCATGATAATGAGCCATGTGGTGAGTCTCTAAATCTTAGTTGTTCAAAACACTTAAAACTTCCTTTGACTATAAAGGTTTTATGTAATACTATGATGCCACCTATCAATGTGGTAGTCTATAGACTACCTGAGGACTTTTAAATTTAATAAAGGATAAATTCTTTGGATGGTAAAATGGCATCACTTGTCACCATCTTACATGATGAAGATGCATCTTGATTGTAAGTGATTAACAAGTCTTGGTGAATAGTCTACGATCATAAAGAGTACAAAGGACACTAGGACATAGTAGAATATTAGATCCATTAGTAAGAAAACCAAAGCATCATTTTTTTAAAATAAATCATTAAATACCAAGGTTTAAAATATCTCAAATTACTCATCAAATCTTTTATTTTCATGACTTACATTTTTATAAAATCTAAACCTAGGTGAAAAAAGAAAAAACCTTATACTATAAATGAAGAACATTATACCATGGGCTTCTAAGGTTTATAGGTCCCCCAAAATAGATGTATTCAATAGTAATGGGTCCCTATTTTAAAAATTAAAATGGGGTGTATATGTTTGTTAGGGAACAACAAATGATGACTCATAGGGGAAATAATCTAGATTAATTTGAGAAACCAGAACCTCAAAAATGTATTACAAGAAAACCTTAGTTTTAATAAATAAAGAATAAAGTAATCAAAACTCTATAAAAAATCCTTCCTCTTGTAACATACTAACCTTCCCATTCCTTGGATTTATGTTTATGATATCATGAAATAGGTTTCCCTTGGTTATGAATATTTTGGCAAAGACCTGAATAAACATTGTAGGTTTTATTTTGACTTATGATTTTATGACCCAAAAAAAAGGAAGCTTAGGCATTGCTATGATACCATCCATACATCTATATACCTAATAAAGATACCTCTAATTTCATTCAAAGCCTTGTTATACTTCCAACTAGGTGTCCATTGCCTTGATAGAGATTACTTGAATCACCTATTCTTTATTAATTTCTATGATGATTTTTTTACTTAGAAACCACCATTCTCTAGGTGTATAAATAAAAAAACTTATTTACCAATATTTCCTTTTTAGTGTATACCTACTTCTATAATTATTATCTCTTATCCAATTATTTAACATGTAATAGTGAAATAAACCCTTGAAAATAGAAAGCTTTTCTAAAATTTTCATGAGTATATCAAAGTAAGTCCCAAAAAGACTAGTAAACCTATTCATTCTAAGCAAAGCTTAGTTTAGTCATAATACATACCTCAATCCTAAACATTCTCGTACTGTCAAAATAAATTCATATGAAAACCAACTATGTTTCTTTATATATCAACCCCTTTTTGTGGCATATACTTTTGTGTTTTTAGTTTATGAAATTGGTGAGATAGTTTTGAAACTTATAAAACTAACCTAGAAAATAGGGAACTAAGCTAATAAAATCAAAAAATAACCAACCTAATAGAAATAATGTTTATAAAATAGGAAATTTAATCTAGAATGCAATAAATCTAATCTAATCATATCCTAAATCTCCACTTATATCTCTAATGTATCTCTAGTTAGAGTAGCCATGAAGTAGTGCTTCAAAAATTACGCATTGACTGGAATGGTGAGGTCATTACCTTGGATATCCTTTATTTTTAAGGCATTGTTACCAAGGTTTATAACACTTGATATGATCCAATCCATAGATGAGATAACTTGTCATTTTATCCCTTATTTTCATGTGCTTTATCCCAAAGTATTGATTTAACCTTTTAGGGTTTAATTATGTAGATTACTATGTTTGGTTAAAGGGATAAGATGTCTAAATTATTTAAATAATATGCAATAATTAAACAATTATTTTTTTTTATATTTTTAACTTCTTTTGAATTTATAAAAATAGTAATAAATAGGCTTCAATAGAAACTTATCTAGAAAGTAACTATCATAGATGTTCTAGGTTTAGAAAACTAGGTTCTAGATAGTTTTGAATGTTATCAATAGGATTATGGGATCTATTTTCTCACTAGATAGTAGAAATCCACCTAGATAGTAGCACCATGTTATTGTAACATCCTCAAAGTGGTGATAGTGTCCTCTTTGTAGGATTATTCCTATTTTCTAGGAGCACATGTGCCTATGTTTTTAGGTCTTACTCATGTGCACATAAAATTTAGAAATCTATATTATGCATGGAAAACCTAATTTAGTGTGTAAACCTTAATCTTCCTTTCAAGTATGGCATGATCAATAACTATGTGTTTATTAGTAGGATAGGTTGGACATCCTCAACACCTTGATATAAATAGAGTTGCCTTCATACCAATACTATGAAGAGGGATCAAGCCTGATGTTACTCTCCCACCTAGTGCTTGATGTAGGTACAAGTGAATTCTAGAATGAGAGTGGACTTAGATGCCTTGAATGTGATTGAGATTTTAAATATTTGAAATCTAAGTTTAGGGATGTTTTATATAGTAGTATGAAAAATTAGGGTAGAATAGGGATCAAATACCTTAATTTTTCTTAACTTGTCTTTTTATTTGAATAGGATTTTGCATCTATTTTCCATCTAGTAGATAAAGGTCAAATACACTTGTATTTATACAGATCTATAGATTGTGTGAATAATAAAATGTGCTTAGGCTGACCTTAGGAGGGTAACATGTTTGAAAAATCATCTATTTGGGAAAGTTAAGGTAAAGGATAGTAGCACCCAGTTGGGGACACTAGTTCCATGTGGTTGTAGTGTCCCAAATGTGGTGATAATGTCCACTTGGTAGAATGATAGGAAATTTGGGTTGGGATCTAAGAAAGCTATCCTAGTTGTTTTTGTTAGCTATAACTATCTATGGTCTACATAATGACTAAAAAAGTGTGTCAAAGGATCTAGGGTAGGTCTAAGTCTATACTAGGAATAGGATAACTCAAGTAACACTTTAGGCATCTAAATACCACTTTTAGGTGATTAAATTACCCCATTATGATAGAAATGCAACAAAGCAAAATGACTAGTTCAAAGGAAAAAAGAAGCATACCTAGAACTACCTTGAAAGTGAAGTTTATGTAGTTGAGTCTGAGTGTGTGAATCAGGGTCTACATATGTGAAATAAGATCTAAAGTAATAACCTATAATTAAACATGAAAAAATTAGTCCTTACTTAAGAGATGATCGAAAGTGAAAGACTATGTTGAATAGAATAACTAAATAAGTCTAAGTAAATAGAGAAGAAAGGAATGAATACACCTTGTTGGATATGTGAACCAATGCATGAACCTAGTGATAACTTATGTGTGTGAGTGTACATAGTAATCATATCATTAAATATATTAGATTGAGTTGGTGGCTTACTCAATCCTCATATGGGTGGCTCAAGAACTCAATCTAGTTTATGACTCCATCATTGCCTACCCTTGATTAGTGGATATTGATCTATGAATAGCTTGGATAAGATTGTAAGTGTGTATAACCCTCTCATGTGGCTAGATCAAGAACTCAAGTAGGCCATGACTCCATCATTACCTACTCATGTGAAATAGATACATCTATAGCTAAACTATACAAAGTATTGAAAGTATATAACCGAGAAAATCTAACTATGTATGTTGGCTCCACGTCCACTTGGGTACATTAGGTAGCTCTAGGCCACTCAATAATGACAACCACTATAGATGGAGTAAGGCATGATTATGGTGACTATTGAGGTAAATTATAGCATGAATTTATATTAGTGTGAAATTAATAATAGTGATTTATTAATATAAATCATGTAGCAATATTGAGAGGAAAAATTATAAGAATATGTTAGTTGTTAATAGCTAGTTATTTAAACAACTAACTATTTTGACTAAATGGTTGTTCAACCAATGTTATATATTTTAATGATTCTAATTACTAAAATCATGTTGTTGAGACTGATAAATTTATTTATTTGAGCCTTTGGCTCTTCCCCCACCAGGGTTATTTTCAATATTTGGTATCAAAGCAGGCTCCCTCATGGACCTATATTTACCTTCCATTCATTGTGTTTTTCATTAAAATAAATTATTTAATAACATTGTCATGTAGACCATGTGAAATTTTTATTTATATGTTTTTTAACCCCTACTTGCATGTTATTAACTAGTTACAGTGAAGACCACTTGTATGCTTGATGGTTGCACCATACACTTGCATTTTATTTCCTACTTCTAGCCTATCCATTCTTTTTTTAGTTTATTTCATCCATGTTATCCATAGTTCACATTTAAAAAATTAGAAAATAAAAAAATTATATATATAGATAGATGCTTATATATTCCATATAATATTGACAAAATTTTGAAGTAGTAATTGAAAAAAGATAGGCCTACAAAGAATATGAATAAATAATCCTCAATTACATTGGATTAAATAATTCTAATAGATTGTATTTGATTTATCTCATTTAGATTATGACACGGACTTGGAATTGGATGTTCTACTTTCTTTGTTTGCTCTTCACAACTCTATATCCACTCTTTATTACATGTTTTGATTGCTTTGAGAATATTGATATCATCACAAATGTCATGCTCCTTTTCTATAACATATCCTCTCAGCATTGATAGTCTATACTCTGATCTCATGATTTGAAGCTCAAACTATAATCAATCCATGCATCTGCCTATTCCCTTTCAGAATTGTAGACCTCAAGCTCATATTAAAATTCTTGTAGCATCTCCAACTTCCCATGGACACCCATTATTTTCCCTTAGAATAGGAAATAGATTCCTCTCCTCATGGCATTTATTAACTTGATGTTTCATTCCACATAGGGTTTATTGAATAGATTATTCAACTCGACTTCTATAGACTCTATGGATTTTGGCTCTCTCATGTTTATCATTCCTCGCAATTTGGAAACCCCTTTATAGATGCTCTAGCTTAGGATTGACATTGCCTCAACATCATTTAGGGTTCATAAATTCTATTTTAATCCATAACTCAACATTTTAACACACTGAGCTCTCTCTGGACCCAATTTAATGGCTAAACCACCATCCTCTCCTCTTGCTCCTTGGCAACCTAATTCATCAACAAAATTAGAATATTGGATGTCCATATTCACTCAAAAGCTACAAGTTTTTAGATTGTCTTCCTCTCATGGTAGTGGTAGAAGTTAAAGTTCTATTTTAGGTTTGTTTTGTTTTTTATATGTTTTATTAAATTTTTTACGGGATTTTGGTTTTTCAAGTCTTAAGTTTATATTTCTATATTATCATGTATGGGAAGTTTATATATTATTATGCATGATTTTATATTGTTATGGTGTACAAATGTATAAATGTCTTTCCTAAAGCACAAAGTCCATAGTTAATAATAGGGTCATTATTTTGTTTTTAAAATTTAAAGGTCTTATTTAGTGTGCCTTAATTATTATAGCATAGAGTTTTAAAAAGTAATATTTAATTACTTTTTTCATTATAATTGTTTATAAGATTGAGTCATTTTTATATTGTCAAAAATAAGTGGTTATTTTTTAAGTCCTTTATTTTAAGATTATAAGTGTCTTGTAAAAAAAATTATTGTAAGTCTTATTGTCACTCTTGTCAACAATGCAAATTAAAAGTGTCAAGAGTCATTTGTGAGTCAAAAATCATTTTTTAAGCTTTGAATAAGCCTTGAAAGATAATTTTCAATAAGGTAGTATTTTTGAAATTACATGGTTGTAATGGATACATTATCGGTTGAAACCAATGTCTATAATTTCACAGTATGGGGGGTATGTTAAGGTAAATTATAGAGTGAAGTTATATTAGTGTGAAATTAATAATAGTAATCTATTAATACAAATCATGTATCAATATTGAGAGGATAAATTATAAGAATCTGTTAGTTATTAATAGTTAGTTGTTTGAATAATTAATTATTTTAGACTAAATGATTTTTCAACCATTTTTATATATTTTAATGATTTTGATTAATAAAATCATGTTGTTAAGACTAAAAAAATTATGTATTTGATATTTTAGCTCTTCTACCATTTCAATAGTGATAACTTGGAATGTGATAGAAAGTGTATATAATGTATAGAATGACATGGAGTTTTTCATTCCATCTAATCATCCTATGTCTAGTTGAGTAAATGGAAACTATGTGTCATGCACATACCCCCAATCTAGTATCTGAGTATAGTGAATTTGAACAAAGTATGTAAAAATTAAATCTGCATAACTGAACTGAATGTGTGAATGATCATACCACACATGATGCCCCCAAATATAAGCAACTAGTATGAATTTGAGCTACAATGAATGTATCTAAGTAAATTTTGAACATAATTATCAATCCTATGACTGTATCTATGCAAATATGTATTATACCTAGTTTATTAGTCTGACCAATCTAAACTATCATAAAGTTAGGGATAATAGATAGTCACACTTTATAGTGGATAATATCACCTTGTGGTGCTAGTGTCCCAATCTGGGTGCTAATGTCTATCTATTCTAAAATATGGATGATTTGTACTATTTTCTAAGTCTTTTTTTCCCTATGTCTACCCTATGTCTAATTTTTGAAACTAAGCCTATGTTCTAAAAAATTTATGTGAATATAAAATTAGGACCCTAGTCTCTTTGACAAACCTCTATAAACTCCCCCTTTTTCTAGGTTAGTTTTAAAATCTATGTATGAATTTTCCTCAAAAGATGTAGCTCTACAAAATGTGTTAGCCAGATCATGTGCATGATATTCAAATACAATATACAAACATAACATTAGAATGTAAATTAATAGGAGTATAAGTAGATAATGTATGATGTATGTTGTAATCTATCATTATATAAGTATGTTAAGATAGATTTAATCAATGTATGTAATAGTAAATTTGAGTAGTTACATAGTGGGATGGGGCATGATGTCTATCATGATACCCAACTAGGAAGGGTAGATGCATGAAGTCCCTCATGGCATCAAAAACTAGTGTGTATGTAACAAGTAAATACAAGTGTCATGGTGAAGAAGCATACATACAAACACATGACGCTTGCAAAAGTAGGCCAAAGGACCACAATATAAGGAACATGGGTACATGTCACTAAATTTGAGAATGAATACATACAAGGACATGTTCAAATGTATACATACACAAGAAACAAGTAATTTGGATTAGAGCCACATAAAAGGACATGTTCAAATTTCCACATATAGAAGTAGGAAAGCACACACAAGGGACATGGGCACATAACCAAGGCATACAAATAGAGAAGTGGCATAGATCCAAAGAACAATGGCATATTCAAATGTCCTAAAATGGAAGAAGCATATGAAACAAAATCAAGTCTAATATAGGAAAACTAGAAATGAAATCATGTATAACTATGTAATACAAATATATGTAAATACTAGGATGTATATATGCTAAGTCTTACTAGTGATAGTCAGTAAAAAATATAAACAATGAATAGTAATGATCAATATCAAGATATATCAATGCTTAAATTAGAATGTATAAAATTTAAGGATAGAACCTAGTAGTAGCAACTATGTATGAGATGCCCCCGAGTGGGTAGATGTATCAAATTTATAAACCTAGATCAGTGTATATGCCCCCAGTGGGTAAATGATAACAAGTCTATATTAGTGTAGTGGATTGAATTACTATATGTAATTTTTAATAACTCAAAAATAAAAAGTGAATCATATATTTATGATAAAACCAACTATACTAGGATAAGTAGCAATATGTAATATCTGACAAGTAGTAGAAATGTAAACATAGTGATACATACACTATAAATTTTGTATTTTTATAAGTAATATCTAAATGTTATTTTATTTTTCCATGTTATATTGTTTATATGTTTTTAGGATATAAGCTATGTATAATTAAATGAAAATAAACTATGTACAAAGAGCGAGAGAGAGAGAAGGAAGTATGTACAAGAGTAGGAAACATACTAGCCAATGAGTCTCATGGGAGACTCACTATCACCGTGACCTATGTCAAAAATAAGAATGATAATCTATTGTATAGTGTGATTGTTATGCTAGAGTTGAATGTTATTGTAGTAGTAATCTAAGTACTATTCATCATGAGAATCATAATAAACTAGAATGCTAGAATGAATTGTCTCATACTATGGATTTGACCTTTCTGAATTATGTTTTAGAAGATTGATTGTGATTTTTCCCTTTGAAAATGTAATTATTATAGACATATGGTGTTTTGGAGGCTCTTTTTCTATAAAAAATATTTTTTAATAATGCTTTTTATCTAAGCATGATTTTGATTTTACAACTTAAGATCTTTCTATTTATATAACATGTCATGTGTATCTAGATGTTTAGCCTTGATAAACTATGTTTGTGAATGATGTGTTTTAAGATCTTCAATAAATCCCAAACCCTATTGAAAAATATTATCAACTAATATAATAGGAAAATTGATGCCTTGGGCTTATTTTTTGAAACCTTGACCATGATAATCAAATTATTATAGATATTTGTGACCAAAATTATACCATATTGAACATTGAGCCTCATTTTAGAGAGGTAGATTTACTTGATTTATCTTTTATTATTGTATTATTTATTATTATGATTATGATTTTGGAACCTTTTATTTTTTTGAGTTATGCTTTGGTAATCATTTTTGTATTGTTTCTAAGTTTTACCCTTTTTGAATTGGTAGATGTTCATTTTATGTTGTGTGGATTATATGTCACTATGTGATTCATATGTATCCATTATCTATTTTATTTTTATTTTCAATGCTAAACATGAATTGGTGTGGTGCCCATGAATTCAATGCTATAAAAAAAAATATTTGGATATCCTCATTGGGTATAGAGGAGGTACATTGATCAACTTAGATTTAATAATTTCCCTTAGTGTCTCACTTGAACTCTTATTTTACATTTGAAATATTTTTGAATAACTAGTTTTACATGTAATTTTTTTTGATTTCATGTTCTGATATGTAACATTCTTTTCCATAAATTGACTAGTTGAAGATGTATAAACATGATTTACACTATTGTGCCCTAAAGGCCTTTGTCTTGTAAATGTTTTTTTAAATGTTGTAATATTTTCATGCAGTAGTTGATTTTTATTTTTTAAACATATCATTATCTTGCTCATAATGATAAGTTGATCACATAGAATTTCACAAGTGCAAACCCTAGTTATTTATATTTGAACATTTAGGCACACACCCGATAGGGAAGAGGTGTGAATAGGTTGAGTAAGGGGATTAGTGATATTTTTAGAGGTTTCTTTATCTAATTAAGTAATTATATCATAAACTTGGTCATATGGAAAGTATCTATCACCCTCATGGAGATGAGGAAGAGAAGGAGATTATTTCTTATGCATGAAATATGACATTGAAGTTTGAAACATAGTTGTTAATTTATGTGTTAAATCCTCTATGTGCATATAGGTTTACTTGTTAAAATAATTCCATATAGGATAAATATGAAATGTTATGAGATATTAAATATATTGTAATTGATATAAATCATCATCTGTACATGTGTTTATGTATTTTTTGAGTTCATTCTAAATTAAAGGGAACAAGCATGTAAATGAAAGTGTTAGACATTAAAACAAAAAGTGATTGAATTATTTATATCACTATGATCAATATTATATGAATTATAATATATATGAATCTAAAATCTATAAATAAAATTGGAGTATAAATAGAAAAGGATACAAACCCTAAGTGTGTTTAGGGTTAGGGTTTTTTGAATCTAAGGTTTATTTGCAAAAAAATTAAATTATATTCAAATAAATTTAAACCCTGATATCATATTGATTTAATTATTTACGTTGTCTAAAAAAATCATAAAATCAATAGTATTAAACCCTACTTTATTGCACAAATATTTGGATTAATGCAAACTAGGGTTTGAAGCAATATTCAAAGTAAGTCAAGTTCACCAAATGATTTAACCTTTTAGGGTTTAACTATGTAAATTCCTATGTTTGGTTAAAGGTATGAGATCTCTAAATTAGTAAAAGTATTATGTAATAATTAAGTATTAATTTTTTATAGATTTTGACCTTCTTTTGAATTTCTAAAAGTAGTAATAAATAGGCTTAAATAGAAACTTATCTAAAAGTGACTATTTTGGATGATCTAGGTTATAAAACCTGGGTTATAGATAGTTCTAAGTTTCATCAAAAATATTCTAGGATACTTTTTCTCACTGGATAGTAGCAACCCACCTAGATAGTAGAACCATGTTGTTGTAGTGTCCTCAAAGTTGCACTAGTGTTTTCTTTACAATAATGTTCCTATTTTTTAGGAGTACATGCACCTATGTTTTTAGGTCATGTTCTTGTGTGCATGAAATATGGAAATCTATGTTATTCTTGGAAAACTTTATTTAATGTTCAAACCCTAATTCTCCTTACAAGTATGGCATGAGATAAGTATGTGATGCAGGGGCATTAAACAAGTGCATGCAATCAAATATGTTTTCATCATTTTTGGATTTTTTTTGGTGTTAGAGGTCTTGTATATACCTAATAAGGTGTTATAAATTCATTGTGTGTCTTTATGTTAAGTGTTATTAGCTTGGGAAAGTTTCCCACCAAAACACCTTTTCAAATATTTGCATTTGTGTGAGTGTAATTATGAGTCTATTGAGAAATATGAAGTCATGTCATGTTTTCAAAAGTTGTTATAGAGTATTAAATAGTTCTAGGTGTGTTAGGAAGATTATTTTTGTAAATATCATTAATAATGTGGCATAAAATAAGGAGCAATTTGTGTTAAGCCCTTTTCAAAGGTAGTTACCAAGTGAGTGGGTAGTTACACAAAAGAGATAGTTTCTTATTTAGTAATAATTTTGTCTTGGAATAAAGAGATTCTCAAAAAAATAGGAAGGAAGTATTTTTAGGAGTCATTTTAGGAGGTTCTAAGGAGAATAGAAGTATAGAGGGGAAATTCAGGGAAGAGGGAGAAAATGTTGTAAAAAACCCTCTATATTTTGTCCATGAGACAAAGCAGTCATTGTATATACATAGAAATCAATGAAATATAAATATATTAAAACAATTTTCATGTATCTTTCAATGGTCAATGTTTATGGATTAAATTTAAATTATGGATAACCTAGAAAGATTTTGAAAGTAGTAGTTGTAATCATAGTTGTAAGTAAAAGTGTTTGACAGGGATGAAAACAATAAACATATGCACAACCATGTAAGCATATAGATGATGGAGGAAATTATATGTGGAATAAATATTTTTTTATCCTATATTGATCTTGTGTGTGAAAACTAATTTTTATTATTGGAAGTCTTGCAATTGGTAGACAGTTCTTTTGTGTGAAAATTTAGGAGAAGACTGAGTTAGATTTCTATGTAAAGAGTTCTGAATATGAAAAAGAATGCTTAATAGACTTTTAGTAAGTTAAAATTCCATATTATTGGAGTCCAAATGATGTTTTTTCATTGACATAAAGTTTTTATATTCAATAAGAGACAAATATTCTAATTAAGAAAGCTTGAAATTATTTTTAACCAAGACTATGAGTACCTTATTGATAATAGGCAAACTGTGTAGTGAAAATCCCCTATGAAATTTGTGATTGGAAGTTGATAGATATCAAGGAAGGATTAATATGGATTTTTAAGTCCAATATATCAATTTAAATGTGGATGTAAAATTTTAAAGACCTTCAAGTAGGTAATTTACCTTAAAACCATGTATGTTCTTGTAGAACATAGTTTGAGTGGATAGAGCTTTGAGGAAATCCATTATTTGAGCATATGATGGGTTAGCCTATCAAAACTTGAGCTTAATAAAGGTGTAATTTGGATAGGTTAATCTCACTATGGCATTTTGAACATTTGAAACCCTAAAGGAATCTTTTAAAAGTTTTTGAGCCTTCTTGGGCTTGTAACAGATAATATAAACCCCAGGTTAGGGCAAAGAGATAAAAGGAGGAATATATTTCATTATAACTTGTGAAATTTGACAAAAAATGGTGTTTATATGGTATTAAACTCAAATAAGAATATTTTTTAGCTTATATACTCATACCAGTCCATATGTATGTCATATAACTGATTGAGTGGTAAATAGAGCTAAACAAACCTAATGATGGCTAATTGACAAGAAGGAATGGAGATTTTATGGTGAATATAAATGGGGGTGACAAATAAAATTTATGAAAACCTAGAAAATGGTAAAGGGTATCTAAATCCACTATCATTTTCTTAATAAGCATTTTTACTATTTTATACTATGAGAGTTTGTTAAAAAAATGACTACTAGCTATGTGGGGAGATTGAGAGCTTGACAGACCTAGGTTTTAGTTGAGGTAATGAGAGAGTGTAATTAAGGTGAAACTATGTTTTTTTAAACCTAAGTGATTCCATTCATTCTAAATTTTGATCACAGAAGACTAAGTTAAGGTCAAATGTGGTTTGGCCTCAAGAAACTTGAAGACTAATCAGTGTGAGGTGAAAACAAGTAGTGAGATAGTGAATGAAATGGTTAGGTGGGTGTATTGGGAGATGTTTGTAAAATATTAATATGACATAGGTTATTAAAAGGTTGAGATCATCTAATAATATAAATAATAAATAAGATGTAAGGATTGATAATATAATAATTTTGAAAATTTTGTTTGCAAACATTATTGATTACAAGTTTCAAAACTTGGTATATATAGAGTTTAGATGAATTGCTCTACATCATTTTGGCATCAGATCAGTAAATATTATTTGGGAAGAGGAAAAGGATAGACAACAATAAAAATGGTAAAAATTGAGTTTTTTATATGATAATGATATGGTAGTAAGTTGTATATGAGAGATAAGGTTGGTAGCAATCTTGAGCCAATGAGGCTTGTGAAGAAGAGAGAGAGATATTAGAAAGCTCAAAGAGAGAGAGAGAGAGAGAGAGAGAGAGAGAGAGAGAGAGAGAGAGAGAGAGAGAGAGAGAGAGAGAGAGAGAGAGAGAGAGAGAGAGAGAGAGAGAGAGAGAGAGAGAGAGATAATATTGTCTTAGATAAAGGACAAGAGAATAGAGACCTAGTTGAGGTCAAGAGAGAGAGAAGATAGACCAAATGAATGGTCAATATGTGGCAAGTGAGTTAAGGATTTTTAGAGAGAGGTATAGGTCCATATGAGGGTAAAGATTTTTTATACATATTCAAGGATATCAAGAAATAGATATAAAATAATAAATAGGGAAAAGTGTATAAGAAAAGATACCACAAGAATAAAATGGTGCACGATGACACCAAAAAGAGAATAGAGATGGAGAGAAAGATAGATGAAATGAGGTAGCAGATGGATAAGTTGTTGGTCATGATAGAGTAGGTAAGAGAAATGGGAAGACCATACTATGGATTTGTGATGAGGAAAAATCCACTTAAGTGGAAAATCAAGTAATAGGTGAAGAAACAAAATATGGAATCCATGAGAGAGGAAAGAAGACAGAAGAGATTATTATGTAAACAATTCAAAGTAGAGATGTAAACATATATAATAAGTTATTAGCTAAGTGAGCATCATGGTGATAAAAATAAACCATGTCTTGAGTAGGATAAGATGAATATGAATGAGAAGAAAGAAGGTGGGTATGGCCAGCTGAGTGATAGAAAAGATAAATAATAAAGAGATCAATTTGAGAGCCTCATTGAAGTCTTGGAAGATGAGACTGAAATGATTGAACAAGGTAATCAATCTGATCACTAGTTTATGTATATGAGCCAAGAACAACTAGAGGTAGAATTGGTAGCCATATAAAAGTCTTTTCAAGGTGAAGTGATGGTGAATGAAGAGGAAGAATAGGTTTTAATAGTTAAAAAGTATGTAATGGTGGACCAAGGACATGAAGAGTGAGAAATGTTGGAAGTAGTATAATAGTAGATTGAATCAAGTAAGAAATACATTGTTTTTGTTTTTATTTCAAGAATAAATACCATTTTGAAGAGTAAGTGAAAGTGTAGGAATAATAACATTATATTAGAGCATCTACAACCCATATGCAAGAGGCAAAAAATAAGGAATGAGTTTACAAGATGATACAAGCAAGCAAAAGGGAAGAATAGTGTTTGATCAAGGAAAGCATAAGAAAAAATAAGAATAATATGATCATGGTGGATTATTAGTAATAAAATAGGATGATCCAAGGAACCTAAATTGGAAAACATGGAAGAAGGAGTATGCAACAATTCATTGGAGTTTCATTTCTCCCTTCCCTGTTAGTATGATGCAGGGACATCAAACAAGTGCATGAAATCAAATAATTTTTCATTAGTTTTGGACTTTTTTTTGGTGTTATAGGTCTTGTAGAGACCTAATAAGGTGTTATAATTTCATTAGGTGTCTTTATATTAAGTGTTCTTGGCTTGGGAAAGTTTCCTATCAAATTACCTTTTCAAATATTTGTATTTATGTGAGTGTAATTAGGAGTCTTTTGACAATTATGAAATCATGTCATGTTGTCAAAAGTTTTTATAGAGTATTAAATGGGTCTAGGTTTTTTAGGAAGATGATTTCTATACATATAATTAATAAGGTGGCACAAAATAGGGAGTAATTTATGTTAGGCCCTTTAGGAAGGTAGTTACCAAATGAGTGGGTAGTTACATAAAAGAGATAATTTCTTGTTTAGTAATAGTTTTGGCTTGGAATAAAGAGAGTCTCAGAGAAATAGGAAGGAATAAATTTTAGGATTAATTTTATGAGGTTTTGGGGAGAAGGGAAATTCAGGGAAGAGGGAGAAAATGTTGTAAAAAACCCTTTGTACTTTGTCCATGAAACAAAGTAATCATTGTATATACATAGAAATCAATGAAAGATAAAGAGATTATAGTAATTTTGATGTAAATTTTCATGGTCATTTTTATGGATTAAATTTCAAGTATGGATAACCTAGAAATCTTTTGAAATTAGTAGTTGTAATCATAGTTGTAAGTGAAAGTGTTCTACAGGGTTGAAAATAAGAGGCATATGCACAACCATGCAAGCATAAATATTATGGAAGAAAGTATATGTGGAATAAATATTTTAGTATCTTTTGTTTATATTTTTTGTGAAAAATAATTGATATGATTATAAGTATTTTAATTGGTAGACAATTCTTGTGTGTATAAATTTAGGAGAAGACTGAGATAGATTTATGTGTAAAGAGTCTTGAATATGAGAAAGAATGCTTAAGAGACTATTAGTAAGTTCAAATGCCATGGTAGTGGAGTATAAATGATGTTTTTTTATTAAAATAAAATTCATATGGTCAATAAGAGACAAATATTCTAATTAATAAAGCTTGTAAATGTTTTTAACCAAGACAATGAGTACCCTATTGATAACAGGCAGACTCTATAGTGAAAATCCCCTATGAAATTCATGATTGAAAGCTGATAGAGATTAAGGAAGTGTGAATATGGAGTTGGAAGTCCAAGATATCAATGCTAATGTGGAGGAAATGTTTTTAAAGACCTTCAGGTAGGTAATTAACCTTAAAAACTTGTATATTCCTATAAAACATAGTCTAAGTGGATAGAGCTTTGTGGAAATCCATTGCTTGAGAATAATATGGGTTATCCTCTCAAAAATTAAGCTTGGGAAATGTGAAATTTGGTAAAATTAATCTCATTGTGTAATTTTTAACATTTAAACCCCTAAAGGAATCCTTTAAAATATTCTTTAGCCCTCTCAAGCTTGTAACAAATAATGTAAACCCTAGGTTAGGGCAAAGAGATAGGAGGAATATCTTTCATTATAACTTGTGGAATTCAACAAAAATTGGTGTTTAGATGGTATTAGACCTAAATAAGAATATTTTCAAGTTTATATACTCATACTAGTACATTCATATGCCATATAACTGAGTGAGTGGTAAATAAAGATAAATAGACCTAATGATGACTAATTACTAAGGAGGAATGGAGAATTTGTGGTGAAGATAAATAGGTGTGACCAAGAAATTTTGTGGAAACCTATAAAATAGTAAAGGGTATCTAAATAAATTATTAGTTTCTCAATAAGAATTTTTACTATTCCTTACTGTGAGAGTTTGTTAAAAAAATGACTACTAGCTATGTGGCGAGATTGAGAGCTTGACATACCTAGGTATTAGTTGAGGTAATTATAGAGTGTAATTAAGGTGGAAATAAGTTTTTTTTAAATATATTGATAAAATTAATTTTTAAGTTTGATCAAATAAGATTTAGTTAAGGTCAAAGGTGGTTTGGCCTCAAGAAACTTAAAGACTAGTGAGTGTGAGGTGAAGGCAAGTAGTGAGAAAGTGAATGAAATGGTTAGGTGAGTGTATGGGGAAATTGTTTTAGAAATATTGATATGAAAAAGTTTATTAAAAATTTTATAGAATCCAAGAACATAAAAATAAAGATGTAAGGATTGAAAATATAATAAACTTGAATAATTTATTTACAAACATTATAGATTATAGGTGTCAAAACTTGATATATATAGAATTTAGATGAATTGCTCTACATAAATTTAGTATCATAGTATCAAATATTATTTGAGAAGAGGGAAAGGATATATAGTAATATAAAATTTACAAATTGAGTTTTGTTTTTCATTTGATTTTTGGTTATGATGATGATATGGTATTGAGTTGTATGTGAGAGATAAGGTTGGTAATAGCCTTGAGCCAGTGAGGCTTGTGAAGAACAGAATGAGTTATTGGAAATATCAAAGAGAGAGAGAGAGAGATCTCATAGGTGAAAATATAAATATAAGAGTGTCCTAGAGAAATGACAAGAGAAGAGAGACCCAATTGAGGTTAAGAGAGAGAGAAGATAGACCAAGTGAATGGTCAAGATGTGGCAAGTCAATGAAGGCTTGTCAGAGAGAGTTATAGGTCCAGATGAGGCCAAATATTTGTTAAACATCTTTAAGTATATTATTGAATAGAGATAAAATAAAAAAAGGGAATAATTAATAATAAAATCTACCATAAGAATAAAATGGTACAAGATGACACCAAGAAGAGAATAGAGAGAGAGAGAGAGAGAGAGAGATAGTTGAAATGAGGTAGTAGATGGATAAGTTGTTTGTCATGCTAGAGAAGGTAAGAGAAATGGGAATCCCATACTATGGATGGGTGATGAGGAATAATCCACTTAATTTTCCAATCAAGAAATAGGAGAAAAAATGGAATATGGAAGCCATGAGAGATGAAAGAAGGAAGAAGATATTGTTATGTAAATAACTCAAAGCAAAGATGCAAAGGTATATAAGTAATCAGTTAAGTTAGTATCATGGTGATGAAGATAAAATATATATTGAGGATGATAATATGAAGATGAATGATAAGAAATAAGGTGGGTATAGCTAGTTAAGTGATAGAAAATATAAATAAGAAAGAGATCAACTTGAGATCCTCATTGAAGGCTTGGAAGATGAGATGCAAATGATTAAACAAGGTAAGAAATCTGATTACTAGTTTATGTATAAGAGCTAATAAAAAATACAGGTATAATTGGCATTAATATAAAAGGATTTTCAAGTTGAAGTGATGGTGAATAAAGAGGAAGAATAGGTTTTAGTAGTTGAGAAGCATGTAATGGAGGACCAAGAACATGAAGAGAGAGTAACGTTGGCAACAATAGAGTAGAAACTTGAAGAAAGTAAGCAAGACATTGTTTTTTTTTTTTGTTGTAAGTATAAATACCATGTCAAGATCATGTGAAATTATAGGTATAACATCAATATATTGTTGCATCTACAACCCATATGTAAGAGGTAAAAATAAATGAATGAGTGTCCAAGATGATACAAATAAGCAAAAACATAGAATAGTGTTTGATCAAGGCAAACATAAGAAAAAATAGGAGAATAAATATCATGGTGGAGTAATAGTATAAAAATAGGATGATCCAAGGAACCTAAATTGGAAAACATGGAAGGAGTATGCAGTAATTCATTGGAGTTTCATTTCTCCCTTCCCTGTGAGTATGATATAGGGGTAACAAACAAGTGCATGAAATCAAATATCTTTTCATCATTTTTAGCTTTTTTTTGGTGTTATAGGTGTTTTATAGACCCAATAAGTGTTATAAGGTCATTAGGTGTCTTTATGTTAAGTGTTCTTGGCTTGGGAAAGTTTTTGGCTAAAACACCTTTTCAAATATTTGCATTTATGTGAGTGTAATTAATAGTCTTTTGACAAATATGAAGTCATGTTATGTTGTCAAAAGTTGTTATTGAGTCTTAAATGGGTCTAAGTGCGTTAATAATATTATTTTCCTATATATCATTAATAAGGTGGCACAAAACAAGGAGTAATTTATGTTAACCCCTTTTGGAAGGTAGTTACTAAGTGAGTGGGTAGTTACACAAAAGAGATAGTTTCTTGTTTAGTAATAGTTTTCTCTTGGAATAAAGAAAGTCTCATATAAAAATAAATGAATCATTTTTAGGAGTCATTTTATGAGGCTTTGGTGAGAAGATAATTACATAGGGAAAATTTAGAGAAGAGGGATAAAATGTTGTAAAAAACCCTCTATATTCTATCCATGAGATAGAGCAGTTATTGTATGTACATATAAATCAATAAAATATAAAGAGATTATAGTAGTTTTCATGTATCTTTACATTTTCATTATTTATGGATTAAATTTTAAGTATGGATAACCTAGAAATATTTTAAAAGTAGTAGTTATAAGTAAAAGTGTTCTATAGGGTTGAAAACTAGAAACATATGCAAAGCCAGTAAGCATATATATGATGGAACAAAGTATATGTCTAATAAATATTTTAGTATCTTGTATTGATGTTGTGTGTGAAACTATTTTATATTATTGGAATCTTTTAAATTGGTAGATCATTCTTATGTGTGCAGATTTAGGAGAAGACTGAGTTAGATTTATGTGTAAAGAGTCTTGAATTTGAGAAAGAATGCTTAAGAGGTGTTAGTAAGTTCAAATTCTATGGTATTGGATTATAAATTATTATTTTTAAATGGAATAAAGTTTGTATGTTAAATAAGAGACAAATATTCCAAGTAATAAAGCATGTAAATGTTTTTAACTAAGACTATGAGTACCCTATTGATAATAGGAAGACTATGAGTGAAAATCCCCTGTGAAATTTATGATTGGAAGATGATAGAGATTAGGGAAGAATGAATATGGAGTTGTAAGTAAAATAAATAAATTTCAATGTGGATTAAATGTTTTTAAATACCTTTAGGTAGGTAATTAACCTTAAAACCTTATATGTTCCTATAGAACATAGTTTGAGTGGACAAAACTTTGGGGAAATCCATTGTTTGAGTGTAGGATAGGTTAGCCTCTCAAAAATTAATCCTGGGAAAGGTGGAATTTGGTTAGGTGAATCTAATTGTGGAATTTTGAATGTTTTAAACCCTAAATTAATCCTTTAAAATGTTTTTTAGCCCTCTCGGGCCTGTAACAGACATTATAAACCCTAGGTTAGGACAAAGAGATAAAAGGAGGAATATATTTCATTATATCCTATGGAATTTGAAAAAAATTGGTGGTTATATGTTATTAAACCTAAATAATAATATTTTAAAGTTTATATACTCATACCAATCCATACATACATCATATAACTGATGGAGTGGCAAATAGAGCTAAATAGACCTAATGATGGTTAATTACTAAGGAGGAGTGGAGAGTTTGTGGTGAAGATAAATGGGTGTGACCAAGAAAATTTGTGGAAACATTAAAAATGGTAAAGTTTATCTAAATCCATTATCATTTTCTCTATAATCATTTTTACTACTCCATACTATGAGATTTTGTTAAAAAAAGGACTATTAGCTATGTGGGGAGATTGAGATCTTGATAGACATAGGTATTAGTTGAGGTAATGAGGGAGTGTAATTAAGGTGGAAATAAGTTTTTTTTAACATGAGTGAGGCAATTCATTATAAATTTTTATCACAAAATACTTATTTAAGGTCAAAGGTGGTTTGGCCTCAAGAAACTTTAAGACTAGTGAGTATGAGGTGAAGGCATGTAATGAGATAGTGAATGAAATGGTTAGGTGAGTCTATGTGGAGATGTTTTTATAAATAATAATATGATATATGTTCTTAAAAGGTTGATATTATCCAATAATAGAATTAATAATTAATATTTAAGGATTGACAATGCAAGAATCATGAAGAGTTTGTTTGTAAGCATTATTGATTACAAGTGTCAAAACTTGGTATATGAAAAGTTTAGAAGAATTGATTTGCATTGTCATGTGTTCATTAATATGATAGGATAGACATCCTCAACACCCCACTATGAAGAGATTTTTTTACATATCAATACTCTAAAGAGGGATCAATCTCAATCTATTTCTCCCATATAGTTCTTGATGCTGGTATAATTAAATGCTAGAATGAGAGTCGATTCAGATGCCTTAAATGATCTTGAGATTTGAAATATTTAAAATATGGGTTTTAGGATACTATAGATGGTATTATGTAGAAGTAGGGAAAAATATGGATCAAATACCTTAATTTTTCTCAACTTGTATTTTGTTTGAATAGGCTTTTGCATCTATTTTCCATCTAGTGGATAAAGGTTAAATGGACTTGCATTTATAAAGATATGAAGCTTATATGAATAATAAAATGTGCTTAGGTCAACCTTAAGAGGGTCACACATTTCAAAAAGTATCCATTTGGGAGAGCTAGGTCAAATGATAGTAGCTCCCACTTAGGGACACTAGTTTTATGTGGTTGTAGTGTCCCAAATGTGGTGCTAATGTCCACCTAGTAGACTACTAGGAGATTTGGGTTGGGATCTATGGAAGTTATCCTAGGATTATGTTTTGGCTGACTATAATTGTCTATGTTCTATACAATGACTAAAAAATTATGGTAAAGGCTATATGATATGTTTAGGGATAAGCTAATAATAGGCTAACTCAAGAAACATTATTATAATCTAAATACCACTTTTAGGTGATTACAAGTATCACTAGGTCTAAGACACTAAAAGCCTTGATTTTGGATTTCTTATCAAACCATAAATTTACAATATCTTGATGTTTGTTGAAGCTATGCAATGATTCAATTATTACATCTTATAGCTAAACTAACTCAATTAGTCTAGATATTATTCTTTTGTCCTCACCCATATACTCATGTATGAATTCATATCTTAGTAGCTTGAGAATAATGGGCAAGATGGGTTTTCATCCATATACCAGTAGAAAAGGTGAAGCCTTGAGAGCTTCATTGTGCTTGGTCTTATCTACCCATAGTATTTTAATAAGATATTCCATTCTCTTAGTTTATCATGTGTAGACTTCTTAATGGAATACATTAAATTCTAATTAGTAGACTCAGCTACTCAGTTTCCATTTGGGTAATAATTCAAGGAGAACTTAAGGGTAATATAATTATTATAGTCACACTATATAAATTCAATTGAAAGGAATGTTAGACCATTATCACATACCAAATAAATGGGTGTGCCAATCCTTGTCAATATGTTTTCCTCCAAAATTTTGATGACATCAATTGTTCTAAAATTCTTAATAGTAATAGATTCTATCCACCTAGTGTAGTAGTCAATTCCTGTGAGGATAAACTTATGTCCTAATAAGGAACTTGGGTTTATTACCCTAATAAAATTAAGGCCCCACTGGGAAAAAGTGAACCCCTCTACAGCTATTTATAAAGGCATAAAAACATTCATTTCTCTATTGGAAAATACCTATAACTCATGATAGGTCCTGACATGATTATGTATATCCTTGAATTTTGTGGGTCATTAATATACCATCCTCAAAAACTTGTGGGTTGTCATATTGATAAATATATTCCCACTTCTAATTTTATAATGTAAATTATCTAGGATTTCCTTAGCTTATTCTCTTGAGACACATCTTAGGTATATGCCTTCATAGTTATTTATGTTAAGTAATCCTTTCTTGATCATGTAATGAGTCAATTTGAGCTTGAGGGATTGCTTTTGTTATTTTTTTAGTTTTGGAGGGCATGTTTCTATAAGCAAGTAGTGTATGATCTTTGAGCACCATTATCTACTAGTTACCTAAACTTAATTTATATACTCAATATGGATGCATGTGTTAGTCTCATTCATTGGTTGAATAATGCCCTAGCCTCTTACCATTTTGGTTGATTTGATCTCAAAGTCAAACTCCTAAATTTTGGCCATCCACTTTCATCTCCTTTTTCCTATCTCATTTTGGCTAAGTGTGAGCTTGATAGTAGGGTCTGAGATGATGATGTATGTATTATTTTATAGAATATAATTCATAAATTTCTTGATAGGTTTAATCAAGGCATATATTTGTTTATCAATTATGGATCACTTCAGATATGTATCCTTCATATTGGTGCTTAGGAAGGTAATGAGATGTTCATTGTAATCCACATTTTATGTTATAATAGTAGCAATAGTGTGTTTTAAGGTGAACAAATAAATATAAAAATATTTTTTGAAATATAAACTAATAAGGACAAGGGAATGAGAAATTATAGCCTTAATATCTTGGAAATATTTCTTAGCCTTTATTGTCTATTTAATTTTGGCATCTTGTCTCATCATGGCATTTAATGGCTTGATGATTTTTACAAACTAAAAAATGAAATTTATTAAAAAATTAATCTTGCCAATGATTTACTTTATCTCTTTCTTGTTGTTTGTGGAGTCAAATTAGATATATCATGGACTCACTCTATATTGATGGTGATCTTATCTTTCATGATGATATGTCCCCAAAAACTTTCCTTTAATAACCCAATGATGATATTTTTTGGGTTTAAGGAGACTCCATATATTTTTCATATTTCCAAGACTTTATATAGATGGTCTATATGGTCAACTCTCTTCTTGTAAAATATCCATGTAGATGATGATACAATTTCCCACTAATACTTGAAAGGTAAAATCCATTTCTCTCTAAAAAGTGGCTCTTTCATTGATTAGGTCAAATGAATTCCTTTTATATGCAAAATTCCCCCACTTAGTGGTGAAGTTAGTCTTCATCCTATCTTTTACCTTGAACAATACTTGATTATAACCCAAGAATCCATCTAGGAAGGACATCATCTCTGAACCACTCACCATCTATATTACCACATCCAAAGAGGGTAGAGGGTAATTATCCTTTTCTAAGGATGTATTTAAGTTCCTGAAATAAAAACAAAGTCTAATTTCCCCATTCTTCTTTCTGACTGGTATAATGTCAGCGACTCAAGTTGAATGCCTAATTTAGAAAAATAATTTTGGCATCTAGGAGCTTTTGTACTTTAGTCTCTATAAGGGGTTCTAAGATTAGGCTCATTGGTTTCTATCTTTTCATGAAAGGCTTGTATTATGGATTTAGAGGAATGGTATGAGTGATAAATCTTGGATAAAATATTTTTAAGCCATCATATGTCAATGCAATGACATATTTTTAGTATGCAAACAACCTCTTCAACCTTTATTTTTCATTCTATGTATAACTCAAACCCATGTTCACCAATTGGAAATGTTAGTTAGTTCCTACATTCTCTTTGATGAAGTCTGACTCTATTAATTTGAGCTATTTCATTCTCTAATCCTTAGGATCCACATTGAAAATTTGTTCTAAAGAAACCACACTTTGAGGATTATGGTTTCCCCTTAGCTAAAAATGTCATCTTCGCCCATATCCTTAATCTACATAGATTGAAGATCTTCTTCGTCTATTATCTAGGCTTCAAAATCCCTAGAATTATTTAGAAATTGCATATTCTATTTATCAACCAATAACACTTGGAAATTATCCACATTATCTGATATATAAGGGCATGGGCCCATCTCCACTAAGAACTTATACATTTTTTATTCCTAGAGTAGTACTAGATTGGCAAGTGAGACTACCAATGAATCTGATTTCTTATTATTTTACCATGGGATGTATTTGATTATAAATTCTAAAAATGAATTGATTAGGTCCCATGCTTGGTGATCTTACTTTTTTAGATAGGATATTTTGCATTGATACTTGTTCTATATCTAGTATATAACTAGTTTTAAATCAATGAATATTTATAGTTTCTTGAATTTGTGCTTTAGTGCAACCTAAAATCCTAGAATTAGAGCTTCATATTTACATCTATTATTGGTGCAAGGAAACTAAAACCTATAAGCATAAATGTACTCTTTATATTTTAGATCTCTCAAGGATACACCCATACCAAAACCTTATTTTGATTGAGTTCCATCAAAGTGTAAATTCTAAAACTTAGAAGGACCTCAAAATTCTTATTCATGTATTTCATTATCCTATCTAGTGGTAAAGGTATACATGCATACATGTAAGGATACAAAGTTTACCTTTTCATTAGTGACATTATACTCAGTGATCAAATTTTCCATGTTTGTTTCACATTCCATTTTAATCTTGTTGTTACATCTTGATTCCTCTCTAGACTTAATAATCTATTTATTCATGGATTCTATGGTTATTTATTGGCTAATTTATGTTTTAGCTAAGATTAATTTTATATAATAATGTATGGATAGTTATATGTAGCTTATTTTCATGATCATTAACTAGTTGAGTTAGTTGTATTTGTATGTTATGTACATGATGATCTTGTTTATTTAGTTCATTACAATAATATATTATGGATTTTATATTGATTCAAGATAAATAGCTTTACTATTTTGAGGTGGGTGCATGATAGATCTGACCCTCAGAATATGATGGAGGGAGAGCATCATTAGAGAGGGTAGAGTACATGAAATCATGGGGGGATGACAGAATGGAAACTAACAACACTACACAAAACAAAAATATTATAATATGCTTTTATATTCATTGCTTTGATATATTATAGTTGCTTTTAGTTATAATCATGTTTGTTGAATTGAGTATGGTTTTTTGTTTGCAATTATGTTAACTTAACATGTGCTTTGGGATATTTAATTATCCTTTTTGTTGTCTCTGGTATTTGTGTGAATGATTTTGCAAATGATATTTCTTCCCTAAAGGACTTTAGTTGACTGAGTTTGAATGTCTTTAGAAAAATCAAATGTCTTGTTTTATAAATGCATTTATAAATGAAAGGGGACTTAATTAATTGTTTTTTAATCATTATTATGATTAAGTTATAAATTTTGTGTTATAATGTAAATTGGCATGATCTTTGTATTAAGTTAATGTTATAATATCTAAATTATTATTATTGTTATAATGTTTAATTGATTTTGGGAAGTCAATATTAACATTCATAAGGTTTTAAAGGATTATATTTATGTGAAAAGTTTGAGATATTAGGGTTTGTTTTGGCATTGACATTGTGTTAATAATCTATTATGCAAAACATAAACTTCACTTTGTAATTGCATGGTAAATACATGGAGTTATGACCAAATTATATGAGTTGGTTTTCATGCAAATATTTCTTCACTAAATTTTTAATTAATAGAGGGAGTTATAATGGATAAAGTGGGATCATTGGTCCATGGTTGGTGTGAAAAATCACTTGTATTATGCTCTTCTTCCCTTCAGTAGTACTTCAATAGTGATTACACTCATGATTACTTATGGATATTACAAGTTCGTTACAACTCACATGCTCTATGGAACAATTTATCATTGTACATTATTATTAAGCCTTATATTATGTTATACTATCTTATATATTTTATCATTACATTAGCTGGTTGTAACATTGTATGGTTGAATTTGTAAATATAATTTTATGAAATAAATTTAGTATTCACTTTATATCAGCATTTTACTTAATCTTGATCTTGTGATCATTAGATAAATATATTATCTCATGACATAATTTATGGTTAGCTTAAAAACTAAGGTATTTAGTTAAATATAATTGTATTTTTGGTTTCATCATGATGGATCTATTTATTGAATTTTAGTAAATGTTTAAAAAAAATTACCTTATTCTAGTAAAACCCAGAGGGGATGTTACATTGGTTAGGCAATCCCTTCCAAGGGAGCCACTTGTGTAAAAATTCAGTGGCCATGTATCCATTAAGGTTTTTGGACCAATCATGACTTAGCAATAGATTATATGCTTCTAAAATTTCAAAAAGTAAGATTAATAGCCTTATTCATGTGGTTTAGATGTCAATTAGATGTTAATGTTTTTTAATTCCCTGACACATGAGATTTAACATTTATCCAATTAAAGAACCATTTTATTTGACTTGTCAAGACTCAGTCCTAATTTTTGGCATGCATCTATCTCCATCACATTAGCTAACCCACTTGGGTCAACCAAAAAAAATTGTACATTATTGTTGAACATTTGAACCATCATTAAGAAAGGTGGTACCTCTATCTTATCTTTATATACCATCACATTTATGTGTGAAACATTTAATTTATCAATAGAGGGTATTACTATTAAGGCTTTAAGTAACATCTCTCTTTATTTAGTGATCTGTGCTAGCTCATGTAGGCTAACTCTTCACATCTTCAACAATGTTTTACCTTTATTTTTTAGGCAACTCTATAGTATGTAATTGTTCATCTCTCTTGGGAGGCATTAGATTTTTATTGGCCTTCAAATCTAGAGGAGTAGAATCGACATTATTTGGAGGCATGGAATTAGTCATAGGTTATTTACTTATCATTTTATAATTATTCCTTTCTTTATGATATTATTGGAAAGCAAGGATCTCATATATGTTGTCCTTTAGTTCATTATCATCCTCCTCTAGAAATGGATAATCATAAGTCTCAAAGATTTTGGATGTGTTTAGATGTCTTAAACTAGTAGAGGAAGATGGTTATGTCTAATTCATAGATACTTCTTACTTATCCCTCTCCATCTAAAAAATCTAAAAGGATTTACAAAATTTGATGTATTCTAACTCACCATGTTTTGCAACATTGTGCACATGACACTAAGTAAGAAGGGATACATTCATGATGTTCATTTTTAGTCCCTTATTAGATGAAACTTGTTGTTATTGATTATTTCTAGACTTGTTAAAAGATATTTTGTACCTATGAAACCTAAATTTTTAATTGGTGTTCTTCCCACTTGTGTTCCTCATGCACTTTTTCATGCTTATAAGTTCATACTCAACTTTTACACCATCTATTTAATAGACTCTAACGTTATCTTTGTATAATTACAATTAGTAACATGTGTAGTGGTTGTATTGACCATGACTAAGGGTTGATTCTAGATTTATTGGTTATATGTAGGTGATAAATTATTCAAGAAACTAAGGTGTTGGTTAGGTGTAGCATGGGTTATAGGCACTTTGGTCTGATTCTGAGTCACAATATTTTGATTTATATTTATATTTGGATTAAAGGCTGGGAAGATAGGACCAAGGTTGAGTGGGGCTAATGAATTCATCCAAGGATTCAACTATTTATCAATAATCATATATTCAGTATATGCCAAAGTTAGTGTGTCAATACTAATATCCTAATGAAGGAAGATGTTAGTCATGGGATCTAGGGTGTTCTTGTATATCTCAAGAGTTATCACTTCATTGGGTTGGTAAGCCATTTTGAGCCTCTTTCACATCTTTTAAAATCTAGCATTGAAGAATCATATTGGTTCATTGTTTTTTTGCTTCATGTTGGTGAAATTTTAACAACACATGCACTAGCGAATTGACCAAATTATGCCAAAAAAGCTATCTTAATAATTAGTTCATCACATAATGCAATGCTTTAGAATATTTAAAAACTAGTCATAGATTGTATCTTGTAATGTGAATGGGAATAGTCTCCAATCCACATCTTTGTGGGTTGTTTTAAAGATCCCCATCATATTTTTGAAGGCCTTGATATAATATTATGTAGTACTTCCTCCTAAGGGATAAAAGGATTGTTGATATTTCTCAAGGTTCCTTGATAGGTCATGGATAACTCCAACAACATTGATAGCTAAGCCTCTTATCTAGGTTGGATGGACTTGTTATTATTTTTGCTATTGTTAGGCCATTGGGATTATTGGAAGACAAAGTTGTATACCTAGAGATAATGATTGGGATCTAGGATCTCTCTTAAATCCTTTATCATACCTAGCTTTGCTATAGATTTCCAAAGGTGGTAATAGTAATTTATTGTCTAAGGTAGACCTTGATAAACTTCTCGATGCTTCCAGGGTAACTCAAGTGAATCTCTTAAATATAATAGAGGTAGAGGTTCATACCCTCTTTCTAGTATCAATTTGAAACTTCTATTATTATTTTTTTATGTGCACCCCTTATAAATTCCTACAAAGTATCCTATAACATTTTAGGATCAATAAAATGTATCACTCCAAGGCATGAGTTGCACAATATTTAGTTTTATGATAACATGTTGGTGGAATAGTGGAGAAAAATATAGGTTATCTTATAATGGATGGGTCAAATTATGAATGAACCTAGATTCACTTGAAGTGAGTGGAAGGATTATAGTCTTAACTAAGGTGGGTAGGAATTACAAAGAAACATAAAAAATTAAAGAGAGAGAAGGCAAAAAATAAAATTTGTGTACCCAAGATAAAACCCTTCAATACCATCATTTGATCAAGATTTAGACAAGAAATTAGGTACTAATGCTTTATGAAAGCTATTTTACCAAACAATTAACCAAACATAGTTAAGGAGTTAAAGGGAACAAAGAATACATCACACTCAAACAAACATAATCAAAGGTTTCCACATTTTCAAGATTGATTTTACACATCTAAAATGGGGGGTTATGATTATTATATAAAAGGCATTAAAATTATATATACCTTAAAATGAATTATTGTATTCAAAATATAATTCATGCACAAAATAAATAGCTAAAATTTCATAATGATGGTTCATCTTACAAAATCCATAGAACTAGAGAAGAATGAATATTTTCACACAAAGATCAAGTCCAACAAAACTTATTAGAACTTCCTATTAATATTAGCATCCAAAATTCTCCTCCCTTTGGGAATGGGAGATTAAAAATATATATAGGCTTGGGATGGGGAAGGCCTCATCTCTTCAAAATTCCTTTAAAATTACAAGTTTCAAAAATAGAACATTGCATTCAAAATCATGCAAAAGATGCATATACTATGAAAATATTTATAATAACCTCTTCAACTAGAAAGATTATATACATGTGAAGTGAATGGGTTAGAAACTAAATTTATAACTTAATAATATCATGCAAATGAATAGTTATTTTTAGATCACAGTGTTGATGTGACACTAATGAATAAAGAGGACAATAGAGTAACTATATTTACCATTAAGTTAAATATTGGAGGTACTTATGGGATTATAACTAGTCCCATTGGAGTTTAAAATATATGAATCCAAAAAATATAGAGCGTTTTGAAGCTAGGGTAGTACTAATGGTTAACTATATGCTTTTTTATATCCTTGATGCTTATTATTTGGATTTAAACTCTTCAAACAATGTATAGGATATATTAATCTACTTATTTATCATATCAAAATTTAGTAACAAAGGATTTAGGATTTTGAAAACCTTAGCCATCAACCTTTATTTCTTAGATTTCAATCTCTTAAATTCTACTCTAAAAGCTTCTAATCTTATTACTTTATCCTTTACAAAACTAAACAACTACAAGATTTATTCATTAGTTCTATAAATGGTACCCTCAAATTCTTCTTTGAAGTTATTTGCAGCTGCCTAGAGAAGGTTACCAAAATTAGGCCTATTAATCAATTCTCTTATAGGTTTAATTACATTGGTAACCTTCATATCTCCCAAAAATTTTATGGCCTCACTTTCATAACTAAGAAAATGTTCTAGCAATGTCTTCATTTATTTATGCCAATTGAAGGAAGCATCCCTTCTAAAAAACACATAGTTTAGGCACCAAGAGGAATATATGCTACTCATAATATTCAATTATTTTAATGCATTATTCCTATAACATTAAACCAAAAAATTTAATATTCTTTCCAATTCCTTTATTTGATTCCAAAATTTAACAACATCTTCCATACTAGGTTGGCTACCTTTCCTAGAAACCTTGATATTATACCAAATATTATACATCTTGGTGGTTACACTTTGTACATAAAAAATAATATAATAAGGATCCTATATAATTTGCATTTTTATAGTCTTTTCAAGGCATCTTCCTTTATTTGATACATTTATTTCATTTCCTCCCCCATGGTATCCACAGAATCACATAAATGTTTTATATGTTCTAAAGGATCATTTGGGTTTATTTACTAAATGGAAAATATTATCCCTATGTTAAAACTTATCTATTAATTTGTCTTTATGTTCACCATGGTCCTCTTCATTACTCTTTTAATAGTTCCAATTGAGTATCAAACTAGGTAGAGATGATAGGTAGTTTGGTAATAACCTAATTCTATCTCTCATCCCTACCCTCTTACATTGATTTCGCCTATTGAGGATCAATGATAACCCTTGTTTCATCATATTTAAGGTAGAGGATTCATATGATGGGGTGTAAATTATTAGGGTGCTAATGAGACACTTATTTAAATAGGAAATTAGAGACGTGACTGGACAACCTTCTCCCATGGGGATGGATCCCTTGTTGGAGTGCCTTAAACAAAAATCTAGTCAATCCTAGGCTTCTTTCTATAGTCATTATATTATATGTTATAGGTGATGATTGTAGAATTGTTATATCTAATTGAGCTAAAATTTTCTTTGATACTAGTGGTTCTTGAGGGTTAAAAATGGATACAGTCACTAAATTATCAAAATGGACTACCTTAGGAGTCCTTATTAACTTAGGAGAAGAAAGATTAGTTAAATCATCAATAGGAATATTATAACTAAACAAAATAATCTTAGGAATAAATGGGGGTAAATTCTTAGTTGGTATTTCTACACTATCAATCAAATAAATGATGGAAGAGACTACCTCATCAATTCTATAGATTTGTTCCTCTGTGAGAATTTGTTGCCTAGACATACCAGTCAAGGTTTCTTTCTCCTATTATTCTCCCAAACTAAAAGCTTTGGATTTTTATAGTTCATCCTCTTCATCACTTGATTATGCACCTATATTAATTTATGGTTCTTTTTCCTTTAGTACTTCTTTATCATTTACCTCTTCATCAGTAGGATAGTCAGCCACATGTATTATATTTTTGGGCTCTTCTTATTTTGGTTCCACTACATCTATTGCATCCTCTACTTCTTCTTTATTTCCTCTTAAAGAGATTATTATATAATTAGAATACCAAGTGATGGTCTTTATTTGTATTACTTTCCTTTAAATTAAGTGGATGAGTCCTTTGATTTCCTATGGTAGGTGAAGATGGTGGAGTGGAATTTGGACATGAGGGTGAATTAAATGGAGTAGCAAGGGGGAAAATATCACTAGGGATGGTGCTAAAGGAATAATTGGTGTGATAATAGTTGTGGGATGGAAGGTGACTAGATATGACATGGTTGGGAGGTCTTGAGGATATGTATCCTTACTAATAGATGTGGGTGATGGTGGACCTACCAGAGGAGATAGATAAATTTAGAGAAGTTAAAATATATTGAAAAGAAGCTTTCAAAAACTCAAGAAGACTTACCTGAATGACTATTGTCAAAGGGGGGAGAGATGTTATCATAAAAGTGCTCTTCTTCTATCCACTTGAGGGATACATACATATGTGTGTGTGTGTGTGTGTGTGTGTGTGTGTGTGTGTGTGTGTGTGTGTGTGTGTGTGTGTGTGTGTGTGTGTGTGTGTGTGTGTGTGTGTGTGTGTGTGTGTGTGTGTGTGTGTGTGTGTGTGTCTGTATGTATGTATGTATGTATGTATGTATGTATGTATGTATGTATATATATATATATATATATATATATATATATATATATATATATATATATATATATATATATATATATATATATATATATATATATATATATGTATGTATGTATGTATGTCTATATATATATATATATATATTGTGTTGGTTGTTCCCAAAGTTAGAGTAGAATCAATAGTAGATGAAAGGGGAAATTAAGGATCCCTAAGGCCTCTTATAATCTCTATTCTAATTTGAGGGTTTGATTCCCTCTAGTTGTTTAATTTAGTTCCCTCTTCATTTACTTTCCCTTTTATTGGAGAAGGGGCTTGATCCTATATATGTGCATCTTGTGGTTGGGATAGCAACCATTTATAGCTCCATGCACTTTGATCCTTTTCTTCTATCATGTTGGGATCATATTACATGGTTTGATCCAAGATCATATACGTATCTTTATTTCTCATTCCCGTCCATGCCTTAGGTGTCATCTAAGGCATTAAGGAATAACTCATCATGATCATACTCTTGGTGATCATAATAAATGTTCACCTTATTCTTCTCCTTGAGGTATTAAAGATACCCCCTTACCTTATTTTTTGGGTCCCATTCCTTGAATGATGCCACTTTTAGGTTATAACTAGTCCTAATTTTACTAGTTTAGAAGAAGTGTGATCAGATCACATATTGTATTTGTCTACTACTCAATGGATTTTTAAAATAATGAGCCAAGTGATTTTGACCCAATTCTCTATCAATATTATTATAAATTTATAATGTTATCTCTTGCTTAGTTATTTTGTCTCAAACATTATGTTTAGTAATATTGGTGATGTCATGGTACCTTTTATCCTAATGATAGTTATATCAGGGTAGAACTAATAGTCTCCCCACTTATTAAGATTTCTAAAGATATTCTCAGATACCCTGGACATTTGAGTGCCATAAATTTCCTAGAATATTCGAGGGTACACCCAATCATATATCATTTATATCTCATTACTATACCTATATATATATATGAAGGAATGATCCTACCTAATTATGTTTGCTAGGTATTCAGTCAAGGGTTTTCATAATTCCCCATGACTCTTATAGATAATGCCCATGAATACATCTAGCAAATAGGACATCATATAGAAACCATGATCAGATGTCTTCTAGTCAGGGTAGAACATTTGTGCATTCAACATGGTGCCTATGATTTCTCTCAAGGTTATTATTTTATTTGATGTTATAAGGATGTCTAACAACGGACCCATTATACCTAGACATAGGCAATGTTATGAAAATTGTATAACTAGATGAAGAGAGTCATGACTATCCTTATTCAAGTTCTGAACTTGACTATGTAATTTTATGAAATTTCCCCTTTCATGTTCATCCTTTATCTTTTTGTTATCCATTATTTGAGCTTTCCCTCCACAGTGTTTTATGTGAGCCAAACATTAATCAAGACTTGGTTATATGTGACTTTAAGGCTTGAGATTCTAAGATGCAACTCAAAATCCCTACCATAAATATAGGATACTAATTTTTTTATAATATATAAAAAATCCCTTATAATATATAAAAAATCCCATATAAAATTTCCATTTGTAAATAAATTTTTGAGTAGGTTAATGTAAGGCATTACCTCTAGTTTTGAAAATACTTGATGGAGACCTTGCACTTTGATGGGTAGTAGGTCATCTATATATTTATTGTGTGTTATAAAAATTTATCCTAATCTAAATATGGCATTATCAATTTTACTTCTTCCCATAACACTAAATAATGGTGAAATTTGAAATATGGGGCACTCTTCTTAACATAATGTCTATATATTCAAGTCTTCCAGTGAATGAGTACATATAAGGGGCATTAGGATGACTCTACTTTAAATATGAGGCCATTTTTTAAAATATAAGACTAAAATTATCTTTGAATATTGACTAGTTTTGAATTCATGATCACACTAAGAAAACTAGGGCTTATTATATTTATGAGAGCTCAAGAACACAATGTTGAATCATGACTAATGGCAAAGTGAATTTCTTTAATTTATATTTTACATATATATTTCCAAAGATTGAGTCTATAATGCATTCATATGTCATCAATTCAAGTAATTAACTTATAATTTAATTCTTTTTTTTAATTTGAATGTGTCAGTTACCCTTGGTGGGTTTAATTGCTTACCAAATGGAAATATTTCATTAACTTCACTTTTCTAGTCATTTATTTGGAGATAATTATTGATTATTCATGCACTATAAGTTTCATGCTATCATAAACCTCACTAATGTATACCCAATTTGTGTTTCTTTTAGATCATGACACACATCCAATCCTTATTTTGTTAGCCTTTTAGATTATTTATTATGTTTTTTAGGCTCTACGATTGTGAGATAACATGATCAAGCCACATGGTCAAGTCTCTGGGTACTTGATAGGTCAAATCCATTGGGAACTTAGAATTTTAGGACCATTATTATTTATATATTTAACTATGTATGTTATTAAGGGTCTATTTAATATAATGTTGCCATATGGCATGATTTTGGAGATTTGGATGTTCAAAAACTTGGAGGGTCAAGACCATTGGATTATTTGGATTTTATGTACCCTGATGTAGCATTTAATCATGAGTGTGACAAGTGTAAAACACTTAAATAATGGGCGCTTAGACCATTGGACTATACCCTTTGATTTGTGTTAATCCTTCTATTATTTTTTTAGATGAATAAATACTAAGTGTCAAACACTTATAACCATGGAAGTGTAGGAGCATTGAACTATTTGGAGCCTAGAACCATTATTTAATTGACCATTCTATATATTTTTAGTGATTTTTATTTCATGATAATGAGCCATGTGGTGAGTCTCTCGATCTTGGTAGTTTAGAACACTTAGAATTTCTTTTGACTACAAAGGTTTTGTATGATGTTGTGATTCCCTTGTGAATGTGTGGTAGTCCAGAGACTACTTAAGGAATTTGATATTTCATAAAGGATAAAGGCTCTATATGGTTTGATGGTTCCACTTTTCACTATCTTGCATGATGAAGATGTTTCCTGATCATGAGTGATTAACAAGTCCTGATGAATATTCATGTGGTCACAAAGAGTAAAAAGGAAACTAGGACATAGTAAAATATTAGGTTTGTTAGTAAACAAACCAAAGCATCTTTTTTTGAAAATAAATCATGAAATACCTAGGTTTAAAATATCATAAAATATTCATTCAATCTTTGATTTTCATGACTAATATTTATGTAAAATCTAGACCCAGTGAAAAAAGAATAAACCTTAGACTATAAATCAAGAACATTATACCATGGGCTTCTAAGGTTTATAGGTTCCCCAAACTATATTTTTTCAATATTGATGGGTCCATATTTAGAATTTTAAAATTTTGTGTGTGTGTGTTTGTGTGTGTGTGTGTGTGTGTGTGTGTGTGTGTGTGTGTGTGTGTGTGTGTGTGTGTGTGTGTGTGTGTGTGTGTGTGTGTGTGTGTGTGTGTGTGTGTGTGTGTGTGTGTGTGTGTGTGTGTGTGTGTGTTAAGGCACAACATGAATAATCCAAATAACAACCCATGAGCCATATTATTTAATTTATAGTCTAGGTCATTGCATATTTTTTATAGTATTGGTTATGTAGGTAGTTCCCATTGATAGAGGGGTATTTTGGGTAGCTCAACACTATAAGCCCACTAACCCATTTTTACCATAGTTAATCCAAGGGTGAATAACTAGGGTTTGATCATTTAATAAAGAGTGACATCTTATGCACATGATCTAAATATATAAAAATAAAGGCTCTAGTTGGTCACATCCAGATCCAATCAGTATTTTGTATAAGACATATATGTGAGGGTTAGAATCATATTTAATCATCTATTTAGATCCAATACAATCATCTAAGGCCATAAAAATAACATTTATATAATCTGATGGTTTTTATATGATCATATTATAGTCCACTTCTAGCATGTTCTAGATTAGACATACGTCCACATAGTAAAATAGCTAAGTATCATTTATTTATAGATCATTGCAATAGCTATCAATATTTGTAATTTACTATTTTTAGTAATATTATTTATATAACTTCATAACACTATTTGTCTAATTTTTTATTAATTGACATGATTAATAGATTATCTCATCACCATTGTGAAAAATCTAATCTAATCCTCTTAACCCTAGGTAACCCTTATCTAAAATTTAGGGTTAAACATAATGTATGAGAAATTAGGGCATGATGTCACAAATGACCCATATAAAAATCAATAACTTTAAGAATATTTTGAATTTGGTCAAGCCATAAAAATTCCATTAAATAAAGATCAAAATGAATTAAATTACAAGGAGAATCCCATAGAAAACGACAATCAAATTTAAAGGTGTTCATGAGAAAATATGGATGAAAAAATCTATGAATTTCAAAATTGAAGGAAAAGTGTACCAAAAATAAACTAAAGTAAATGAACAAAATCTACCAAGGTGTGATAAATACTTTTAAATTACATAGCTTGTACTAAAATTAGGTGTCTATACCTACAAATATCTCTCACAAAATGAAAAAATCCAAGACTTTGGAGTACTCATTTATTTTATACACATCACATTATGAGTTTTTTATTTTCTACTTTATTTATTCTATAATATATTAATATTACTATTTATTTAACTTCTATCATTATATTATGTGTATGACCCTTGCTTTTACCATGTTCCTTTACCTAGTTAGTATAGCTCTTACTTTATTGATGAATGACATGCAAAATAAATTAAGTCATTCATACCTCTTTTCTTAATATATTTTTTATGTATAGTTCCCCTTCTACTAGACCCACCTAAAGTTTAGACAAAAACTAGTTAATTATTTCATTTGAACAACCTCTTTTCCATAACCCCAACCCATTTTGTGGACCAAAAAACTTATGTGTTAGATATAAAATGTCCTTCTACATTTTACCTATTTAAAGTATTTTTAATGAAAATACCTATTTCTAGGATCAATACGTCTAGTTCCATTATATTGAAAATAGATGATGTCCTCACACCATCTCTTTACCTATGTAGTATAGACTACCAATATGATAATTTTCATGCCTCCCAACTAATGTAGATAATGGATCACCCATAGTATAAGATGAGGGATCACTAAATATATAACTTTATGATATATGGCCTTGATCATTAAGTGTCACCCTATTATTTTCCCTGCATACACACATGTGAATATCCATTAGCCATTTTTATAATTAAACATGTTTTCATTCATTGTTATTAAGCACTTTTTTAACATTTTAGTACCGAATTGGACCTTCATAATTCTAATATTGATTGATCATGACCTCATGAATACATTGAATTATTTACCCTCTAATGATGACTTATTTGTATAGGTGTATACATCATCCAATCCCTACTCTCTCACTATAATTCACATATCACTCCTCCCACCTACCAAGAATCACTACCACCTTCCACCACCAATGTAACAAAAAAAATTGTGACCTAGGATGCATGTACCTCAAATGAAACATGGGATACCATCCAACATTTAATTTATATATAGTTAAATTCCATCTAATTACTTACCTCTTGGCCTTTGTATACTCCACTCTTAATCCTATATCCTTAAACCTCCAACCCTATCATCCACTTCATCACTCTTAATTGGGGAATTATCAAAATATATGACATATACATCCATTTAACCCTATACATGGTCCTATCCTCCACAAACCTCCTTTGTTGTAAAAATCATCACCTAACCTTACTTATCTTTTATTATAATATCCCTCAGTCTAAGGTTGGAAATGTTTCCTTACATTAACTCATAAAATTACCTTTCATGCCACCAAGCATAGTGACATACAAGTTATACCTTTGATATGATATACATGGCACTACCATATCTCCATGAATCCTTTGTATTTATGTAAGGCCAAAAATTTATAATCCAAATTCATAATCATAAAACTTGGGCACCCCTCAATTTAGCTCTCTTTAGGTGCCCTACTTCATCACCTCATCTATGGCACCTTGTCTATGACCACTTAAAATACACTTATTTGTATATACATGGTAGGAAACCTTTAAAAAAATATATCTTGTGGGTAAAATCATAGTTTTTTGCACTATTTTGGGGATAATTTTTGAAAAAATAATAATTGTATAAAATATATTCAATATATGTAAAAAAACATAAATTATTTTGTAAAACTATTCATGCACTACTTTTGTGAATGTATAAACTTAAATGTGTAAATTTTATAAATTTATGTAGAGGTAAACTAGATTATTATTACACAAACACTTTACTATTTGTATCCAAAAAAATTTAAATATTAGACACACTATATTTTAGCCTCATTAATAACCCCAAAAGACTTCCTACCTTGTGTCTTTTCAATCTCATAATAGGTTTGTCTAATTTTTTCCTCCATTTCCCTCCTACATATATAACATAAATAGTGACATAAACCATTTGACTTATGTAAAATGGCACAAGGAAACATGTGTCCTATTGTATAAAAATTTTAACTTTCCCAAATTATCCTATTTTTTAATCAAATGATTGGACCTCATCCCAAAAATAACTTTTAGCTATAAAAACTTAGTATCAAAACTTCATATTTTTCCTAAAAACCCACTTAAAAAATTTCATGTACCTAAGGAACTTACAGAACTTCACAACTTTATGAAATATGAGAAAATCTAAAAGTTTCATCTAAGTTCAAAATCACGAAATATGTACACTGAGTGGAATAATAAAAATTAAATATATATAATAAATCTTTCACATTTTATGTTAGGTTCTTAAAGTGCATGAAGTTACCAAGAAATACAAATATTGTAAAGGGGTAAAGAGAGGTATTAATGAATAAAAATTAAAGTAGATTAAATATTTTCACCACATCTTTTAAGGAAAGCAAAAAAATCCAAAGTTATCAAAAGTAATGAAATATACAAAGTTCATAAATTAAGTAGTTAGCCTAGTTATTGAGGGATTTAAATGTTAGAGATAGTTTTTAATGTTATATAAGTCGGTGTTGGAATTCCTAAAGCCCAAAAAAATTTGAAGACTCATTTTTTTATCATTATTTCCTATGTGACTTGTCTTAAATCCCATTAAATCATGTGGAATTATTTCCCTTTCACTATTTATCATCCCCATTTCTGAATCATTCCCTTGGCATTTCATATTACCATCTCACACATATTCAACTAATCAAAAATTTATGGTATGTAAACATATTCACTAGGGTTTTCTATCCATTTTTCATAATTTTCATCCTTAATTTTAGATGGACACTTAATCCAAACTATATGGTAAACATTCCCTTATTGTCCTCATGATTTTTTATTGTATTTTTATCCCCACAAACCATTTCACATTTTATAGGTATTGTAAACACCTCAAAACTTGCCTAAGACATATAGTATCCAAAATAGGATTCAAAGTGTAATTCTCATATTTTTAGGATGATTATGGGATCTACTCTTCATTAACCCAAACATTTTCTTCCTCCATATTATGAATACAAAAATTTGAACTTACTCATAGCATATTCCTTCCATTCCACTGAACCTCAAAAAATAAAGTTTATATAAATAGATCATGATCCCATCTCTACTCTAGAGATTGGTGTTCTAGAAATTGGAGACTAAAAAATTAGTCATATTGACCTAGAGGAGTTATAGGAAAAAATGGAGGGAAATTGTTTGGTTATCAAGAAATGTATTTGATAAAAGGATTGTACCAAGTAATACATTTAAAACTTAATTAAAATGCAAAAAATTTGTATTTTCATGTTAAAACTACTAAAACCTAGAAACCAAATATGTCAAAACTATGGAGGATATACTAGTGGCCAAACTAGATGGTCACTCTTTGAAAATCACTCACAATTTACACTCAAGAAAGACAAGTGATAAATAAAAAATATATTACATAAAAATATTAGGAAAAAAAATTTAAAAAATGTCTCAACATGGTTAACCATACCTAGTTGAAGAAAAAAATAAAAGGTTCTTAAAATCTCCTAAAGTCTCTCCACAAATTTGATTCTCATGAGTTGTTTGGCATCTGAAATAAGTGGATGCCAATGATAATTAACATCATATGTAATGGAAAAAATTCATATATTGGGTTCACATCATCAGTGACACTTAGAATAATAAATAAAAATGTTTAATACCACCAATATATTTTATTTACTTCTTACTTGATATATTCTATTTCATTCTATAAGTCGTGGTCTAATCTCACTATAGAGGGACGATTTATCCCAGTAAGAATAATATATGAATATTATGATTATATCACCTTTTAAAATTAAAATAATACTTAAGAGGCATAAATGACATGTTTCTCATGCTTACAATGAGTTATTTAAATGAGAATTCAGTAGTTAGAATCTCTAATAAAGCTACAAAATTAATGAACTACTATGGAAATTATTTCATATAGTTTCCAAAATTTACCTATATTAGATTGGGTGGCTTCAAATAAACTCCATATTAACTTCCAAGATATAAAATTATGTAATTTATCCTCAAATAACTTTTAAAACATATAGGGGAAATAAAAAAGAGGTCTAGGGGAAATCATCTTATTGGGATGTAGTTTCCCATTAAACTAGGTAAGTACATTTAGAAAAATATGATGCTTGATGCAAAAAATATTTAGATAAAAATGATTCATTTTACCATGTAATTTCACACTAAGAGATTGATTTTTTGATAGTAATGACTTGGTAAATAATCACCTCAAGATGGGTCCCAATTAATATCATTAACTTTTTATTAAATATTATTGGGATAATTATATAGATGACTTTGAGGTAAGGAGAAAGGATTATACAAAGATGATCCTAGAACAATAGTGGAACCTAAAAATAAAATGTTTCATTAAGGGGTATTTGATAATGGAAGTGACTTTGAAGACACATCATAAATAAATAAAATCAAGTTTGTGGCTTTTTTCAACTTGAATCAGTCATCTAAAGAGGTGATAGACTTATATGGACACACTTAATTGGTATTTAATAGGTCAATAAAATGGTTTGAAAATAAATTAGTGGATTTCATAATATAAATAATATCTAAGAGTGTGGTATCCTCCAAAGGTCCAAATAATAATATTGTAGTAAAATTATATTAAAAATTCAATATTCATTCTCACCCTTCATAATATTTTGTAGCAACATGAAGCAAATCTAATGAGGAGGATCCTATTTATGTAAATTTTCCTAAAATACCTATGGTATATATTCTTAATTGAGATTCAAGTTTACCCTCAAGATAGATCCTATTATCCCTTCTCATCAATGTGAATTTCCTTCCTCTTGGGCCCTGGACTCCTTAGTGTTGATTAACAACATAACTCATCAATTTCTTACACTAGACAAATTTCTTACCCAGGTGCCCCAAAGTCCCACTCCTCTTAGTTTAAATAATCCATCTTCACTTCATGTTCCTCTTCCCCTTGTCTCTCCACCTCCAAAGCAACTCACTCCTTCCAAGGAAACTCATTATGTTCCTAATACTCAAGTTACCAACTCTTTTAGTGACACATCATTTTGTTGGATACATCAACATTTGAGAAAAAATAAAATTATTATTAAAGTTATTTATTTGGATTTAAACACACTAGAAAATATTTTTTAGAGTCCACCTCAAAATAATTCAATGGTCACCTTGATATTTTATTATTAGATAGGGTGAATAAAGTAGGTTTATAAGGATCTTGCAACCACTAGTCCAAATAAAATCAATACATAATGAAAGATAAGCTAAAGATCATCTACAATTCAAAGAAGGCTTTTAACCAAGCAAGAATGGAATGCTAACCAAAAAAAACAAAAATATGAAAGAATGATAATAAAAAAATACCAAAACCAAATACTTAGTTAGAACTAGATAGCTCCTCAAACCTAGTGTTATTTTGTGTAGCCTCATGCTCTATCTCCTATATGGTTTCCTTAGGCAGTACCTTATTAATTCTTCCCTTGGTGCATTTAGATGGGCCTTTAGAAAATGTGTAGATGATCTTTTCCTAAATTTAGTAGGGGGCACCTTTAGGTTGAGAATTAAACTAGGTAATGGGAATCTCCTTTAAGATTACCACTAATTTAGTCATATTTTCGAGAGGGGTGTCTTACATCTTTAACACCATGTCTAAATCATTCTTAAGACTCATAATTATTTCTTTCAAATGATTCTAGTCAATGATAAGATCTGACATGGCCATCCAAACATTCTCAAGCTTGTCTAAAAAAATGCCAAGTTACCTATTGGACTAGCCAATAGAGTCCTCTAGGGAGAGGGTTAGGGTGCCATTATGACTAGTTACCTCTTTGGTGAGGATGGAACTAGTTTTGCATTTTTTGGAGTATGGGGAAGGGGATAACAAACATTTAATAGTGGTTTTTTCTAGGATGGTTGAGGGGGTAAAGGAGCAGGGGGTGGGGGAATATTCCTATGTTTAGGGGGTATTGGGGCATCAATAGTAAGATTTTTAGCAAGGGAGATGGTTTTTCTTGGTATAGGATCACCTTTTTGAAATACTATATAAATTATACCATGGTAAATTATGTCATTTTTATTGCTCACCTGGTAAGCTAGGGTGGTGCTTTCTAGGGATTTAAGCAAATAGAAAGGCAAACTAATTTTATAACCTTTAAAATATTTAAGGAGAAGGATGTGATGAGAGAAAATCATAGTGAACTTAAATTACAAAGTAAGATATTTCATCACTTGCGGACAAATCTTTGTCCATCAATTGGGAAGATTAACCTTAGGGAAACCCTTCTTATTTATCTTCATAACCTCATCGATTTTGAAAAAAAATTTAATTAATTCAAGATTTCAACTACCATCTTTAAAGGCCTTTATCCCATTATAGGTCATGCCTATCACCTTGCCAATGCTTTCCTCTGAGACTACTATTCTCAGTCCCCTCTTTTGATCATTTGCTTATTCTAGGTGAGAATAAAATCCTTTGATAGGTTTTTGTCATGGCCTATAATGTGTTGCATGAAAGAAGACATACCTCCTTTATAGATTTTCTTCCACACTTTCTTATTATTCTAGAATTTTGAGCATGAGAGTAGTTCAAGATGGTATATGTCACCCCTCATGGTTAGTTTGCTGTAATAATTATTGCTCATTAACTTAGCCTTCATATTTTTATTTTTGGAGAATTTAAACCAATTTCTATTACCAATAGATTTAACAATGAATTTGGGGTGAGAATCATTATTCAAATAAGTTTGTATGATCTTCATTAATGTTCCCTTTAGGTCATGCCTAGCTAACTTATCATGATGATTGATTGCAATAATTATTAAGGGTATTTAGAATTTGGGTTTGGATTTGATTGGGGTTATTCCATGTGACTCAAACTTTTAGCACTCACTCTAAAATTGGTAAGGCTATTAGCTATAGAGTTGCCCTCCTAGTACACATGAACAAGAGAAAATTTATAAAAAAAGTGAAAAAGATTATGAGCATCATAGATAAGTTATTTTATGGAATGATAATGTGTGACTTTACCTTCAAGAGCATATATGATATTAAGGGAGTCACCTTCAATAACAAGTTTGGGGATGCATAGTCGATATGCAAGGTGAATACCCTAAAATGTAGTTGTGGCCTTCATAACATCATTAGTTTAATGTTCCATGTGTCTTGTACAAATATCAAACACCAATCCATCATGATCTCAGATCATGCCATCACCACCCCTACTAGGCCCAGATTGCCTTTCAAAGTTCCATTGAAATTGAGATTGAACCAACTAAGAGGGGGGATAGACCACTTATTAGCTAAATAGGATATGGAAAAAAGTAGTGTTTCTACCACTTTATAAAGGTTTCATGAGTGTAGGATAGAGGATTCAACTAGGGAGCACATGACCTTGTCTTTGGGGGTGAGATCCTTCCAATTTTCTAAATTAGAGAAACATAGGCACTTGAATATCGACCTAGGGGAAGAACTTTAATTTTCAAAAATTTGATCATTTTTATCCTTATAAATAGCCTAAAAAAGTGATGGAGGGAAATGAACCATAGGAAATAAATAGATGGGAGTGACCAAAAGGGTTTCCATTATTAAATAAGATCCTAAATGGAACTTGGGTAGACCCAAGAAACCATGAACTGATTGAGCAGATGATGCAACACTAAGATACTAAGGGGGTAGTCTAGAAATATATGGTAAATAGACTCAAAAAAAAATAAAGTGAATAGTGATTGGGGATTGTCATGCCCTGCTTGATAATATTTTCTATGGTGAGAATCTGGTTTTAGGCTACTAGCTAGAAAAATATGTTCATTTTTAGAATCAATGTTTGAGCTAGAGTGGGTATTATAGATCTTATTGATCCTCCAGATCAAGCTCAACTAAATATCTTGACTTCATCAAGTAAGACCCACTATATTTATCAAACCAAATAAAAATCCACCTTAGGAAAGCAGGGGATGTGGATTTGCTAGAGTTTAGAGTTGAGCTCAAAAAAAGCTTGGGATTCCTCGTTGGTGATGTTATTTAGATTAACAAATTTACATTAAGGGGATCCATTGGAAACATCCTAATAGTATTTAATTTTTTTTCCCCATTCAACTCTGAATCTTATATAAATGTTGGTCCATGGGTGTTGGAAACTGAGGGGGTTTAGGATAACCAAGGATCATCCCATAAATCCACCAATTCTCCATTTCCTATTACCATCTATAGCCTTTTTGTAAGATATTCTTGCCACTCAAGATGAATTTCCTAAATATCAAGCCATCTATCAATCATTACCCCTAGATAAATATATCTTTATTAGCTCCCACTATGTATTTGGTCTTAATGATTTATGTCATGTTGGCCAATTTTGGCCTACATATAGAACTTAACATTACAATAAAAATTCTAGGGTTTTTGGTGTGAATCAAGAAGTTGAGAAGATTTAATGTTGAACAAAGGATCTAATATAAGGATAAAAAATTGCATGTATTTGACAAATCTTTTGAAACACTTTAAGTTAACTTAAAGTGTAAATTGTCAATTTTTAAGAGAGCCTACAGGATAGAAATCTAAGTTATACTTGGAAAAGTTTTAAAATTTATTTGGATAAAGTGTGTTGATGATTATAAATGTATCATAGGTTCCATTAGTGTTTAAATAACACTTATCAATTTATAATTTAGAAACTTCAGAGCATGAGTTGTAGGTTTTGGCAATCTGGTTGCCTGTGGTGAAATAGCAGCATAGTAAGATATCTATTCCATAATATTTATATAATTTGGTGGTTGAGAGCCACCTTGGCCCATTCTTTGTGAATATTTGTTAATAATTATTGATTTATTTTCTTTTTTTAAGATATAGAATAATCTATGTGGATATTTATAATGTGTCTAAAACTAAAGTGATCTTGGTGTAAAAAAAGCAAAGAGAAGGGTAGAGCAGAAAAGATATGAGTGATTACTAATTTTAGTCCTAAACATAAAGACAAAGTATTAATTGAAACTAAATATGCATTTAAAAAATATATAATGGAACATATCCTAATCCTAAAACTTACTATATATTAGGCAAACTTCAAGGGAAAGCATTTAAGAATCATAAGTAAGAACTAGGTCTACTTTAAGGATTTGCTACTATAATCAAATAGCAATTGCACATCTAAATACATAGAAAAATAAAATGAAGGACCTAATATATTTCAATTAATCTATCATAATAATAAATAAGAAACCCTATGATTAAATAATGTTACTCAAAATTCAAAGACACTATTCTAATTCAAGACATCTACTAGCAATTGAGAAAAAAAGCTATATTAGTAATTAACACATCAAAATGGATGATCGTTGCAGAATTATTTGATCTTATTAATTGATTCAAGTATAAAAAATTTGATCCAAAATCTCTCTCTTTTTAAAATGGTAATATATGCCTTTATAGGAATATTAGGCAGTATACTAATTAGTTACAAAATGTAGGTGTACAAAGATAAGGACAATTGTCTTTACAAGTTCTAAAATATAAGTGATTTTCCAAATTATACTTACCTAGAGGAAAATATGATAACAAACTAACATATGCCTTTATAATTGTATATTATACTTCAAAATGTTACAAAAATTTTAAAAAATAGAATATGATTAATTTGATGGTGGGGTCCCCAGTTGTCACTGTTGAAGGATACTCATTGCTCTCTCATGCTACTCATCAACTAACTCTAGGTCTATAACAGGCTTCATGATTTACTCTTCCTCTTGATCCAAGAGGTCATAAAATTATTTATTATTACTATCCAAACCCTCTTTGATGCTCCTATCTTCATTTATTATTTCCCCTACATTGAGTATAATGTCACAGATTTACCTTAGCCTTTTCCTCTAATTTCCTAGGTTACCAAAGTATCCCTATGCTTGAATTCCTCATCACTAAGGATCCCAAGGGAATTAGGTTGTGTAAGCTCTATAATCATGGTCCCAAGAAGTTGTTTAATTATTTAAATTAGTTCCTTATGTTCTTTTAGGACCCTTTTCACACCATTATGCCATGCACTTAAACTCTAAACCTTTTCAATCATAATTCCTAAAATTATTCTCAAATGCCCCAAACTGATGGTCTTGAATTTTAGGATCTAATTCTTTGCTTAAATATTGAGGAGTTGGGTTATTTTATCCCTAAAGGCCTACCACAGGGTAACTAGACTCTTGGCTAGTTCACATTGCCCTTCTAATGCACCTTGCCTTGGTTTCATCAACTTAAGTGCCTCAAACATGTCATAAAATAACTTGTCAAGTAGCTTGATTATTATATTTGGTATTGATAGAATTGCTTGGTTTTTCAATTTTTCATTGTATCTTTCCAAATTATAGATCCTCTACTTCATACCTTGGACTCCAACTTTAGATTATGTTGAATAGGCTTCAATTAGACTTTCTACATCTTTCTCATGAATTGCAACCTCACCAAGCTGCTAGCCACCCACTAGGGTTAGTCCTATAAATGGTTCCACCTTCTAAAAGGTGAAATTTTATGTCCCAACCACAATTTCCCTTATTATTATTCTTTCTAACCTAGCTATTTTAGGGTTGAAATGGGTTATAGTAACTAGCTCTTTAAACTTGAGAGGTTCTGGGACCTCCATATTTAAGCTACTAGATACTCTCAAAGCATTTATTTTCTTGACTTTTGGCCATTCATTGGCCACAATTATCCTTTCTTCCTACTCCTTCAATATATATCTTAACCAAGTCTTCATATCATCTTGTATCCCAACATCAATGACCCTTGTCATGGCCCAAGAATGAGGAAGAGAGGGGATCTTTTTTAACTTCCCATAGATTAATTAGTCAAGAATGACTGGTCCTTGGATTGGTAAATCATCACTGAATAGATTTAATTTACTATTGGGATGAGGGAAGGTGAACCTAAATCTCTTCTTTGGTCCCATAGAGACTAGTGCTAGTTCTATTTTCATCTTTTCATAGACTACTATTAAGACAATTTCTTTTCCTATGTCTTCTTTGGGCTCCTCTTCCCTATTAGAATCATATTCCTCTACAATTTCCTTAAGGGAACCCTCAAGTGTATATTATAGTTCTATGGCTATCATGATTATGTATTGAATTAGCTAAGGTGTTATTTTTAGGATTTCTAAAGATGGGGGTCCCTCTCTAGGCCTTTCTTCCAATTTGACCTCCCCACTTTCTCCTTGCACTTGATTTGTTCACCCTAAACTTGATCAACATATTGTTAGGATTGTGTTTTCTCTATGTGAGGCTGTGCATGGGATATTTTATATGGCCCAAGTAGTAAATACTATTTTAGAGTACGAATTTACCATATTTCCCTAGATAGCTTGTTATCCCTAACCAACTTATGCTCAAGATTAATATTATGGCACTGGACCCTGGCCAATACTTCTTCATACTTATTATCATTAATATATATGGTGTTATGGACAATGAGTTGATGTACATATTCTAGCTTACAAATTTTATTTTCCTTTAGATTATCACCCACTACGTTTTTTACATCCCACATCTGGAGTTCATCCAGTTGGAAGCCAAATGAATCCCTATGTGTGGACATAACCTCCACTTTTTTATAATCTTTTATTATGGTTCTCCCAATATTTAAGGGGAATAGGTGGATTAAACCCTTACTTTTCTCCTTTCAAGTCATATCAATTCCATGGATGATCTAAGAAGTAATTTCCTACTCTATAAGCTTATTTGGAACATGCACTAATAGCCTATAAGCTTGGGTCATGATTCCTTCTATCCTAATAAATATACAATCAGGGTAATACCATACATCCATAATAATTTCAATATATTTCTTTATGAGGGGGTGGATATTAGGCATGGGAACACCTATGATGGCATCCACTATAGCTAGATAAACATAGTCACAAACAAACTACATGTGATTCATGTACTTGAGGATGTGCATCTTGGAGTAGTAATGTGAAATGGTTGTCTTCCCATCTTGGGACCAGTTATTTATCCTAGGGAAGTAGCTTGAGGCTAGAAGGGTGTCAAGTAGATATTAAATCATAAAGAATTGACTTGAGGTCTTTCTTTTAATGACATTGAATTGTTGAGTTAGGAAAACAATGATTAAGTCTCCAATTAGAGGGGTAAGTTTTTCCTCCACCATGAAGTGCACATATGGGACCTAGATCTTATTCACATAAGTGGTTAAAGGGGCACAAAAAACTTGGTTCAATAGGGTCATTATTACCATAATTCCCTCTTTGAATTAGATGATGGGGATTTTTCCATCAAGGATTCTAAAGATATGAGGTCCTTGGTGAGCTAGGGTCTGAGGATAGAGTCTAGGTCATGGTTACTGGTCCACTCCTTGATTTTGGAAAGGTCCATATGGGGGAGAAGGAGATTTTATTACTTCTCAAAAACACTAGGGGAAATATATGGTACCCCTTTTGAGTTCCCTTCTTTAATGATTAATTCATTATTTATTCTATAATCAACAAATATGGTGGCAAGGACATAAATATAATATAATACCTCTAGTTTTGTTTTGGCATGATGAAGGCCTACCATTTGGATAGTAACCAAGTCATAGTGTCATCTACTTGTGGTGGAATTCCTCTGATCCTCTTGTGAAATTGGTGAAAATTATTCTATCATGAAGAAGAGATCAGACCAATTCCTAATCCCTTAGATGTTTAATTCTATGAGGTATAATTTAGTATCCTCAAATACCCATCCCTTGTCTATTGTCAAATAGAACTCAGCATCTTCCCTCAATTGTTGCCTGCTAGATTCCATGGTCTCTATCTTTGCTAGTTGTTCACACTAGATTACAAATGATCTCTATGAAAGCTCTCTTGACCTAAAAACATAATTAAGTTTTGAGTAAATTATATCAAATTGATTTTGATTTGTCCATTTTTATGTATGATTTAGGGTTTTAGAGATTTAATGGTGGAAAATATCTAGGATTTAGGTCATACGTGCCTTAGATTTGATTTAGACCTTTGCCTTTATACCTTTTATGTTTTTGATCCCACAAGATCTTGAGTTTTGTCTTTTTTTACTTGCATGGCTCTTATGGGGCATTGGTCTAGACCTTTTTTAGCTTTTTCATAAATGTCATTTTAACACTAGCCATTGGTATTTAAAAAATACCTTATTTATTTCACATCATAGGATTAAAATCTTATATTAGCATGAGCCATTTGATTTTAATCTAGGTCCTTAAACATGATTAGGTCTTTCCATTGAAAACCCAATGGTCTTGACACTTGGTATGCTTATGTATCTTCTTCATGCTCTAAATATTTGTTAATTCTTTTCCAAATGAGTATTGGCCACATGGTAATCTCACAGTGCTTTGAATATTAATTGGCACCTTTGCACCATCAAAACATCCCTTAACTACAAAGTGCAAGATATTGATTTCCTTGTTATTTATACATCGAATGATTTTATGCCATGCATCAAATTTGTAGGCTCTCAGGGTCTTGTTGAAGAGTCCTTGTGGGCCCCACAACATTAGATCAAGTCCAGTGATGGGGTACAAACCATTGATCTACAAAAAATGCCCAAAAATTAAGTTAGTCCATTATCAAAGTCATGACCTAGGCTTAAGTCCCTTAGGCTAAGGTTTGTTTCATGTTTATTAAGCACAAAATAAACCTTAGGCTAAAAAACTTATGCCTAAGTTTCCCAATTTATAACAAAGGGTCAAGGGTGTAAATATTTTAGGCTACCATGTATGAAAACCTAAGGTTAGCTTACACTCCATGTGATAAGGGCCTCCCTTTCAAAATAAGACTTAATGTAATCTTATAGTTTAAGGTTCATGATTTTCAAACAAAATGCCATGAAGACCGTTCTGTATAATTTTAGACCAAGTATTTAGATCATAATACCATTTTCAAGTTATTCAAATAAGATTTTGAAATTCCATTTGAACACTGAATAAGATATTTCATTAGATTAAAATTAATAGTCTCACAGACATCAAGTACACCCTCATAGGCATCAATTGATGGTTGGGTTGATGTCAAGTTTAAACCAATAAAGTCTTAATTTTACTAGACTTAAAGTTGATGGTCATGAGGGCATCAAGTTCATATTTTTGGATGTTTGAATGATGTTCACATGAACATTAATTTTAAATTAATTAAAACCTTCAAGGCTAAATGTGAGGATTTCACTTGGCATTTTTGTGGGGCTTCCTAAGGTCTCAGTGTTAATTCACCTCATTGGATCAAATACCATGATGAAGTGATAATTGTAGGATCTTAATTTTGGGGTTTTATTTTGATTGGTGGTTTTATCAAGTGGGCCCCTTTCTTTATTTTCTTCAAATGTAATGGTGCCACAATGTCCATCTTTCAGGAAACTTGCATCCTTTTGACTTTTCAATTATACTTTGTTCCATGTAGTTGGGTCCTAGTGAGTAAGCATCAATCATTGATTCACCAAAGATGTATTTTGTTTAATCCAAAGTTTAGGTTATCCTCACTTCATTGTATTAAATGCCATGATGAATTGATAGTCATATCATCCTACAAGATGTAAAGAAGTTAAGTTAGGATCATAGAGACATAAAATAGTTAGACTTTAGCACTAAGACTAATTTCATTATTGTATTAATAATATATGTTGGGGCATTAGTATTAAAACCTTAGGTTAAGTTTATAAATATTAAAATAACCCTACATGATGACATTAGTTAGGCCACAAGGAACTTTAGAAAAGGGGGAAATAACAAAAGGGGATCAAGTTTCCTAGTTAGGTTGGGTTAAAAACATGACTAAGCCTAGAATATGTGTTTTATACTTAAGCCCATAAATGAATTTTAAAGTGGCTCTCACCAATTTGGTTCCCACCTTTATTAAAATTTTAATTAAGGGTTTGCTAGGTTTTTTTAATACATAATTCATAGGGACACACACCATGGAACCTGTAACTAAAAGCCAAACTAATGTCATTAGCACTATTAGTCCACATTTAAATCAAATCAAAACCATATAATCCTTCTTTTTGATAAAGTGGATGATCTTCAAATTCTATAAAAGACCTTGATATGCTAAAATTTCCATATTATATTCCTAGGGTTTCTCAAGGGTCCTATTTTTTAAAAATGGGGTATGTTGGTTCCAACAAATGGTGACTCATGGGGGAAACATAGCAATATGTTAGAACCTAGAGACTTTTATCATAAAAATAATTAGGTCATCCACTTTATTTGATCCATATCATCATCCAAAATAGGTTATAGTTGAAAAAAACCTTGTTCTTGTGGTTTTAAGTTCAAATATCTAGACATATCTAGACTATGTGTGTGATTTGATTCCACTTACCATTTGCCATGGGGTTCAAGAAACAATTTATAAGTTTCATGTTCTCAATCACTTATACTAATTTATAGTATGCTAAAATGTTCATCATGAACCATGATTTTAACTTAAGGAAGTCTTGTGCATTGCTATACTACCAACCAAGCATCCATATCCCTAACAGAGATGAATTTGACTCCACTCACATACTTTTTCCATTGCTAGCTAGGCATCCATAGCCCTGGTGGAGATTACCAAAATCACTGTATCTAAAAGCTTTTGATTTTGCATTTTATCATTATTTTTTTATTTTCTTATATATTTATGCTTTCAGCAAGGTTGGGAACTAGGATAGTTAGGTTTTAGGATTTGGTCAAGTATTTAATCTTTAGAAAATCACATATGGTTATAACTCTTATCCCAAGCAAGGATGTTAATTAAGTGCTAGTTTTGGGTCTACCCTAATAATTAAACTTTTATCCCATAAGTACAAGTATTCTTAAAACCATATTGAGGTCAAGGCAATGTTTATGGTCTCCTAAAATGATTGGCCTCTTCATTGGTCTTTACTAGTTTCTCTAAGATATAACATCATGCTTTATATTTTAGAACCATGGTCATCTTATGCATGGGGTTCATACTTCATTTTTGAATTGGGGGCATGTTTTCAAGTAAACTTCATAAATTTTGAGCTTAATGTTTTCCCTAACTTTTGAGCTTAACTTTGGACCCAACGAACCAAGAAACAAGAGAGAAACACAAAACATAAATCAAGAAAGAAAAACAATTAAGGAAAAAAATATATGCACATTCCTATACACAAATAAGGGATGAGAAGGAAACAACATGTAAATAAACTACCTAGCCTACATACACTAATCTAATCATCTTATAGTTTTACCCCATGAAGACCCCAGGAGGAGTAGTAGAGAAGTAGTATTTGAGGTATTTCCCATTTTTAGGTAATTTAAACTCTTATCCTTGTAAGTTTTTAAGATTGAAGGTGTTGTTGCTTAATGTTTCTGCAATTTGGTATGGGCCAATCCATAAGGGTGTGAATTTATCATTCTTTCCTTTAGGCTAAGATGCTTTGTCTTAAAGGAGAACTAGGTATCCCTACTTGATCACCTTGATTTTGGACCTTTTATCAAACCATCTCTTGATTTTAGTTTGATGCCTACTAAAATTAGCAAAGTATTTCTCCAGTGTGTCCTCCATCTGAATTATATCTAGCAATATTGAATTGGCTAGTTCTTGGCTCTCCTTTATGTATTATTGCATAAATTTTTATGTGGGTAATTTGAGAGTGATAGGAAATATTGGATCTTTTCCATACACTAATATAAATGGTGAGGCTTTTAGACCTTACTTTATTTTTTTCCTATCAACCCAAAGTGCAAATTTAAGGAGCTTGTGCCAAGTCCTGGGTTTATCTATAGTAGATTTCTTGATTTCCTTAATTAGGTTATTATTTGTAGATTCAGATACTCCATTCCCTTATGGATAATAGCTGGATATAAACTTAAGTGTGATACCATTCAATAATCTCTATGGATATGAAGCCAAATATATTATCACACACTAGAGAGACTAGATTTCCAAACCTAGTACAAATGTTTTCTTTCAAGAAGTTGATCACTTCATCAATATTGAATTGTTTAGTGGTTGTATCTTTAGTCTACCTTGTACAATATTTTTTGGTATTAAAGACATACTTGTAACCTTTAGATGAGTTGGGGTTGATTACACCAACAAATTATAACCCTCATTGAACAAAGGGTTTTTCAATCATGACTACTTGCAAAGGCATTACTACATATGGCTCCTTGGTGTTAAATATCTGATATGCATGACATTACCTTAAATGTTTATGGTCATCTTTAAAAATATTTATCCAATAATATCTAGCTATAAGGATTCTATGGGATGTGGTCTTCCTAGATGGATGCCCACTACCCATCTTTTCATGAAAGGTGTTCATGATTTGGGTGGCTTCCTCTTAAGAAACACACCTTAGGTAGATTCCTTCAAAATTCCTCCTATACAAGATGCCATTCTTGATAAAGTAGTGGGTTTCCTTTAACCTCAGGGCTCTCCTCTATTCCTTGGATAGACCTATAAGACAAGTACTATTAATTAGAAATTGTATGATTGGATCATACCACTCACTAGCTTAAATGTTTTGTTGATTTACCTCCATCATACTCAGCCTAGGGTTAGTATTATCACTTGTCTAAATCAAACCTTAGAACTTTAGCAATTTTGTTTTTTTCATCTATAGGTCATATTACTACAATATTGACATCCACTTACCTCTACATTCTCCCAGTTCATTTTAACTTAACATAAGTTTGGTGGTAGGGTTAGGTAAGATGGCATGTACCTTATTTCTAAGGATGTAATGCCTAAATTTCTTAACTTCCCTAATTAATGCATACATTTTTTATCAATAAATGAGTAATTTAACTCAACATTTTTTAAATTAGTGCTCATGAAAGTAATTGGGTGGTCATACCCTTTAATTTTTTTAGTTAACACTGTAGCCATAGTGTGGTCAAATGCAAAGGAATAAAGGTAGAAGTCCCTTGAGAAATTAGGGCTTATAAGGACTAGAGCTTGACTGATAGACTTATTTATATCATTGAATGTCTTTTTAGAATATTCATTCTATGCAACTTTGGCATCCTTCTCTAGCATGTCATTTAGTGGTTTGACTATTTCTCCAAAACCAAAAATAAACTTTCTTACAAAATTTATTTTACCAAAGAATGAATTTAGCTCTTTGTTACTATTTGGAGAATCTATTCAAGATATGGCCTCCACTCTCTTAGGATCTATAGAGATCTCATATTTGGTTATAATATGACCCAATAATTTTCCCTCAGTCACACAAAAGATAGTTTTTTTAGGGTTCAAAGGAAATTCGATACCTTTTACATCTTTCAAAAAATTGTAAATGTATGAAGTGATCTTCATTATTTTAAGAAAAAACTATTAGATCATCCATATAAATAATGATGCATTTACCTATCACACCTTAGAAGGAATAGTCCATAGCTCTTTAGAAGGTGGCTCCTACATTGATTAATCCAAAGAGCATCCTCTTGTAATCAAAGGTCCCCTACTTTGTGTTGAAATTTGTCTTCATCTTGTCCTCTTTATCAACCAAAATTTTGTTGTAACCTAAAAAACCATCAAGAAAAGACATCATAGCTAAACCTAAGACAACTTGAATTTATTTGTATAGGGAAGCAAGGGAATAATTGTCTCTTTTTATGATTTATTCAAGTTCCTAAATTTAATACAAAGTCTAATCTCACCATTCTTATTCTTGATTGGTACCAAATTTTCCACCCAAGTAGAGTGTCTGATAGGTAAGACTATCCTAGCATCTAATAATCTTTTGACCTCCTTGAATATCATGGGTTCTGGGATAGGGTTTACAAGCCTTTTTTTCTTCCTAAATGGTTTGTATCTCTCTTTAATAGGTATAGTATATGTGATGACCCTTGGATCAAATATTTTTAATTCATCATAAGACCATGCTATGACATCCCTATATTGGTCAAGGAACTCTTAAGATTTCTAGTTTTCAACATTTGTGTAGGCCTTTCCAACATTTACTAGCTAAGGTTGATCATGGAGGCCAAGGTCAACAACATTATAATCTTTCCCACTTACCTTAGGAACCTTGGAAACCTCAATCAATTTGTCTTGATCAAATAGTATTTCTAAAGCAATCATCCCCTTAGGGATCTTGTTGTCATTTAATTGAATGACTTTACCATTAAACTTTCCCTCCTTAGGTGTACTTTCATTAGTTTCATCAATGATATGAGCATAAAATTCTCTATAACTAGTCATACTAATCATCATTAAATACTTGGTAATGGTTAACAATATCAAGTACTGAAGGACAAGGTATTAGCTCAATGTTAAAATTAGAGGAACTTTGGCTAGGCATGAGTTTGGCTACAGTAGATTCAAACTCATCAATAACTTGGTTTTCTCACCTTGGGATGTAGATAATTCCAAAGGCATAAAATTATTAAATCAAATCCCAAACCCTAAACCTATACCTCTTCAGGTATGAGATTTTACATTGGTATTTGCTTCTTACCTAGTTGACCACTAGTTTTGAATCCCCATAAACTAGTAGTTCTTTGACTTTGTTTTTTATATAAAATTGTATGCCTAAGATAAGGGATTCATACTAAAAAATATTATTATTACAAAGTAATTTGATTCTATAAGAAGCATGGTACTTTTTATTAGTAGGGTCAATTAAAACAATACCAACACCTGATCTAACATTACACTTAACACCATCAAAATGTAATTTCCACAATCCAAGAACAACATGGGCATTCTTGGGATCACATACCTTAGCTATCTTTAGGGTGAAGACCCCTAAGTCTAAGTCAATTATTTTAATCCTCTCATTTACTTCATTATACTCAGTTATCATATGTTTCATCCTTTATTCTCTCTCAACCCTAATTTTATTGGGGACTCCCTTCCAAAATAACCATAGATGTGAGTATTTTGTGGACATGTAACCATTAAAAACCTTGGTCCATTCCCTAATTAATAAGATTCCATAAACATCAGGTATTTCAACTACTTGAATATCAATGAATTTTTTCACCTTAGGCTCAAAAGCTAGTTGCATATGAACATTTAATAATTCTCCTACAACCTTCACTTTATATTTTTCTAATTAAATGAACCCTATCAGACTTTATAGGTGTTAAGCCAAGTTGATTTTATATACTTACAAAAATGATATTGGTAGATGCTTCTGAATCTAATAAGTAATTATATAAGTTCTTACCAAACATCCTGATAGTGAGTAAGAAAGGGGAGAATCAGCTTTGGTTTTATGTATAATCACATTAGCATGATCAATATTAGGTGGATTACTATGTTTATTTGACAAATATTCCAATAAGAGGTCCCTCTATATTGTAATCTATGTGATTTCATGCAATGTGATATTAGACTTTATCTTCTTCATGCTCTCAACTATGTTATACCTAGTTTTACTAGAACTAGGGATCTCATTATTGGTTTTAGAAGTAATTCCTTTTGGTGGCTCTATATTATTACTTAAAGAGGTTTCAAGAGGAGTTCCAAAATTATTTAGAGGCATTGAGGTAGTCAAAGGCTTCCTCTACTCTCTATTCCTTAGGGGGTAGGTCTTTTTCAAGAACTATTGAAATTCTTGGATCTCTTTAAGGATATCCTTAGGTTAATTTTCCTCTTGAAAGGGGAAATCAAAGGAATCCATCATAAATGCTTAATTAGATGACTTAGGTCTAGAGTAACTTGCACCATTTTCTTTGTTAGGGACCACTTCAAATGTATTAAATTCCTCTTGGAAAGATTCAAAGGCTTTGTAAAATTATATAAAATTAATCTCCTCATGATTGGCTATGCAATGTACCCTAAACTAGTTAGGTAACACAATTTCAGTGAGGTTAATGTCCTTAGTCTTATTTTTAGAAGATGGATCACTATTCCTATTATTGTGAAAACTATCATTCTGAAACCTATTAGTTGGCCTATTATACCTTTGTAATGAGATGTTCTTACTTGAACTTTCAACAATATTTCTAACTTATTTTTGTAACTAAATAAAATTAGTGCTCAAATTTTAGACCATCTTTAGGATAGATTCATTCTCATTTTTACGGGTCTCAAAATTGTGTACCTAGTTGTTGTTAGGAACTAGTACCAAATCCCTTTTATCATTTAGATTGAAAACATTAGTAGATGATTTAGGAATCCTAAATTATAATTAGGAGCTACATGACTCAATGGTAATTGAGTTAGGTTTGGGATCTAGTTTAATGCTAAGATATTATATATTATTTGGTAACAAATTTATCACAAGCATCTAGGGGTTTATGTTTGGCACATAATATTCCATTTTCCCTTGGGGTTGCATTTTATCATTGATGGTTACTAGTTCAAAATAGGCTCTAGCTAATGAATTTATGATTGGCATGGATCTATTTAAAAATATAGAGGTCATGGGATCTATAACATCTTTATAAATATTTAAAGCTAAGACATCATCAGGCTTGTAAGGGTCTATGGTTCTACTAAACATTTTTTGAAACCTAGGATTGAAAGACATAATAAGCTCACTTTCATCTCTTCTAATAGTGGTGAAATAATGGTAGATAACACAAGGACTCACATTCTTACCAAATTGATTAGTAATGCATTATTAAAATCATCCTATCTTGTGATGTAATTATTCATCAAGTTCAAAAACCATTCATAAGTAAAATATTTAAATTTAAAGGGGAATAACCTATAATTTACATCCTCATGTAAAACATTAAACAATCTTAAGGCAACCTTAAAATTTATAGCATAAGTTGTAGGTTTTGGAAATTTGGTTACATGTGGTGAAATAACAATAGATTAAGATAATTGTTCCATAATATTTATAAATTTGGTGGTTAGGAGCCACCTTGGCCCATTCTTTATGAATATTTGTTAATACTTAGTGAATTATGTTCCTATTTTAATCTACAGACTAATCTAAGTGGATATTTATAATGTGTCTAAAACTAAAGTGATCTTGGTGTAAAAGAAGCAAAGACAAGGGTAAAGCAAAAAATAATGAATGATTACTAATTTTAGTCCTAAACATTATGGAAAAGTATCAATGGTAATTGAATACGCATTTAACAAATATATAATGCAACATATCCTAAGTGTAAATCTCACTATATATTAGGTAAACTTCAAGGGAAATAATTTAAGAATCAAAAGAATTAGGTCTACTTTAAGGATTTTATACTATAATCAAATAACAATTACACATCGGAATATAGAGAAAAATAAAATGAAGTAGGATCTAAGATCTTTCAACTAATATAGCATAAGCACAAATCAAAAACCTATGATTAAAGAATGTTATTCAAAATTCAAAGACACTATTCAAATTCAAGACATCTACTAGCAATTGAGAGAAAAGATATATCAATAATTAACACATCAAAATGGACAATCCTTGAAAAATTCCTTGATCTTATTAATTCTTTCAAGTATACAAAATTTTATCCAAAATCTCTCTTTTTACATTAGTAATGCATGTCTTTATAGGAATATTAGGTAGTATACCAATTAGTTACAAAATACAGGTATACAAAGATAAGGATAGTTGTCCTTACAAGTTATGAAATACATATTCTTTTCTAAATTATACTAACTTAGACTAAAATATGCTAACAAACTAGCATATGCCTTTACAATGGGATATTCTACTTCAAAATTTTACAAAACTTTTACAAAATAAAATATAATTGATTTGATGGTGGGGCCCTTGGCTATCGCTACTAGAGGATGTTCATTGCTCTCTCATGTTGCTCATTATTTAACTCCAAGTTCATAAAAAGCTTCATAATTTTCTCTTCCTTTTGATTTGTTAGGTCATCAAATTCTTTGTCATTCCTATCCATGGCCTATTTAATGCTCTTAGCTTCATTTATTATTTCCCCTAAATTGAGTATCATTCCTAGGATTTTGTTGTTGTTACCCCCAAATTTGCCTTGGCCTTTTCTATTGATTTCTTGGGTTGCCAAAATATCCTTATGCTTGAATTCCTCATCACTAATGATCCCAAAGGCATTGGGTTGTGAAATATTTATAAGAATGGTCCCAATAATTTTTTAAATTCTTATAATTATTTCCTTATCTTCTTTTAGGACCCTTTCCACACCATTATTCCATGCACTTAAACTCTTAACCTTTTTAATCACAATTCCTAGAATTTTGCTCAAATGCCCCAAACTAATGGCCTTGAAGTTTGGGATCTACTTTTTTGCTTAAATATTGAGGAGTTGGGTTATTTAATAATTAGAGGCCTATGATTGGGTAAATAAACTCTTGTCTAGTTCACATTTCCATTATAATGTACCTTGCCTTAGTTTCATCAACTTAAGTGCCTCAAACATGTCATAAAATGGCTTGTCAAACATCTTGATTATTGTATCTAGTACTAACAAAATTGTCTACTTTTCCAATTTTCCTTCTCCCTTTCCAAATTATATATCCTCTAATTCAAACCTTGGATTCTATATTTAAATTGTGTTAAATGGGATTCAATTAGACTTTCCACATATTCCTCATAAATTGCAACCTCACCAAGTTGTTGGCCACCAACTAGGGTTAATCCTACAAATGGTTCTACCTTCTGAAAGGTGAATTATTGTATCCTAACCATAGTTGTACTTATTTTTATTCTTTATAACCTAATTTTTTTAGGGTTGAAATAGATGGTAGTAACTAGCTCTTTAAACTTGGGAGGTTCTGGGACCTCCACATTTGAGCTACTAGATGCTCTCAGAGCATTTGTTTTCTTGACTTTTGGCCCTTTAATAGCCAAAACTCTCCTTTCTTCCTAATCCATTATATACCTTAACCAAGGCTTCGTATCATCTTGTATCCCAACATCAGTGACCGTTGTCATGGCCCAAGAATGAAAAAAGAGGGGATCTTTTGCAACTTCTCATAGATGAACCAATCAGGAATGACTAGTTCATGGATTAGGAACTCATCACTTTATATATTTACTTCACTAGTGGGATGAGTGAAGGTGAATCTTAGTCTCTTCTTTGGTCCCAAAGGGACTAGTGTTAGTTTTGATTTCCTCTTCTCATGGACTGCTATTGGGATAATTTCTTTTCCTATGTCTTCTATGGGCTTCTCCTCCCTATTAGAATCATAGGCCTCTATAATTTCCCTGAGGTCACCCTCAAGTATCTATTCTAGTTTTAGGGCTATCATACTTTTGTAATAAATTGGGTAAGGTGGTATTTTTTGTATTGCTAAAGATGGGGGTCCCACTCTAGGCCTTTCTTCCAATTTGACCTTCCCCACTTTCTCCTTGTACTTGCTTTGTTCACCCTAAACTTGCTCAACTTATTGTTGGGGTTGTTATTAATCTAATTGAGGATACTCATGGGATGTTATATATGGCCCAAGTAGTAAATGGTATTGTATATGATGCATTTTCCATGTTTACCTAGATGGTTTTTTATCCCTGACCAACCTATGCTCAAGCTTAATGTTATGGCCCTAGACCCTGGCCAATACTTCCTCATAGTTTTTAGCCTTAATATATATGGTGTTATAGAACATGATTTAATGTAAATATTTTGTCTTAGGAAGTTTATTTTCCTTTAGATGGTCACCTACTATGTTCCTTAGATCCCACATCTAGAGTTCATCTATTTGGAAGCCAAATTAATCCTTGTGTGTGGACATTACCTCCACCTATTTATAATCTTTTATTATGGTTCTCTCAATATTTAAGGGGAAGGGGTGGAGTAAACCATTAATTTTCTCCTTTCAAGTCCTATTGATGTCATGGATGAGTTGGGAAGCAATTTCTTACTCTACAAGAATATTTATAACATACACTCGCAGCCTGTACAGTTGGGTCATGATTCCTTCTATCTTGATGACTATACAACTAGGTTAATACCATATATCCCCAATAATTTCAATATATCTCTTGATGAGGGGTTGGATCCTAGGCATGGAAACACCTATGATGGCCTCCACTATAGCTAGATAAATGCAATCACAAAGAAACTGCATGTGATTCATGTACTTGAAGATGTATAGCTTGGAGCGGTAATGTGAAATGGTTATCTTCCCCTCTGGGGACTAATTACTTATCCTAGGGAAGTAGGTTGAGGATATAAGGGCATAAATTATATATGACATCATAAATAATTGACTTGAGGTATTTATTTTTATGGCATTGAATTTTTTGGCCAAGAAAACACTAATTAAATCTCCAATCGGAAGGGTAATTTTTTCCTCCACCATGAAGTGCACATATGGGACCCATATCTTATTCACATAAGTGATTGAAGGGGAACAAAAGGCTAAATTAAATAAGGTAATATTTACCCTGATGCCCTCTCTAAATTGGATGATGGGGATTTTTCCATCAAGGCTTCTAAAGATATGAGGTCCTTGGTGAAGCCAAGGTTTGAGAACAAAGTCTAGGTCATGGTTATTGGTCCACTCCATGATTTTGGAAAGGTCCATATGGGGAGAGGAATATTGTATTACTTTTAAAAATCAATAGGGGAAATTTAGGGTACCCCTTTTTAGTTCCCTTCCCTAATGATCCATTCATTATCTATTCTACAATCAACAAAAATGGGGGCAAAGATGTTAATATAATGTAATACCTTTGGTTTTGTCATGGCATGATGAAGGCTTACCATTTGGATAGTAACCAGGTCATAGTGTCATCTAATTATGGTGGTTTTCCTTTGATCTTCTTGTGAAATGGGTGATAATTCTTCTATCATGAAGAAGAGATTGGACCAATTCATAATCCCCTAGATGTTCAATGCTACAAGGTCCAATTTGGTATCCTTGAAGACCCAATACTTATTATCTATTATCAAATAGAACTCATAATCTTTGTTCTCTATCTTTGCTTATTATTTACCCTAGATTATAGATGATCTCTATGAAAGATATCTTGCACTTAAAAACACAATTAAGTTCTCCTTTGATCGAATTGTATCAAATTGAGTCCACTTGAGCTAATTTTATGCAAGATTTAGGGTTTTGGAGATTCAATGGTGGAAGATATCTAGGATTTAGTGTATACATACCTTGGACTTGATTTATACATTTTCCTTTATACCTTTATGTTTTTGAGCCCATAAGATCTTGAGTTTTTCCCTTTTCTACTTTTGTGGTGCTTATGTGGCATTGGTCTAGACCTTTTATGGCATTTTTCATAAATGCCATTTGAATGCTAGCCATTGGTATTGAAAAACACCTTCTTTATTTTACACCATAGGATCAAAATATTGGATTAGCATGAGTCATTTTATTTTAATATAGGTCCCTGAACATTATTGGGGTTTTCTATTGTAAACCCAATGGTCTTGACACTAGGTGTGTTTACATATCTTCTTCATGCTCTAAATCTTTGTCAATTCAAATGAGTATTGTCCACATGATGATCTTATAGGCCTTTAAAAATTCATTGGTGCCTTTGCACTGTTAGATCAACTCTTAAAAACATAGTATGAGTCATTGATTGTCTTGTCAACTATGTGTCAAATTATTTTTTGCCATGCATCAAACTTGTGGGTTCTCAAGGTCCTATTGAAAATTACTTAGAGGCCCTACATCATTAGATCAAGTCCAATGATGGGGAAAAAACTATTTATATATAAAAAATACTAGAATTTTAAGTTAGTACATTATCAAAGTCATGATCTAGGCTTAATTCCCTTAGGATAAGGTTTTTTTCATGTTTATTAAGCACAAAAGAAACCTTAAGCTAAGGAGATTATTCTTAAGTTTCTTAAGTTATAACAAAGGGTCATGGGTCTAAATAGTTTAGGCCACCACATATGAAAACCTAAGGTTAGCTTACACTCCATATAACAAGGGCCTCCCTTTTAAAATAAGACTTAACGTCAGCTCATAGTTTAAGGTTCATGATTTTCAAATAAAATGTCATGAGGACCCTTCCGTATAAGTTTAGAACAAGTATTTAGATCATAAGACCATTTTTGAATTATTTAAATAGGATTTTGAAATGCTATTTGAACACTAAATAAGATATTTCATTGGATTAAAATTGATGGTATCATGAATGTCAAATACACCCTCACAAGTGTCAATTAACAGTCGTGTGGATGTCAAGTTTAAACTAATGAAGTTTTAATTTTACAAGGCTTAAAGTTGATGGTCACAAGGGCATCAAAAACATCTTTTTAGATGTTTAAATGATAGTCACATGAATGTCAATTTTAATTTCATTAAAACCTTCATGACCAAATTTGAGGATGCCATTTGTCATTTTTGTGGGGCTTCCTAGGGTCTTAGTGTTAATCCACCCCATTAGATCAAATGTTGAGATGAAGTGACAACCATAGGATCTTGATCTAGGGACTTTTTTTTGAATTTTAGCTTTGTTATTTGGGCCCCTTTCCTTTTTTCCTCAAATTAAATGGTGTTACATGTCCATATTTTGGGCATCTTACATCCTTTTGAATTTTCAATTATGTTTCACTACATCTGATCGAGTCCCAAAAAGTAAGCGTGGATCATTAGATCACCAAAGGTGTATGTTATTTAAGTCAAATTTTGAGTTATCCTCACTTTGTTGGATTAAATTTCATGATGAAGTGATATCTATATGATCTTACAAGATGAAAGGAAGTTAATTTATAATGACAGAGACATAAAAGACTTAGGCTTAAGGTGATAAGACTAAGGTCATGATTGTATTAATGAATACATTAGGGCCTTAATATTAAAACTATAGGATAAGTTGAGAAATATTAAAAGGACCCTACATGACAACATTAGTTAGGCCACAAGGAACTTTAGAAAAGGAGGAAATAATAAAAGGGTATCAATTTTTTCAATTAAGTTGTGTTAAAAAAATGAATAAGCCTAGAATATGCATTTCATACTTATGCCCATAAATGAATTTTAAAATGGTTCCCACCAGTTTTTTTCTCGTATTTATTCTAATTTGAATTGAGGGTTTACTATGGTTTTGGAATAAATAATTCATGGGGAAACACACCATGAAACTTGAAACTAAAATCTAAATGAACCTCATTAGAATTGTTAGTCCAGATTTGAAGAAAATCAAAACCACATAAGCCTAATTTTTAACAAAGTGGTTGATCTTCAAATTCTATAAACTACCTTGATATGCTAAAATTTCCATGTTATATTGTCAGTGTTTCTCAAGGGTCCCAATTTATAAAAAATGGGTATGTTGGTCCTAACAAAGTGATAATATAATTATTTTAGGTTTTTGGCTAAGTGTTGAATTTCATTGAGTAAAGGTTATGTGGAAAAACTCCTAAGGACTTAATTGTTTTAAAAAATTGGTTGAGCAAAAATCCCAAAGACCTAAATCTTTCAAGAATTTTTTTTGAGACAATTTCCCTAAGGACATATTTCTTTCAAAAAAATGTTTGCATCAATGGTTTTGACAAAGAAAAAATATTGATGTAAAAGCTCTAATAGAATAGTTTGTCTTAAAGAATTGTTTCAACAGAGTGACATTAGTGTAGGTGTCAAAGTTCAAGCTTAGAAGTCATCCATTGAGGTCTAAATATTTATGGTCATTTAGATATCATTGGCATTGCCATGGATGTAAATTGACCTATGTGTAGATGTCAAATTTAAGTCATAAAAAATGACCATTAGTTTTCAAATATATTAATGACGATCACATGGAAATCAAATACATTCATGAAGATATAAAAAATAGGCATAAAATTGTCAATTTTAAACCCTGTGGAATATCCATTTGGATTCAAAAAGTAGAATCAATGATCAACATTCAATCATACAGAAGATCTAATGATGAATGAAAACTAACAAGAAAGTGGGCCTAAGTAGATTAAAGGATCATGTTTTTTCATACATTATGATCCAATGATGTGATTTAAAGTTAGAAAGTTAGTGTGTGGTGATGAAGGGCTCACATTAATTCATAAATTATGATCCAATGGTGTGAGTTAAAGTAAAAAAGTGGATGGATTTAGATCAAGGTCTCACATTACTTTATACATCTTAATCTAACAGTGTGAGTGAGGTCAACAGGGTTAGTGTATCTCAAGGATAGGTGAGAGATTTCAAAGTGGAATAAATGCATTAGTTTATTAGGAAAATCAATGGTTCATGAGCATCTCCTACAAATCAAATCAATGAGAAAGGTTCAAATTTAAAAGATTAAGGGACTTTTGATGGGAGGTCAAACATGTGACCAATGTTAAACCAGGGTAAGTCTTGTAGGGGTTATCATTACATAATTAGAGCTAAGCTAACCATAATTAAAGGAACATATTGATATATTCAAGATGATCAACAATAAACGGGCACTATTTTAGCTAAAAAATAGACGTCTCATTTGAAGGTTTATAGCATACAAGGTTAACTCTGCAATTGTGTTCAACATTCTTTAAATAAGGATCCATGTATATAATGACCTCCTAGTTTATATAGATACTATTGTCACTTCAATTTTCACCCTTTGAGGAGATGTATTATCTATCCTCATCAAATTAGCATAATTGAAACACCTCTAGGCTTATGAGTAGCCTAAGAATGAGGTGAATCTTTAGATAGGGATAGCTCCCTTGATGTACCACTTTGAATCATTAATACACCTAAAATTTATGAGGGAAAATGGAGAGATAAAACCAAAATCAAAATATTCTAAGGGAGGTGACACACCAAATAATTTTATGACTTCTAACCTACTGCATGTTACACATGAGAATAGAGGACTAACCAAACATGCACTTTTCCAATTTGAATCTTCTCACATCAATGTTTCATTATGAGGTTATCAATGAATGTTTAGGATAGGAGGGATAGACAAGAGGCTTTGAATAGAAATATTTAATAGGATAACTCATTTAACCTTGACACTTCCTAGGACACTTTACATGACCTATAAGAAGCTGTAAATAGGTAAATGAATGAGACAACATGCTAAGGAATCCATAGTTATCACTAAGCAAGATCAATCATCCAATTAAAACACTGTATGAATAGTCATGGAATAGGTAAAAATTACTAGTCTTATTGATCAAATGGTATTCAAATGAGTAGGGATTCAACATACTCAGGTGGAGCATAGTTACAAAGGCTAAAATAGTTAGTTATTATATAACTTGAGAGAGAGAGGAGAAGAGAGAATTATAAAGGTCATAAGGACACTTTTCAATCTAATAAAAGGAGTTATATATTCATGATAAAAATATTTTAAATGAACCATGGAAGGTCAGGAAGCAAAAATGTCACCCCAAATCATGAAACTCTTGAAATGTGGCATATAATTTTTCATTTTGGCTTAGTAAACTACCTTCATGATTTATCCCTATTTGAACATCCCAAAATTGAATATGGATAGGTCTGATGATTAAGATTAAGGGTAATGGTTGAATACATGCATTGGTTGCAATCTTAGTCATCTAAAATCATTTGGAAATGAGCTATCACTGCATAACTCTAAGAAAACTCCTCTTTCAGTCACCCCTCACACTTGGCCTCAAAATTGGGATGGAGCAGATGACATTTATAAAAAATATCCATGGCCTTATACTACCCAAGCATACCTTAATAATCCATCAACTTGAAGTTTTCACACTTCTCACCTTCATGTTCACTATGATAGTTTTAACTAGATGAGATGAAGTTGTTTGTAAGAACACTTAATAGTTTTTATGGAACATGAAATTTACACAATGAGTTATAACAAGTCTATATATTCCTACCAAACTTGATCTCATCTCTTGAAACTTTCTATAACCTACACAACACACAAAATAGTCAAAAATACCATTTTTTATAATCCATCCATATAGTACTGTACAACTCAAAAGGATGGGAATGATCCTAAAATAGTCCTCATAAATTTTCAACCACTTTCATGGTCAAACTATCTCATTTGAATACCCCTCCAACTTCATTTTCCAAATCGGGTCCTTTTAAGGATTTAGTAAGGGTTTTAGTCCTATTTTTACTCATAAGATTTGTTAATAGAGATATCACATATAACCTTCAATACAATGCCAAAAAAAAATTATTTATGACTCTGTATAACATCTCCAAATTTCTTTTATTTCCATTCAAATCTTCATAGGAGATGTAAGCATCTAAATTTGCTTATTTGAGCCCTTCCTTTGCTTTACATAGGCCAATGTTGTCTTTGATCCAAAATATGACCCCCTTGTTCTTCCTCTACAATATAATAGCTTATAAACATCCAAATTTGTCTTATAAACATGTTTCAACTGGTTATAAAGCTTAACTCATGCTATAATTGAAAGTGGTTCTCTATTTGGCCTTAGGCCTAAATCATGCTTGATAGGCCTATTTACATACTTTGGTATTTTATATCATCATATTGTGTTATCTCCTTTTTAATAAGGCTTATCATGTTGTTATATATGTTTTAAAACTTTCCAAACCTTCTTTCCATATTCACCCAACTCTTGGTTCACCTTATCACTTCCCTTCTTCAAACCTGTCAGCCTATACATAAGGGGAAGTCCCCTCTATTTGAGACAAAATAGAGGGTAATTACCCTTTTATCTCATAAAAAATGAATATTTTAGGGCCTTACTAAATTTTTTATGGAATATTATATAAAATTGTATCCCTTGGTCTTATGATTTGACCTTCTAATTCTTCAAAAACCCAAGACAGACCCTTATAAAGTAAACTGTGTGTAGGATTCTTCATGTGGATTATGTGTTGAATCATGAGGTCCTTTATTTTATTTATTTACACTACCAAAATAATATATATTTTTTCTTTATCATCATTAATTTATTCTAGGTATGCTCATCACCTTAACTCCTTACATACTCCTTCCCATACTCTGACCAGTCAAGACTATGTACACCTTTGTCATGAGGATATTTTGTTCATTATTAAGGTTTTTAATCTTCCCAATCACTTTAACCTCTTATTACTTTTCTTCACACTTTGACTGGTTAAGTATGAGTGTGACTTTTGATTGTGTTTTGTGTGCATAGCATTGTAATTATAGGTGGTTTAGGAAGGACTAGGTTTGAAAATAGTGGATGGCCCTCTTGAAACCAATCAATATATTTTATAAATTATTTTTAGATATCTATTCATGTTTGATAGTATACCAATCACTCAAAATCATCACCTTTTATTCACTGACTGAGACAGTCATCTATAACTGACTATGTAGGAGTCTTTAGGGTCCTATAAGTGTCTTTCATATGATCTAGGCCTTATTTCATGGATTTTTCATCCTATTTTAATTTATATACACCATATATAAATTTAATTATTCCTTTCATTCTTGGAATTAAGTCTATTATCAAGGATATTTACCTCAATCTTCATGATAACTCTATAGCCAGCCTATAGGGTTACATTTGTGATGAAAAAGGGGACCTATAGGTAGAGTTATAATCAATAATCAATATATATTTATATCTTGATGATATTTATATCATTAAATTCTCTTTTCACTACCTAAAACCTTTCAATCATAAATGAATGTTCCACTTACAACTTTGGGTTAAGCTTTCAAGGAGGCAGTATGTCTATAGGTGTTGGTTAGCCTTGTAGGCCAATTTAACTTGAAGGTTGATCATACTCTGACACTTAAGGCTTTATGAAACCTTAGAAATTTAAGGCTTTATTAAACCTTTAAAATCATTACATCCTTTTGAAACCTCTTAATAATTCCATTAGGTCTCAAACCCTTTAATGTGAACATCTTCTCAAGTTTGAGCATGGGCTAGCTATAGGTAACCATGTCTAGGCCATTTGTACAGACTAATACAGACTAACTCATCATTGGTGAATGAAAAATACCCTTCAATTCACCTCCTTTATGATTTTATATGGAAATTATATGTTTTTTAGTGCAACAAGACATTATAACCTAGTTTTAAGCATCAAATCCACTCATTAGGCCTAGAACTATTATTAACTCATCTTGTTGTAGATAATGCTATGGAAATTCAGTGTTCAAAGAGAAACTTGAGGCCTTTTGAAAACAACTCTCATCAAATAAAACACCTCTCTTATTTTTTAATTTTATATAACTGTGTGGGATATTAAAGACAAGTGTACTTAGAAGTCCTATAACTCAATGCAATCAACAATAATAAACCTCAAAAAAGGGCTTGGACCTCTATTTTGATAGTTTTGGGAAATTATCCCAAAGTATCAAAAGTTTGCTTGAAAGGTCTCCTTGAGGTTCTACTAGAATCCGATATTCTAGACACTATTTGAAATTATGTAAAATCATGTTTAGACCCTCCAAACATCAAAGAATACTCAAACACACATTTCATGTTTCCCCAAGAATTAGCAGACCATACAATGGTTGTAGGTGGTCATTTACTAACTTGAATTTCTCTATTTTCTCTTGAAGTGGTTATTAAAATTTTATTTGCAATTTAATATGAATAAAATACATATATGAGAAATAATACATCACTTCACTTCATTTTTGAACCATAACACAGAAGAAATCTCCAGCAATTGGAAGAAATGACTACAACTCCACTCCACTTCTCCTTGAAAACTGAGTTGGTTAGCTCATAAAATCAACTAAAAATGTGAAACCAATCATAGATAACATGATATAAAGTAGAAAACATCATCTGGAGCCAATTTCAATAATTGGATTTTATAGAATCATCCAAACAAGAGCAAAACCTATAGGGTACACAAATTAGTAAGCAGAAAAACACAATCAACTTCATAAGGATGGTTCATAAATAACAAGCCACCATTATTCAAAATATTTTTATGGAAATTAATCTCTTTAAGTGTGATTTCACCTCCCAACTTCTTTTGATTTGAAAGTTCTCTAACTGTCCATACCAAACTTAAACCTATTGATTGGTTCTATGTGTCTAAAAGGGTGAAGAAGAAGTAAAATAGTTTTAGCTCAAAATTGGCACTTTCAAAGCATTTAAAATGTGGAATATATCTTTAGGAATATATAGAGACATTCCATGGCCTTCTCTCATGTTTCACCTTTCCCCATGGGTTGTACAAGTACCAAACTCTTTCTTTTCCAAAGAAAACTACTCTTTCTTCTGAAGAACTTGTCACTTTCAATTATGAATAGTTTATTAAGGCATAATAAGACACATGGAATGTGACATCACCCCTTTTACACCTTCACACTTCCTAAGGAGGCCAAACAACTCATTTAATGCTTTATTTATGACCCCTAAATGACTCAAAATGATATATTGGTTAGTATGACTAATGCCCAAGTCTAATGTGATATAAAATGACATAAAATAACCTATAATACACCTTTTGACATAAAATTAAACCCCTAAAACACCTTAAAACAAGTTTTTACCTATAGGTTTCCCTATTTGACTTGTAGGGTTAAATTTTGTCAACAAATTAGTGACTCATAGGGGTAGCATGCCTACTATGCTAAGGATTAGTAGACTTATTAATCCATTGGGATTAGGGAGTCATATATAGTCTAAGACAAAAAAAGAACTTGACACTATTTACCACAAGCTAGATCAATACAAGACCAATTGACTACCTCAACCACATAAAATAGAGGACATGCACAAAGCAAAGCAAACACACTAACAAGACACACATGTGCTCAAAAAACTTAGGAAAAATAGGAAGCAAACAAATATATAAAGCTAAAAATTAAGCATACCTCCCTTTCTAAGATCAAAAGGAATGTTTCTTGCATCTCCTTCTTCATGAAATGAATCATGGTGCAAAGCATGTTGCTCTAGATTGGATGCTTTGTAGATTAGATGCATTCCTTGGTGCTTCACTTGTTATTATCTCAAGTAGATCATCTTCAAATAGGTATCCAATGTAAATGTATTCCTCTTGGCCTTATACACATACCTCATATTTCTACCCACTCTTCATCACATTATCAACTTGCATCTTCTTTGTAGGCATGGCTTCAAGAGGAGTAGTTTCTTGTTCCTTAGAAGATTAAGGCCAATAGAAGATTGTTTTGACATCTAAAGGATGATTTAGACTTTGCTCTTGCTCATTGTTGATAATGTTGACCATATAGGTCAAATTTACACCCTTATCATTTAAATATTTTCATGTCATTGATAATATTATTTTGCTTAGAGTAGTTTTAAAGGGACAATCAGAATACTTCAGATTTTCACAAACACAAGAAATACTTTGAGCTTTCACGAAAGGAAGACTTCAAGTTTTATCTAACTATAAAATTTTTTTTGGAATTTTTGTCCAAAATAACTTTTCTGAAGGATCATCAAATAGTTTCTTGAAGGACACTTTCATTTTTCCAAAGGGCACTTATATTTTGCTAAAGGGTTCTTTCATTTTCTAAAGGGACATTTCATCAATTCTAAAGGTTCCTTTATAAAAAGTTCAAAGTTCAAGTGGACCATTACAATAAGTCTAAAGGGATATTTTGGAAGAGTTCATTTCAAAGTTACCAAAAAGGACCATTTACAAAATATTGAAGGGAATTATCAAAAATTCTAAAGGGCTTGTTCATTTTCTTGAAGTTCCTTTCCAACTTTGTTGAAGGGTATATGCCCTTTGGAAAAAGGCAATTCAGAAGGGAAAGTGGACTATCTAATTTATCCAAAAGGTGCAGAACAAAAATTTGAAGGGTCATTTTCTTTAGGAAGTGCCATTTTAATATTTCCTTTAGAATTTTTATCCAAAGGAAATAAATCAACTAGAAAAGGTTGAAGAAAAGTCACAAGAAGGAAAAGGCCATAGACATTTTATCTGAAGGTAAGGAGATGGAAAAATATTCCAAAAGAATTCTTTCAGACAAATTGTTTGAAAGAATTATTTTGGAATATTTACCCATGCAATTGTTAAAGGTGAATGGAAATTTCATTGCAAATTTCCCAAGAGAATAAGTTGGGGAAAAGTTTTCTAAAGGAAAAGATCTTAAGCAACGTACCGAAGGGTCACTGGCAAAAAGTCTAAAGGGGTTGTTCCCTTCAAAAGGTTATTTTAAAGGCAAAACAAGGCATTTTTAAAAGAGGAGGACCATGTCAAAAATCCTAAAGGATAGTTTTGAAAGCATGTAGGGAAATTTGAAAGGGTTCAATTTACAATAATTCCTTCAGACTTGTTATCCAAAAAAAAAAAAAGCCTGGAAGGCATTGACAAAAGCCCAAAGACCTAATTCCTTCAAATTTTTTTGTCCAAATGAAATAGGTAGAAACAAATCCAAAGGAAAGACTCAGAAGGAAAAACCTAGGATAAAAGTGAAGGCTTAATTAAAGAAGTAGACAAATGAAATAGCTGTAGATAAATAAATGTTGGAGAAATACATGAATAGAAGAAAAGAGCTTGAAAGTATTAGACTGAGGAATCACCTTAATGAAGACAAGGAGTTCAATATAAATGTACCTCTCACTCATCAAGGTCCTCTTCCATACAAGCAAAGTATATTTATAGTTTATGGGACAAATCTTCAATTGACTATTCATTGAAGCCATGCTTATCTCCTAGTCATCTCTTGCATGCAATGATCCAACTTAGCTTCAAGTTCAAGTAAGAGGCATATTGCTTTGAATATTGTGGCATGGCTTTCCATGAAATAGTTTGACATATCAAAATTGGGTCAATCTCATCCCTTCTATGCCATCATATAATTTCATACATGATTCAATTCTAGAGTTGATCAGTCTTACACTTTATTTAGTTCATAAGTCATGAATGTGCTCTTATTTATCTTGTTGAACGCTTTCAATGTTTCCAACATTTCAAGTGGAGTTCTAATTCTAGTTTTGTCATTGATTTCATGCAAAGGAAATTATTTTCAACATTTATAGTAGTTCAAATTTGTAAATTGGCATAGCATCATACATGATGAAGGTTTTAACTCAAACTTAAGCTCACCATTCTTTTCAAATTCCAAAAGGTTTTTCATGCAAGACAAAAGAGAAGAAGATATTTTTAGAAGGATTTGTTATCTTGGCATAACATAAATTAGACTTGGGATGAAGTGGGAGTTGATCTCCTCTTCTATTTTTAATGCCAACCTCTTTCCTTGTGTATGCTTTTCTATATAAGTTGGCTTTTTCAACCATTTTAAAATATCAATCTTCTTTTTGTCAAGACCATACTCTAAAAAAATTTGTGTTGTGTAACCTTTTCAAATTAGTAGAAGGATAGTTTTCAGACTCCAAGGTGATGGTATAGTGTATTTATGTCAATGATTTGCATATGTGACATATTTTTCTTCCTTTTCAAGTCATGATTCTTTCCTAGTTACTAGTTGATCAGATTATGCAGGTCATGTTCTATGTTTAATATCTTTTGGATGAAGTTACAATGGATATAAGTGTCTATTTAGTGCCTTGAATTAGGCCTATTCCATCATTTACCTCAATATTTGATCATAATATATAACCTTTTAATGAAATGTTAATGCATAGGGGTCAATTGGGGTTAAAAATTTAGTTTGTTTATTGTCTAATTAGTGTTATTTAGAAGTTTGAATTATGTGGATCAATCAAAATTCAAGTGTATCACCATCATTAGATAGGATTTCCTTCCAATTTTCCCCTTCTCCCCTTTCCCCAACAATTTTTAGCATAGAGTAGAGATCTGAATTGATACACTAAAATGAGTTAACCCTTATAATCAAGAGATTTAATCCATTGATTAGGCCAGCCATAGCCTAGGATTGTTTTTATGTTTTAGCAGACTATGAAGGCCTAAAACTACCTTCATAAGGGTGAAATTATATTTGTCCAAAGGAAATAGACCAATAAGAAAAGGCCAAAGAAAAGGCATAAGAAGGAAAAGGCTAGGGACATTTTATCTTAAGGCAAGGAGATGGACAAATCTTCTGAAAGAATTATTTTGGAAGATTTACCTATGAAATTGTTTAAGGAAAATGGAAAGTTCATTGTAAAGTGCCTGAGAGAATAAGCTTCAAAAAAATTGTTCAAAGGAAAAGATCTTAAGCAAGGTACCAAAGGGTCACTAGAAAAAAGTTTGAAGGGGTTGTTCCCTTTGGGAGATTATTTTTGAGGAAAAATGGGGCACTTTTTAAAGAAGAGGACCATGTCAAAACCTAAAGGGAAATTTTAAAATCTTGTATGGAAATTTATAAGGGTTCTATTCACAATAATTCCTTCAAACTTTTTGTCTAAAGGAAATAAACAAAGAAAATCTTGAAGGGCATTGACAAAAGCCTAAAGACCTAATTCCTTCAATTTTTTTATCCAAAGAAAATGGACATAAAAAATCTGAAGGTAAACTCATAGAATTAGATAAAGTAAATAGCTATAGATAAATAAATGGTAGAGAAATATATGCACAAAAGTAAAGAGTTTGAAAGTGTTATACTGAGAAATTACCATAACGAAGATAAGGAGTTCAATCTAAATGCACCTCTCACTCATCAAGGTCCTCTTCCATGCAAGCAAAGGCTACTTATAGTTGATAGGCTAAATCTTTAGTTGACTATTTGTTGAAGCCATGATTGTCTCCTAGTTATCTCTTGCATGCAATGATCCAACTTAGCTTCAAGTTTAAGTAAGAGGCATATTACTTTAAAGATTGTGGCATGGATTTCAATGCAAGATTTTGATTTATCAAACTTGGGTCCACCTCATCCTTCTATTCCAACATAGAATTTCATGCATGATTCAGTTCTAGAGTTAACTAATCTTGCACTTTATTTAGTTAACAAGTCATGCATGTGCTCTTGTTTATCTTATTGAAGGCTTTCAACATTTCTAGCAATTCAAGTAGAGTTATAATTTCAATTTTGGAATTTATTTCATGTAAAGGAAATTATTTTCAATGTTTATAGTAGTTCAAATTTGGAGATTGGCATAGCATCATACATGATGAAGGTTTTGACTCAAACTTGAGTTCATCATTCTTTTCAAATGCGAAAGGGTTTTTCATGCAAGACAAAAGACAAGAAGATATTTTTAGAAGGCTTTGTTATCTTGGCATAATGAAAATTGGACTTGGGTTGAAGTCGGAGTTGATCTCCTCTTCTATTTTCAGTGCTAACCTCTTGCCTTATGTATGATTTTCTATAGAAGTTGGCTTTTTCAACCATTTTAAAATATCAATCTTCTTTTTGGAAAGACCATACTCTACCAAAATTTTTGCTATGTAACATTTTCATATTAATATAAAGATAGTTTTAAAACTCCAAGGTAATAATATAGTGTATTTATGTCAATGATTTACATATGTGATATATTTTTCTTCCTTGTCAAGTCTTGATTCTTACCTAGTTACTAGTTGATTAGATTATGTAGGTCATGTTCTATGTTTAATGTCTTTTGGCTAAAGTTATAGTGGATATAAGTGGTTGGTTAGTGCCTTGAATTAGGCCTATTCCATCATTTCCCTCAATCTTTGATTACAAGATAGAACCTTTTCATGAAATACTATTGCATAGGGGTCAATTGGGGTTAAAATTTTAGTTTATTTATTGTCTGATCAATGTTTTTAGAAGCTCAAATTGAGTGGATCAATCAAAATTTAGGTGTATCACCATCATTAGGTAGGATTTTCCTTCAGTTTATTTCTTCCCTTTTCCTTATAAGTTTATAGCATAGAATAGAGATCCTAATTGATATACCAAAGGGAGCTACCCTTATAATCTAGATATTCAATCCATTGATTAGGTTACCTATAGCCTAGGATTGTTTCCATGTTTTACTAGATTGTGAAGGCCTAAAACTACCTTCACAAGGGTGTGAGTTTGATTGTTTGAAGAAAATAGACCAATAAAAAAAGGCCAAAAAAAAGGCACAAGAAGGAAAAGGCCATGGACATTTTGTTTGAAGGTAAGGAGATTGAAAAATCTTCTTAAAGAATTATTTTGTATAAATTGTCAAAAATAATTCTTTTGGAATATTTACCCATGGAATTTTTTAAGGTGAATGGAAATTTTATTGCAAAGTGCCCAAGAGAATAAGCTTCAAAAAATTTGTCTAAAGGAAAAGATCTTAAGCAAGGTACCAAAGGGTCACTGGCAAAAAGTCTGAAGGGGTTGTTACCTTTGAGAAATTCTTTTCAAGGCAAAATAGGGCACTTTTTAAAGATGAAGACCATGTCAAAAAGCCTATAGGGAATTTTTTAATGTTTCCATTTACAATAATTCCTTTAGACTTTTTGTCTGAAAGAAATAAAAAAAGAAAATATCGAAGGGCATTGAAAAAAGCCTAAAGACCTAATTCCTTTAGATTTTTTATTTGAAAGAAATGGATAGAAACAAATTCAAAGGAAAGATTCAAAAGGAAAACCATTAGACAAAACTGAAGGTTGAAAGAAGTAAATAAAGTAAATAGTCATAGTCAAATAAATGCTAGAGAAATACATGCATAAAAGCAAAGAGCCTAAAAGTATTAGATCAAGAAATTAACATAACAAAGACAAGGAGTTCAATATAAATGCACCTCTCACTCATCAGGGTCCTATTCCATGCAAGTAAAGGCTATTTATGGTTTATGGTCCAAAGTTTCAATTGACTATTTGTTGAAGCTATGCTTATCTCCTCGTTATCTCTTACATGCAATGATCCAACTCAACTTCAAGTTCAAGTAAGAAGCATATTATTTTAAATATTTTGGTGTGGATTTCCATGTAAGAGTTTTAATTTTCAAACATGGGTCTACCTCATCCCTTCTATGCCAACATAGAATTTCATGCATGCTTCAGTTTTAGAGTTGACTAGTCTTGCACTTTGTTTAGTTGATAAATCATGCATGTGTTGTTGTTTATCTTGTTTAAGGCTTTTAACATTTCTAGTAGTTCAAGTTATAATTTTGGTTTTGGCATTGATTTCATGGAAAGGAAATTGTTTTCTTTGTTCATAGCATTTTAGATTTGGAGATTGGCGTAGCATCATACATGATGAAGATTTTGACTCAAACTTTGAGATCACCATTATTTTCAAATGCCAAAGGGTCTTTCATGCAAGATATAATACAAGAAGATATTTTTATAAGGCTTTTTTATCTTGGCATAACATAAATTAGACTTAGGCTAAAGTGGGATTTGATCTCCTCTTCTATTTTAAGTGCCAACCTCTTGGCTTGTGTATGCTTTTCTATATAAGTTGGCTTTTTTAGCCATTTTAAAATATCAATATTATTTCTTTACCAAAATTTGTGTTGTGTAACCTTTTTAGATTAGTAGGACAATTTTCAGACTCCAAAGTGCTGGTATAGTGTATTTATATTAGTGATTTATATATGTGACAAATTTTTCTTCCTTGTCAAGTCTTGATTCTTACCTAGTTACTAGCTGATCAGATTATGTAGGTCATGTTATGTGTTTAATGTCTTTTGGATAATTTATAGTGGATATAATTGGTTTGTTAGTACCTTTAATTAGGGTTATTCCATCATTTCCCTCAATCTTTGATCACAAGATAGAACCTTTTCATGAAATATTGATACATAGGGGTCAATTGGGTTTAAAATTTTTGTTTGTTTATTATTTGATTAGTATTTTTAGAAGCTCAAATTAAGTGGAAAAATAAAAATTTAGGTGCCTCACCATCATTAGGTAGGATTTCCCTTCAAGTTTCTTTCTTCCCTTTTCCCTGGTAGTTTATATCATAGAGTAGAGATCCTAATTAATACACCAACGAGAACTAGCCCTTAAAATCTAGAGATTCAATACATTGATTAGGTTACCCACATCCTAAGATTATTTCCATGTTTCAATAGACTGTGAAGGCCTAAAACTACCTTCACAAGGGTGTGAGTCTAATTGATAATAGTTTTTGACATGATCAGTGGGACAAAAAATAAATATTTTTCATATTTGAATAAATTTTGGAGCTGAGGAGAAGCATTTGTAGTGAAGAGAATATCTATCTTCATCACAAGATAAATATTCTTCAAACTATAGAGTTCATAACATCATTTAGGCAGCTCTTTCATGCCAAAGGTTAACACAAGGTTAGCAAGTAAAGGTATTATTTTTGAATTTATATCTTATAAGATATTAAGGTTTAGGAGGGAAAAACCATATCCTCAAAATCAATATTTGTCTCCTAGTTATCCTATTGTCCTAATCACTATAGCCCCCATTACCCAAATATCCATCAAAAAGCAAGTGTTTGTTCCATTAAATATAGGTAGCCCACTAAATTTAGTTTATTTTGATGACATTCCATTGTCTACCCTTAAGAGTATCCCATTCTTGTCAGGAAAAAAATCAAACAACCCCTATTGAGCATATCTAGGATGTAGCTAATCTCTATTCAGTCCATAATATTATTGAGAATAATGTTGCTATTAGATTGCTTGCTATTTACTTCAAAGGAAAATCATTAAAATGGTATAAAAACTTTCTATTGAACTCCATTTCTACCTTGGATGAGTTGGGTGCAAGCTTAGTCAAGCAATTTGAGGACAAATCTGATCACCTATATTTAGTTGAGTAATTAACCACTATAAATAGATCTCCTCATGAGTTCATGTCAGATTTTAACCTTAGATTCTAAAATACATGGACCATAATACCTATGTTGATAAGGCCATCCCTTGAATATGCATTTATGTACTATTTAAAATCCCTTAATTCTAACATTAGTGTGATGATACAATCAATGGGTGGTACTACCTTACCAGATGCTTATGAAGTTGCAATAAGGGAAGAAATAGTTTCATACAAGTTGGTAAGCTTTCTCTAAGGCCTATAATGCCTATATTCCTAGAATTTAATAATGTATTAACCCCTCAAACTCCATCTTTATCTCTTATTCTATCACCTCAAGGTCAAATTACAACCCTTACTATTCAAGTTAGTGAGATAAGAGAGTTAAAAAGATTGATATAGTCCTTTAAGAATTAAATAGTGCATCTTATAAGGTAAAAATTTTAGGATAATAGGCCCTATCAATAATAAAATTATACCACCTATTAGCATTTCAAATATAAAAGGCCTCCTTATCAAGGTTTCAGAGAGAATAGACCACCTTCAAACACAAAGAACCATAACTCCAACTAAGCCATATGTTTCCCTTAATCCTAATGCTCCTTCCACTTTGAAGGATATTTTTCCCAACCCACCTCAAAATAACTTGATGCATGATTCAAGTTGGCAATCCTCAAATCTCAGTGACGCTCAAAACCAAGCCTTGGTATCACAAAACATCACTATGCCACAAATGACACAAGAAGAGTTTTATTTTCAATGAGGTCAATACCAAGATATAAGTTTGGTGTCACAAAGAGAGAATAAACAATTTCAATGGAATCTTTATGACATTAATGTAAATTAGCAAGTGGATGATCATGTTGTTTTTACTCAGGGTGTTGAAACTAACAATTCAAGTGGTCAAGTTACAGCTATAACTAGAGCTAAAATAAGATCCATTGATGAGATACAGGAGGTGAAAAAGTATTAAAATACTCCTAATTTTGTTTTTAATAATACAAAGGAACAATTTTTTCCCTTACAACTCATAAAAATTATAATATAGAGGTTAGTAAAGTTCATCAACTACCTCTAGTTTGTGAACAACCAATGCTTCAAAAAGTGCAACTAAAGTTAGTAGATCTCATTTTAGTATATTAGATTAAATGAATAATTATAATATTAGAATTATCATTTTTTATTATCTTTCCATTCTATGACAAAAATATATGCTCATTTAAGAGCTTTCAACTCTCAAATTGTCTCCAAAACTAGTTGAGAAAGAAGGTGTTGTCTTGAATAATTCAGATTAACCAACTAAGAAATAGGTATATAAAGTAAATAATATGTAAAATGTGGGAAAAAATGAGGTAAAATAAAATAAAACTCCTCCTTTTTACCTTTATTTTATATTAGGTGATACTTTGGTTCATAATTGTATGGTGGATAGTAGAGCTAGTAGTATAGTCATACCTAAATAAATTATAGACAAGCTCAGCCTTGTTTATGAGCCAAATAATAAAGGGGTATTGTATTTGTATAGGTAACCAAAAAATATATTAGGAATCATAAAATATCTAAAGTTTATGTTACATGCTTGTCCTAATTTTACTATTCAGTAAGATGTTTTTTTGGTAGACTTGCCTCCTTACTTTGATGTGTGCCTTTCAAGGGACTTCACCTCAAATATTGGGGGATAGTTATCAATTTATTGTAATTATTTAATGTTTAAAACTAGTTATTGTACCAAGGTAAAAATTCATTCTAAACCTAATGCATGTTTTCATATGGGTCGTATATGCCAAGCGTTGTGAACACTAACTGTATCATCTCGGATGAAGTACTAGAAGCTAGAGAAGTAGAAAGTGAATCACCTTTGGATGGAGTTAAAAATTTGTTATATGATGAATGGGATTCCACTTTTCATGATAATTATCCTTATAATCATATTTAATAATAATGACTTGGTGTTTATTGCCTTCATGAGAATGATACACCAATTCTAGCCATGGTTAAGGATGATGAGTCTAGTCAAGGTCTATGGAAATTATACTTTGATGGATCAAGGAATAAGCATGGAATAAGAGCTATAATTATGTTGGTTTATCCAAAAAATCAAATTTATTTCTCTTCTATTAAAATTTATTTTGTTTTTTCAAACAATGTTGTTAAGTATGAAGCACTAGTCCAGGATTTGTAGTGGGCTAGGAAGATGAAAGTCAACACCTTATAGGTTTTTGGTGATAGAAAACTTATAGTTCATCAAGTAAGAGTTTTTAATATATGTAAAAATTTATTTCTTAAGTATTAAAATCATATAATATGGGACTTACTTGAATATTTTCAAGCTTTTAACATTTAGGGAATACCAAGAGGCAAGAATAAACACGCCAAAAGGTTAGCTGCCATTGGATCATAATTTAGTATCCCAATTGATATTAAAAATGAAAAAAATTAGTCACTTATAAATGTGGTTGTAAGGCCTTCTATTTTAGATAATCATGAGAATTGGAAAGTGTTCGAAGATGACAATCAAATTGTGAGATTCTTGTAAGAGGAGGCTTAATTTTCTTCAAGAAACCAATCAAAGCACTTAGAGTAGTATGGTGATTAGATTGTGTAACCAAAAACAAGTTGCCTAAGGGATTGGTCACACTTGAGAACATTTTCAGTGGTGATGATGAGTTAAGGAAGGATAATTCATCCTTGTCAATAAAGGAAGAACACTATGACAATGTAGAGATTGTAGCTGGTAAAAATTTGAAGTTGGGTGAGGTATGTACTCCTTCACAAAAAGAAGATTTCATTGAGTTATGCACAATTTTTGTTGATGTATTTGCATGGAAATATAGTGATCTCAAGGGATTTGATCCAAGTTTAGCTCAACATACTATTGAGTTAGAGGTTGAAACTAAATAAGTGAGATAAAGACAAAGGCCCATCAATCCTAATCTTGAGCCTTTGATTAGAGATAAGTTTCAAAATCTCATAGATTTAGCTATTATATTTCCAATCAATCACTCAACTTGGGTGGAAAATCTTGTTTTGGTATGGAAGAAGAATGGTGAGACTATATTGTGTGTTGATTATATGATTTTAACAGGGCTTCACTTAAATATCACTATCCATTTCCATCAATGGAACAAATGTTACAGGTTGTTGTAGGTTCAAAGAGGTTTTATTTGTTGGATATTCATCATGACTATAATTATATTTTGGTCAAAGAAGAGGACCAATATAAGATAGCCTTCAAAACCAAGTGGGGAACATTTGCATAAAGAAAGATGCCATTCAGTTTATCTAATGTTGAAGCAACCTTTTAGAGAGCCATGAATATGGCATTCCAAGGCCTTCTTAACAAGTTTTTACTTATTTATTTGGATGATATAAAATTATTTTCAAATAATGTATATGATCACATGGTTCATCTCAAGCAAGTATTCAAAAGGTGTAGGCAATTAGGGGTATCTCTAAATCCCAAAAAGTGTATCTTCTTGGTTCATGAAGTTAATATTCTTAGACATGTTGTTTCAAATCATGGTTTAAGCATAGATTATAAGAGGATAGACTCTATTCTTTAACTCTCCTTGCCTAATCACAAAAATTCTATGTAAATCTTCATTAGGAAAATTAACTTCATAAGAAGATATATCTTAGATTTTGCCATTTTAGCTAAGCAACTTACAACCATGCTAAAGAAGAATTAGAGATTCAACTGGTCTAAAGAAGGAGTAAAGAGTTTTGAAGATGTTAATAAGTCCATAGTTAGTTCTCCTACACTTATAAATCTATATTTCATAAAGTATTTCATTTTGTATACATATGCTAACATGGACACCATTTTAGGCACTCTTACACAACAAAATCATGAGGATTTAGAGCAACCAATAGACTTATTTATTCAAGGCTTGGAAGAATATGAAATGAGGTATTTTTTTGTTGAAAAACATGTACTTTTAGTTATAATATCTCTTAAAAAATTTAGATACCTATTGTCTAACAATAAGATACACCTAATGGTTCCACATCCAAGCATCAAAGAGTTCCTTTTGAACAAAGATATAAATGAGAAGAGAGCTAGTTAGATAACCAAGGTAATAAAATATGATGTGGAAATTAAGGTCATAAAGCTGATTAGAGACAAAGGACTTTGTGAGCATCTAGCTCAAGACTTGTAAGAGGTTAATGAGTTTATTTTGGTGTTAAATGATGAAGAGGTTGTAGTTGGTCATACCTAACCTTCCATCTAGTTTCATGACTTGGTGATCTATCTCCAAGATGATATTTATCCCTCTCATCTAAATTCTTAAAAAATAATATATTTCAGGGTGCAATCAATTCCATTTTTACTTATCGATGGTGTTTTGTTCAAGAAAGATATTAACGGCATGTTTCTAAGATGTGTAGAGCCAAGCCAAACTCAGAAATTGCTTGAAGAATTCCATGATGGACATGGTGGAGGACATTTTTCTACAATAAATATATCCCTTAAGATCATGAGAGGTGGGTACTATTGGCCTAGTATCTTTGGTGATTGCCATGCATGGGTTAGTAAGTGCAAACAGTGTGTTATGTTTGTAGGAAAAGTGAAATTTGCAGCCTTACCTCTTCAACTAATTACAGTGGATCATCCCTTTGTCTAATAGGGATTGGAATTTATTGGTCTCATAAATACTCCTTCAAGTTTAGGACATAAATATATTCTAACTGCTATAGATTACTTCACGCATTGGACAAAAATAGTGTCATTGAAAAAAGCAAATGAAACCAATGTTCTAAATTTCTATGAAGGTTTGCTTACTAGATTTGGAGTTTCTTCAACTATTATTTTTGATAATGTAATGGCTTTTGTGGAAACTATCATTAGTCAATAGGCTATCCAAGATGAGATTTATCTCATCACTTCATCAAACTATTACCTAGAAGGCAATGGCCTTGTTGAATCTACAAATAAGAACCTACTAAATATCATAAGGACTATTGAATACAATTAGAGGTCAAAAAATATCAAGTTAAATTTAGCTCTATGGGCTGATAGGATCACCTAAAAAAGATCAATAGCCAACTCTCCATATAAGTTGGTATATGGTAAGGAAGCAAGGTTACCCATTTATCTTAAATTACTTTCTTTGGAACTAATGCATCAACTTGAATTGTTGGAGAATGAGCCTATGGATATCAGGTATGATAAGCTTATGGAGTTGGAAGAGACAATAAATCAGTCCATGTTAGCCATGGAAATTCATCAAGCACAAGCGAAGAGAGATTTTGACAAGGGAGCTACTTCACAAAGTTTCAAAGAAGGATATTTGGTCCTAAAGTGGGATGAGGATAGAGCTAAACCAAGAAGGCACACAAAGTTTGAATCCCTTTGGAGTGGCCCATACACAATTTCTAGCTGCAAATCCCACAATGCCTTCCAACTTACAAAGATGGATGGTGATGAGCTTCTAATCCCAGTAAATGGATACATTTAAAGCATTGCTATTGAAGATCAAAGTTCCTTATACATAGTTTGTTCTTCTTTCCTCCAAGTGTCATTCAATATAGTATTTTTGTTTTATTTTGTTCCAAATAAGTGTTTGTTTGTACATTTGATTTTTAGTTAGTTTTCCCTACTTTGTGTGTTTCCATCCTTGTTTTAGAGGATGAAGGTTGTATTTTTCAAATCAAAGGTTGTACTTATAGTCATGGACTAGATTTACCATTATTTTATGATTTCTAATGTTATGCATATGGTCTAGTTATCAAGCATAGTAGGCATGCTTCCCAGTTGAGTCACCAAAATGTTGACAATTTTAACCTTGTAGGTCAAATTACCACCCTTATCATATGAATCTTTTCATGTCATTCATCTAATTTTTCTTAGAGTAGTTCTAAAGGGGCAATTAGAATACTTTAGGTTTTCACAAGCACAAGAAATAATTTGATATTTCACAAAAGGAAGACTTTAGGTTTTGTCTAAGTATCAAAATTATTTTTTACTTTTTGTCTAAAACAAATTTTATGAAGGATCATCACACATTTTCCCGAAGAACACTTTCATTTTGACAAAAGGAACTTACATTTTTCCAAAGGGTTTTTTCATTTTCTAAAGGGACATTTCATCAATTCTAAAGGGTCTTTTACAAAAAGTCCAAAGGGAAAGTGGACCATTACAATATGTCCAAAGGGATATTTTAGAAGAGTTAATTTAAAAGTTGTTGAAAATGACCATTTACAAAAGCCCAAAGGACATTGTCATAAATTCCAAAGGGCTTGTTCATTTTACCAAAGTTCCTTTCCAACTTTGTCAAAGGGTATATTCCCTTTAGAAAAACATAATTCATAAGGGCAAGTGGACTATCCAATTTCTTTGAAAGGTGCAAAACAAAAATCTGAAGGGTCATTTTATTTAGGAAGGGCCATTTTAATATTTCCTTTAGATTTTTTATCTGAAGGAAATGGACTAATAAAAAAAGGTCAAATAAAAGGGACAAGAAGGAAAAGGATGTGGATATTTTGTCCAAAGGCAAGAATATGGACAAATCTTTTGAAATAATTTTTTCAAACAAATTGTTCAAAAGATTTCTTAAAGAATATTTACCCATGGAATTGTTCAAGTCAAATGGAAAGTTCATTGCAAAGTTCCTGAGAGAATAAGCTTTAGAAATTTTGTCTAAAAGAAAATTTCATAAGCAAGGTACTGAAGGGTCACTGACAAAAAGTCTAAAGGGTTTGTTCCCTTGAGAGGTTCTTTTCAAGGAAAAATAAGGCACTTTTCAAAGAGGAAGACCATGTCAAAAATCCCAAAGGACAATTTTGAAATCTTGTAGGGAAATTTATAAGCGTTCCATTTACAAGAATTCTTTTAGAATTTTTTTTGAAGGAAATAAACAAAGAAAATCTTGAAGGGTATTGACAAAAGCTTAAAGACCTTGTTAGGAGTGTGGAGCTAAAAGCTTCACCAAGGAGCACACAAACAAGTTCGGGTCTACACAGATGCCGGCGTAGGTCAGGAGCGACCGACGTCGGTTAGTTGCAGTTACAGAGGCGCCGACGTCGGCAGTATGGTCGGCCGGCGACGGTCACAGGCGAACAGGTAGGAACCGACGTCGGTTACCTGTGTGTCCAGAAAGCGATTTCTGAGGACAGAAGCGAGTGTTTGCATGATGAGTTTGAGTTGTAGACTCAAGCTCATGTCTCTATTGTTAGAAATATTATTTTTAGAGCCCTTGTTGAAGAGGCTTAACTGTTTGTTGTAAGAGCATGCTCAAGTTTCCTATTTCTATATGTAGGAGAGATCTTCTAAGCTATTGTGTGGGTGTAATAGAGTATGAGTAGAACATTGTGAATGTTTGAAGGACAGTACTTGAGAGAGAGCTCTTGAGGAATAGAGATCTAGTGAGAGATCTTGTGTGCATCTGAGAGAGGTGTGGAAGAACAAAGTTCTTCATTTGTATTCCTATTGTAAAGAGTTTTTAATACAAGTTTTCAGGGTGTTTTCTTGTATATCTTGTTTTGTGCTATTTATCATTTCAGTTACTTATCTATCTGATTTATTTCCGCATTCCTTGCTTTCACAAGTGTAATCCATTGTTGGTTGATCCCCAACAAGTGGTATCAGAGCTCAGGTTCACTAACAGGTGGTTCAGATCTGTGTAGTGTGTTCGGATTACAGGTTGCTCACAGGGATTTCTGTTTGAGTGGGAGAAGCAATGGCAGAGGAAAGTAAGTTGAGAATGGAAAAGTTTAATGGCAAGAACTGTCAACACTGGAGAATGTAGATAGAGGACTATCTGTATCAGAAGGATCTTTGCTTACCGTTAGGTGGGATAGCAAAGAAGCCCAAGGACATGGAGGATGAAGAATGGGAAGTTCTTGACAGAAAGGCTCTTGGGTCTATAAGACTGAGTCTGGCCTCCACTGTGATATCTAATCTGTCACAGGCAAAAACTACGATAGAGTTAATGACCACGTTAGCAAATTTGTATGAAAAACCCTCCGCTTCAAATAAGGTATATTTGATGAAGCAATTATTTAATTTGCATATGCAAGAAGGTGGATCTGTTTCTAATCACCTGAATGATTTCCATGGTATTGTTAATCAGTTAAGTTCTGTCAATATTGTATTTGAAGATGAAATAAAGGCTCTTTTGATATTATGTTCTTTGCCTGAAAGCTGGCATGGCTTGGTAATGGCAGTTTCTAATACTGCTTCTGCTTCGAATATTTTAAAAGTAGAGGATGTGGTTAGTGTTATTTTGAATGAAGAAATTCGCAGGAAAAGCACAGAAGAGACATCTAGAACATCCGGGAACGCTTTAAATCTTGAGATCAGAGGAAGGCAAAAAGAAAAGAGCAAGAGGAGATCAAGATCTAAGTCTAAGGGAAGAGGCAGATCCAAATCCAGGAATGGCAGAAGGCCACAATGCTGGAACTGTGGAAAGTTGGGGCACATAAGCAGAGATTGCTGGTCAAAGCCTAAGGAGGACAATCAGCACGAAGGAAAGGAAGAGACAAAGGTTTCAGGTATTGCACAGGATGCTCTTATTTTCTCTTTGCATAATAATATAGAATCTTGGGTATTAGATTCTGGTGCATCTTTCCATGCTACCCCTAACAGAGAATATTTTAGTGACTATGTCCATGGAGATTTTGGAATAGTGTACTTAGGGGATGATGAGCCTTGTAAGATTATTGGAAAAGGTAAAGTGCAGCTAAAGATGTAGAATGGCAACACGTGGGTGTTGAGGGATGTGATGCATGTTCCTAGTTTGAAGAGAAATCTGATTTCTGCAGGTAAGCTAGGTGATGAGGGTTGTACAGTAACTCTCACAGCAGATTCTTGGAAAGTGACCAAGGGTGCACTTGTTATGGCCAGAGGTAAGAGAGAAGGTACTCTCTATTTGTGTAATTGTGTTACTAACAAATCTCCTTCAGTTTTATCTACTTCAGATGTGGATGCTAAATTGTGGCACTCAAGGCTTGGCCACATGAGTGAGAAGGGGATGTCAATCCTTAAGTCTAAAGGTATGCTTTCAGATTTGAAAAGTATGGATCTAGAATTTTGTGAGAATTGTGTATTTGGAAAACAGAAAAGGGTTAGTTTTCTAAAGACTGGGTCTACTAAGAAAAGGCAGAAGTTACAGCTTGTTCACACAGACGTGTGGGGACCAGCTCAGGTAGCCTCTATTGGCGGATCACAGTACTATGTTACATTCATAGATGACGCCACAAGAAAGGTATGGATCTACTGTATTAAAAAGAAATCTGATGTTTTTGAGACTTTTAAGATTTGGAAAGCCATGGTTGAGAATGAAACAGGCAGAAGATTAAAGTGCTTGAGATCTGATAATGGTGGTGAGTTCTGCAGTCTTAAGTTTAACTGGTATTGTTACACTCGTGGAATCCGAAGACAAAGGATAGTTCCAAGGACACCTCAGCAGAATGGTATTGCTGAAAGGATGAACAGAACTATTATGGAGCGTGTAAGATGTATGAGATTGCATGCAGGGTTGCCCTTAGAGTTTTGGGCAGAAGCAGTTGACACCGCAGTGTACCTGATCAACAGAGGACCCTCTACAGCATTGGATGGTGGAATTCCAGAAGAGGCATGGACAGATAAAAAGGTAGATCTCTCATATCTCAAGGTTTTTGGTTGTGAAGCCTTTGTGCACATAGATAAGGAAAATAGAAAGAAGCTTGATGCTAAGTCTATGAGGTGCACGTTTATAGGCTATGGCTCAGATGATTTTGGTTTCAGATTTTGGAATCTAGGAACTAACAAGGTAATTAGGAGCCGTGATGTTGTTTTCAATGAAAGAGTGATGTACAGTGATCAGACAAGGAAGCTAGATCAAGCTGGGCAGAGCAATAATGAGTTGGATGAAGTTATGGTCCAAAATGAGCTCACGGGAAAAAGAAATAATCACTTACAGGAAAACACAGAGACCGACGTCGGCAGGTTTGGAACCGGCGTCGGCAGTACAGAAACCGATGTCGGTCATACAGAGACCGACGTCGGCAGACCAGGCACCGGCGTCGGCCAGGAAGAATCGGTGTCAGCCAGTAATAGGTCTACAGGTGGCCGAGGTCGGTCACTGTTAGAAAATTTGGGTGGACAGATTGTTGAGAACGAGTCCAAGACACCAATCAGGAGGTCTGAAAGGGTAAGTAAGCCTCCAATTAGATATTCTCCTTCTTTATATTATTTATTGCTAACCGATGGTGGAGAACCAGAAAGTTTTGAAGAAGCTTTACAGGTGGAGTCCAGGAGTAAGTGGGAGCGTGGCATGGTTGAGGAGATGGAGTCCTTAAGAGAGAACCAAACATGGAATTTGGTTGAATTGCCAGCTGGTAAGAGAACACTGAAGAACAGGTGGACCTACAGGTTGAAGGAAGGTGAGGATGGACAGATGAGGTATAAGGCCAGATTGGTTGTGAAAGGATTTGCACAAAAGCCAGGTATTGACTTTGGTGAGATTTTTTCTCCAGTTGTTAAGATGACTTCTATAAGGGTTGTATTGTCTTTGGTTACTTTTGAGGATTTGCATCTTGAGCAGCTAGATGTTAAGATAGCGTTTCTTCATGGAGATTTAGATGAGGAACTTTACATGGAACAGCCAGAAGGTTTTGAGGTCAAGGGTAAGGAGAAACTAGTGTGCAGGTTGAAGAAAAGATTGTATGGCCTCAAGCAAGCTCCTAGGCAATGGTACTTGAAATTTGACAGGTTTATGACTGAGCATGGCTACAGTAGGTGTCAATCTGACCATTGTGTATATTTTAATAGATTTGATAACGGTAGATATATTATTCTATTGTTGTATGTAGATGATATGCTGGTTGCAGGATCTCACATGCAGGATATCTCTGAGCTTAAGGTGAAGTTAGCTCAAACGTTTGCTATGAAGGATTTGGGAGCAGCTAAGAAAATCCTTGGCATGAGCATTAAGAGAGACAGAGAAAATCACAGGTTGATATTGTCTCAAGAAGATTATGTGGACAAGGTGTTGAAACAATTCAATATGCAGGATGCTAAACCGGTAAGCACACCTTTGGCTGGACATTTCAAGTTAAGTAAAGAACAATGTCCCAATTCACATGATAAGGTAGAGTACATGATTAAGGTTCCATATTCTTCCGCGGTAGGAAGTTTGATGTATGCAATGGTGTGTACTAGACCGGATATTGCCCAAGCAGTGGGAGTAGTAAGCAGGTATATGGCCAATCTAGGAAAGGAACATTGGAAAGCAGTACAATGGATCCTTAGATATCTGAGAGGAACCAGCAGTAGACACTTATGCTATGGAGGTTCAGATACTTCTCTACATGGGTATGTAGATTCAGATATGGCAGGGGATCTGGATGGCAGGAGGAGCACCATAGGTTATGTTTTTAATGTAGGTGAAGCAGCAGTTAGTTGGATATCTAAGTTGCAGAAGGTTGTAGCCTTGTCAACTACAGAAGCAGAATATATTGCAGCTACAGAAGCTAGCAAGGAGATGATATGGATGACACGGTTCATGGAAGAGCTTGGAAGGGAGCATGGGAGTTGCAGATTGCATAGTGACAGTCAGAGTGCAATCCATTTGGCTAAGAACTCAGCTTTTCATTCTAGAACCAAGCACATACAGCTAAGGTACCACTTCATACGGCAGGTATTAGAAGATGGTGAGTTGAAGCTGGAGAAGATCCATACAGACAAGAATCCTGCTGATATGCTAACAAAGCCGGTTACTAAGGAGAAGTTGAATCTTCATTTAACTTCTATTGGTCTTCATGATTGAGTTGAAGATGGAGGAGCTAGAAGATGTTGCTGTACAGGTACTGGTGCAGCTGGTTTATCTCCAAGTGGGAGATTGTTAGGAGTGTGGAGCTAAAAGCTTCACCAAGGAGCACACAAACAGGTTCGGGTCTACACAGACGCCGGCGTCGGTCAGGAGCGACTAACGTCGGTTAGTTGTAGTTACAGAGGCGCTAATGTCGGCAGTATGGTCGGCCGATGACAGTCACAGGCGAACAGGCAGGAACCGACGTCGGTTACCTGTGTGTCCAGAAAGCGATTTCCGAGGACAGAAGCGAGTGTTTGCATGATGAGTTTGAGTTGTAGACTCAAGCTCGCGTCTCTATTGTTAGCAATATTATTTTTAGAGCCCTTGTTGAAGAGGCTTAACTGTTTGTTGTAAGAGCATGCTCAAGTTTCCTATTTCTATATGTAGGAGAGATCTTCTAAGCTATTGTGTGGGTGTAATAGAGTATGAGTAGAACATTGTGAATGTTTGAAGGACAGTACTTGAGAGAGAGCTCTTGAGGAATAGAGATCTAGTGAGAGATCTTGTGTGCATCTGAGAGAGGTGTGGAAGAACAAAGTTCTTCATTTGTATTCCTATTGTAAAGAGTTTTTAATACAAATTTTTAGGGTGTTTTCTTGTATATCTTGTTATGTGCTATTTATCATTTCAGTTACTTATCTATCTGATTTATTTCCGCATTCCTTGCTTTCACAAGTGTAATCCATTGTTGGTTGATCCCCAACAGACCTAATTCCTTTAGAATTTTTATCTAAAGGAAATGGATAGAAACAAATCTAAAGGAAAGACTCAAAAGGAAAAACTTGGGATAAAAGAAAAGGTTGAAAGAAGTAAACAAAGTAAATAGATATAAACAAATAAATTCCATAGAAATACATGCATAGAAGCAAAGATCCTAAAAGCATTAGACTAAAAGATTACCATAACAAAGACAAGGAGTTCAATCTGAATACACCTCTCACTCATCAGGGTCCTCTTCCATACAATAAAAGGCTATTTATAGTTGATGGGTAAAATCTTTAGTTGATTGTTTGTTGAAGCCATGTTTATCTCCTAGTCATCTCTTGCATGCAATAATCCAACTTAGATTCAAGTTCAAGTAAGAGGCATATTCATTTGAATATTGTGGCATGGATTTACATGAAAAAGTTTGAATTTTAAAACTTGGTTCAACCTCATCCCTTCTATGCCAACATAGAATTTCATGTATGCTTCAATTCTAGAGTTGACTAGTCTTACACTTTGTTTAGTTGACAAGTCATGCATGTGTTCTTGTTTATCTTGTTGAACACTTTCAACATTTCTAACAGTTTAAGTGGAGTTCTAATTTTAGTTTTGGAATTTAGTTCATGAAAAGTAAATTATTTTCAATGTTTTTATTAGTTTAGATTTGGAGATCAGCATAGCATCATGCATGATAAAGGTTTTAACTCAAACTTGAGCTCACCATTATTTTTAAATGCCAAAGGGTTTTTCATGCAAGATAAAAGACAAGAAGATATTTTTAGAAGGATTTTTTACCTTGGCATAATGGAAATTAGACTTGGGTTGAAGTGGGAGTTGATCTCCTCTTCTATTTTTAGTACCAACCTCTTGGCTTGTGTATGCCTTTCTATATAAGTTGGCTTTTTCAGCTATTTTAAAATATCAATCTTCTTTTTGGCAAGACCATACTCTACCAAAATTTGTGTTGTGTAAGCTTCTTATATTAATAGAAGGATATTTTTCAAACTCTAAGGTGCTGGTATAGTGTATTTATGTCAGTGATTTTCATATGTTATAGATTTTTCTTTCTTGTCATGTCTTGATTCTTACCTAGTTACTAGTTGATCAGATTATGTAGGTCATGTTTTATGTTTAATATATTTTGGATGAAGTTAAAATGCATATAAGTGGCTTTTTATTTCCTTGAATTAGGCCTATTCCATAATTTCCTTCAATATTTTATCACAATATAGAACCTTTTCATGAAATACTAATGCATAGGGTCAATTGGGGTTAGAAATTTTGTTTGTTTTATCTGATCAATGTTTTCTAGAAGCTCAAATTATGTGGATCGATCAAAATTTAGGTGTATCACCATATTTAGATAGGATTTAATTTCAATTTTCACCTTCTCCCCTTCTCCCCTATATTTTATAGCATAGAGTAGAGATCTGAATTGATACACCAAAGGGAGCTAACCCTTATATTCTATAGATTCAATTTATTGATTAGGCCAGCCACAACGTAGGATTGTTTCCATGTTTTAGAAAATTTTGAAGGCATAAAACTACCTTCACAAGGGTGTGATTCTAATTGATAATATTCATCTATGACATTTTTAAAAATGCCATCTTGCTTACCATCACTTATAATCAGCTCTAAATAAATTGTTTACCCCTTGAGAGACTCAAACTCATTGTAAATGTTTTCAAACTACTACCACAAGTCCTCATCTTCTTTTTGATAATCACCATGAAGGGGAAAAACAAGAGAATCTAATTTATCCTCTTCTTTAGAATCCAAAAGGACTTCATCCAAGATTTCTTCTTTGACACAAAGAAAGCATTCTTCATTGTCAACCAAACAAGAAGAATCAACACAAAGACTCACCTCTTCTTTAGCACTTAGGGCATATTGAGGGATTTTAAGTTGTATCTCAAATTTCATAAACTAAATTTAATTCTCAAGGGATGAAATATATTACATATTCTTCTCCTTAGTGATGTCAAGACTAGGCATCTTGAAACTAGGTGACTTAACCCATTGAGGCTGCCAAAGAGCTACACATTCTTAAAATAAGAGTTATGAATTTTCCTCAACAAAGTGTTCTTATTTAGGTTTCTACACCATAGGTCCATTAAGGAAAAGGGTGATGGAGTGAGGATAAGATGAACTAGTTGGTGGAGGTGGAACATAAGACTCAAAATCAGATTGAGAATGCATTGTAGGAGATTCTTTTGGAAGCTCTTGAGGAAGGTGAGGTAGACCTTGGGTTAAAATAGCTTAGTTTTCTTCCTTCCAATTTAAAATCACTTCATTTACATCTGATTTATCTTGAACACTATCTTGAGGGAGTTTAGATGGGGTGTGTTTAGTCATATGATCTTCTTTTGGTTCTAAAACTTCCATCACACCTTTATTCAACAATTTCATTCTCAACTCTAACTCTTCAATTTGCTTGGATAGGTTCTCTTAAATAATTTTTTTAAGTTCATAGTAATCTTCATGAGGATTCGGAGTAAAAGAGAGATAACATGGAAGATAAGAGGTCTCTTGAGGAAGGGTTGGAGGGACTTGCATATGATCAAGCTCTTTCTTAACTTCACACTCCTTATCAAGGCTTATATACTCTTTCTTTCCCCATTATTCCACTATCTTATTCTAGCTTAGGATTTTAGTATTATGAGTCTCTTCTTGATATGGTGTTGTAATTTGAGGAGTGGATGAAGTATTTAAGAAACATGGAATCTTTTTAGGCGTAGATTCTCTAACTTGACTCAAACTTGGAATCTATTATCTAGATGTGTCTTCTTGAGGTGGGGATGTAATGTGAGAGGGAAATGAGGGCTTGAATTCCAATTATTTTATTGATGATTATAATATTTCATCTACTTATTGGCCAACTCAATCTACCTATCAAGATTTTCTTCAAAAATAAGGTTTATCTTCCAAACTCTCTCTTTTAGATAATTAGGAAAAAAATGGATTTGATAAGCTTGATTGGGCTCATGGATAGGGGTCAAATAGGACTAATATAAATTTTAGGGAAGTGGCTATGAAGGCTGATAGGTTTGGTGAGGCTGCTTCTCATGAATTTTTATCCTATCTTCCACAAATAAAACTAGGCCACTCACATCTAGCATCTCACTTGTGAGCCTTTGATAATTGGATCTCTCAATAGGTTCCCACTCTCTTTTGACTATTTATAATGCATATCTCACCTTATGAATGAAATTACTAGGAATCTCTAGACCATGCCCCCCTTGTGTGTCAATATCTATCATGTATCTCTCATAGCCCAAGATAGTTTTCTTAAAAGTGGAAATGGATTGACTTGAGAAGAGACTAGATTGAATAGGAGGAGAAAGTTATTGAAGAGGCTATTTATAGGGTGAATACACTTCATTCCAAGGTTGTAATATTCATATTGGAGTTGGTAAGAGTCATATTGGAGCTAGTAAGGATCATGAATAGGCTGATAGGGAATGCCATAAGCTTGATAAACCTCACCAACTTGTGTAAAACAACACTCAACACCAAAGTTAGCCATGAAACTTCATTAGGAAACAAGAACATAAGGGATGGTTATCAACAATATTCAAGAAGAATACCTGGGTTGCTTGACTAGTTGATGTAACTTTAGAGTCACCATTGATGCTTAGATAGATGCCTCCAAAGGCTGATGTGTTGAAAGATAACACCAAAAATCTCTCATTTTCTTGGACTAAGAGTCCCATCAAGAATGCCAAAAACTATTGTCACTTATAGTTTCACCCTTTGAGGATATGTCTCAGTTCTCCTCATCTAAATGTCATAATTGAAACACCTCTAGGCTTGTGGGTAGCCTATGAATGAGGTGAATCTCTAGATAGGGCTAGCTCCCTTGATGTACTAATTTGAATCAATAATAAATATAAACATTTTGAGGGAAATGGGAGAGAGAAAAATAAAATCAAACTATTCTAATGGAGGTGATACACCAAATAATTTTATGACTTCCATCCATCTGCATGTTATACATGAGAACAAAGGACTAACCAAACATACACTTTTCCAATTTAAATCTTCTCACATAAATGTTTCATTATGAGGTTATGGATTAATTATTAGGCTAGGATGGTTAGATAAGAGGCCTTTAATGGAACTATTTAATAGACTAACTCACTTAACCTTGACACTTCCTAGAACACTTCACATGACCTATAAGAAGAAGTTGTAAATAAGTGAGAGAATGAGATAACATGCTAATGAATCCATAGTTATCAATAAAAAATATAAATAATCTAAGTAAAAAAAACTATGAAAGTCATATAAGAGGTAAAAATCATTAATATTATTGATCAAATGGTATGAAAATGAACAGGGTTTTGTCATAATCAGGTGGAGCATAATTATAAAGGCTAAAATGGCTAGTTCTTATATAACTTGAGAGAGAGAAAAGAAGAGATAAGTATAAATGTCACAAAGACACTTTTAAAGATGATAAAAGTAGTTAAATATGCATGAAAATTATTTTTTAAATGAACCATACAAGTTTAGGAAGAATAAATGTCACCCCAAGTCATGAAACTCTTGAAATGTGGCGTAGAAGTTCTCATTCTGGCTCAGATAAATACCTTCATGATTTAGCCATATTTTAAAATCCCAAAACTAAATAGGGATAGGTATGATGATTTGTATTAAGGTTAAGGGTTTTATACATTACTTTCCATGCATTGGCTATAATTTTAGTCATCTGGAATCATCTAGAAATGAGCTATCACTGCCTACACTCTAAGAAAACCCCTCTTTTAGTCACGCCTCAAAATTGGCCTCAAAATTGGATTAATTTTTCCATTAAAATCCATTTTATGGAGTTAATTACACCTTTAAATACTCTCCATTACCTTATACTACTCAGTCACACCTTAAAAATCCATCAACTTGAAGTTTTCACACTTCTCACCATGCTCACTATGTCAGATTTGACTAGCTGAGATGAAGTTATTTTTAATCACACTTAGGAGTTTTTTTGGAACATGAAATTTTAATAATGTGTTACAATAATTATATATATTCTTCCCAAACTTTATCTCATCTCTTGAAACCTCCTAGAACCTATACAACACACAAAATAGTCAAAAATACCCTATTTTTTACTCCATTCATATAGTTCCATACAACTCAAAAGGATGGGAAGAATATTGAAAGAGTCCTATGAAATTTTCAAGCACTTTCATGGTAAAAATATATCACTTATATATCCCTCTAACCTCATTTTCCCAATTGGGTCCTTCTAAGGTTTTAGCAAGGGTTTTAAGACTTTTTATGCTCTTAAGCTTTATTCATAGAGATATCACATCCAACATTCAATATAATTCCATAAAATGGTTGTTAAATAAAATATATAACATATCCAAATGTCTTGGATCTCCATTAAAATATCTAGATGAGATGTAAGCATATAATGTTGCTTATTCAAGCCCTTCCTTTACTTTACATAGGCCTAATGTTGTCTTTAAGCCAAAATATGACCTCCTTGTTCTTACTCTATGTTATAATAGCTTTTAAAAATCCAAATTCATTGTATAAACACTTTATAACTAGTTATAAATCTAATATCATGCTAGAAGTAAAATTGGTTCTTTATTTGGCCTTAGGCCTAAATCATGCTTGATAGGCATGTTCGCATACTTTGGTGTTTTACATCATCTTGTTAGGTTCTCTCCTCCTAAATAAGGATTCTCATGTTGGTATTTATGTGTTACAAATTTCAAAACATTATTTCCATGTTCACCCAAATCTTGGCTCACCTTATCACTTCCCTTCTTCAAACCTACTAGCCTATGCATAACAGGAAGTACCCTTTGTCTGAGACAAAATAGAGGGTACTTCCCCTATTCTCTCAGATAAAATGAATATTTTAGGGCCTAATTACCCTATTATCTCAAACAAAATTAATATTTTAGGGCCTTATGAAAGTTTTTATGGCATCCCACACAAAATTTTATCCCTTCATCTTATGATTTGACCTTCTAATTCTTCAAAAACCCAAGACAAACCCTTTTAAAGTAGACTATGTGTTGAATCACAAGGTCATTTATATTATTTTTTTTCCACTAAATATATATATATATATATATATATATATATATATATATATATATATATATATATATTCATGATCATTATGAATTAATTTTATGTCTGTTCATCACCTTAACTCCTTACATACTCTTTCCCATACTCTGACTAGTCAAGACTATGTACACCTTTGACTGTGATTTGCTTGTTTAAATATCCATTTTCTATTAAAACCCCACCATTATATTGTCATGAGGATATTTTTTTCATGATAAAGGTGTTTAATATTTCCCATCACTTCAACCTCTTATCCCTTTTCTTCACACTTTGGTTGGTTAAGTATGAGTGTGACTTTTGACTATATTCTATGTGTATGACACTATACATGTAGGTGGTTTAGGAAGGATTAGGTTTTAAAATAGTGTATGTCCCTATTGAAACATTCCAATGTATTATATAAATTATTTTTTATCTATTTATCTATGTTTCTCAATATACCAATCACTCAAAATCATCACCCTTTTGTTCACTACATAAGACAATCATCTACAACTGATTGTGTGGGAGTCTTTAGGGTCATGTAGGTATATTTCATATGATCTAGGCCTTATTTAATGGATTTTTCATCTTATTTGAAGTTATATACACCATATATAACTGTACTTATTCCTTTTATGCTTGGAATGAATTTTGTCATCAAGGATATTTAACTTTGTCTTCATACTAACTCTATAGCCACCCTGTAGGGTTACAATTATGATGAAAAAGGGGCCCTGTAGGTAGATTTTTATTAAATAATTATTATATATTTATCTCATGATTATATTTATATCATGAAATTATCTTTCAACTACCTAAAAACTTTAAATCATGAAGGAATAGTCCACTTGCAATTTTGGGTTAAGCTTTGAAGGAAGCAATATGGTTATAGGTGTTGACTAGCCTTGTAGGCCAATTCAACTTGAAGGTTGATCATACTCTAAAACTTAAGGCTTTATGAAAAATTGAGAATCATTAAATATTTTTTAAACCTATTAATAATTCCATTATTTCTAAAACCCTTCAATGTGAACATCTTCTCAAGTCTGAGCATTACGCTGGTTGTAGGTAACCATACCTAGGCCATTTATACGAACTGACTCATCCTTAGTGAATGCAAAATACCATTAAATGAACCTCCTTGATGATTTTATATGGAAATTATATTTTATTTAGTTTAAAAAGACATTATAACCTATTTTTAAGCATCAAATCCACTCATAAGGCCTAGAGTTGTTATTAACTCATCTTGTTGTAGAAACACTATGGAAATTCAGTGTTCAAGGAGCAACTTGAGGCCCTCTAAAAACCATTCTCCTCAACTAAAAAAACTCTCTTATTTTTTAATTTGATATAAATATGTGGGATCTTGAATAAAATTTCACTTATAAGTCTTATAACTCAATTCAATCATGTATGATAAACCTCAAAAAAGGGCCTAGACCTCTATTTTGACAATTTTTGGAAATTATCCCAAAGTGCCACAAGTTTTTTTGAAAGGTCTCCTTAAGGTTATACTAGCATATAATATTCTAAAAACTCTTCCAAATGGTGTAAAATAATTTTTATACCCTCCAAACATCATAAAATGCTCAAACACACATTTCATGTTTCTGGTAGACCATACAACAATTGTAGGTGGTCATTTATGAACTTACATTGCTCTATTGGCTCTTGAAGTGGTTATTGAATTTGTATTTTGAATTTAATAAGAATAAAATACATATATTATTAATAATATGTCACTTCACTTCATTTTTAAACCATAACACAGAATAAATCTCTAGCAATTGGATGAAATGACTGCAACTCCACTCCTTCACTTCTCCTTACAAACTAAGTTAGTTGTCTCATAAAATCAACTCCAAATGTGAAAAAAATAATTTATAACATTATAAAATTTATTAAACATAATTTTGAACCAATCTAAATAATTTTATTATATGAAATCATCCAAACAAGAGTAAAACATGTAGGGTGTATATATTAGAAAGCATAAAAACACCATCAACTTCATGAGGATTATTCATAAAGCACAAGCCACCATTATTATAAATATTATTATGTAAATTAATGTTTTAGATTTTAATTTCATCTATGAAAGTGGTTTAACTTGGAATTTCTCCAACTATCCATACCATGCATAAACATATTGATTGGTTCTGTGTGTCTAAAAGGGTGAAGAATGAGAAAAATTGTTTTAGCTCAAAATTGGTACTTCTAGAGAATTTAAAATGTGGAATTGAGATTTAATAAGTTTATATACACTCCATGGCCTTCTTGCATGTGTCACCTTTCTCCATTGGCCATACAAGTGCCAAACTCTTCTCTTTTCCTAAAAAAATTACTCTTTCTTTTGAAAAACCTATCACAATCAGTTATGAATAGTTTATTAAGGCATAATAAGACACATGGAATGTTACATCACTCATTTTACACATTCACACTTCCCAAGGAGATTATATAGCTCATTTAATGCTCTATTTGTGACCCTTAAATGACTCAAAATGATATATTGGTTAATATGACTAATGACCAAGGCTAATGTGATATATAATGACATAAAATAACCTATAATACACCTTGTGACATGATATTAGACCCCTAAAAGACCTAAAAACAAGTTTTTACCTATAAGGGTCTGAATTTGACCTATATGGTCAAATTTGGTCAATAGATAGTCAAAGGTAAAAATAGGCCTTATAGACCTAATAGAGATCAAGAGCAAAGCTATGTAGTCCATAGGTCTGCATTGATATATGTGGCTATGGGAAAACTAATAAATGAGATTGGTTTTCCATATATATAAATTATTTAGTCTAGATTTAATCAAGGGTAGATATCTATGATTTTGAAGAGTTCCTCATCCTTTAGCATGGTCTTGTTTTTTATGAATAGCCACCTAAAATGGACAAAGCCTTGATTCTATCAGATCCATGAGCATGAAATTTTTGTCTTCAATGGGAGATGGCATGAAGGATCAAAGAAAAGGATCTAGTGGTTGAAACTTATAGCTAAGAGCATTTAATGCATCCTAAGAGCCTATTGGGAATTTTCCACTTGGTAAGCCATGAGTAATGTCATGATTGGTCAAAAGGGTCATGGAGCATTTAGAAAAATTTGGTAGCTCAAGTTTTAATTGATGATCTAGGATGGTGTGTTCCCTCTCTAATGGTGTGCTCCCATATTCTTTCTCTCTCTCCCTTCTCATATATATCCTAGTCTCTTCCCCATTGATGAGGTTCTCAGCGCTTAGAATTTTTCATTATTTCCTAGGACAAGGATATTCATTGAGAATCTTAAAAAAGTGTGTTAATTTGATATGGTTAAACCCTATCAAAATATTATAATAACTACCTTTTGTTTTAATAGGATGAACTCTTTGCCTACCTCTTAATATTAACTAAGTGCTTAGTATGCTTGTGTATGATGACATTTTGAAGGAAAATACTCCTAATCCATTGTCCTTCTGCTTGCCTCTTTAAAGGTGTTTTCAAGTTGTTTTCAGGTCTAGATTAGTGTTCTATTTGAACCTATTCTATGAAATATTTATGCAATTAGTGAGATTATGAGGTTGTGTGAGTTATAGTTGTCTTATGTTGATCCAGTGTAAGTTTAAGCTTATATGAGTATCCATTTAACTTTGTTGCATCAAACTTTTATCCTTCTTAGGAGCCCTTAAACCCTTTTCTTAATGATTTTCATTAGTTTAGGTGAGCATCAAGAGTAAGTCAGCCTTCTCCCAAGGTTCAACCCCATTATAGGTGACCCATAGCCTAGGGTTGTCCCACTATTATGGATCAATTGAAAATGGCCTGAAGAACCCTATCCAAGGGTGCAAATTAAAGCCATAACAACTTTTGGATAGCCTAGTCAGACTATAGTTTAAGGAATATTTATCAATTTTGATGTTGGTTTGATCAAATTTTATAGTATTTAAGCTCCCAACAACAACATTTAGTAACTCCAAAAGGAAGATTCAACATTCTAATAATAGAGAAATAAATTCATCCCATGTCAAAGGTGACAACAACATCAGATTCAAAAGGTATTCCCTTTAAGTTTATTAAACTACCTTTAAATTTAGAAAAAATATTAAGGTTTTCCAATATACATCCATATCAAGGAACCTTTGCTCCTAAGTCATTTTCAAGGCCTACCCATGCAAGAGGACCTTTAAAAAATCCTTTTGTAGCCATGGTAGCCCCTAGAACTTTCCCCTTTATGGATTTTAATGGCCAAAGTCCCATAGACCTTGATTAATATGATCCTATCCTAGTTGTATCCCTTAAAAGTGTTCTTTATTATACTGGATACCAAGCTACAACACCTTTTGAGCACCTCATGGACATATCCATTTTTTTCAATATCCATAATGTCACTAAGGATAATATAGCTATTAAGTTATTAGATACTTATTTCAAAATAAAGGCCCTATATTGGTATAGAGTCCTTGCTTCTAATTCCATTCAAATATGGGACTAATTAGGTGATTCCTTGTGAAAAAGGTTTGAGGATAAAAGTCACCATTTATCACTTAAAAATCAACTAAATACCATTAAGAGAGCTCCTCATGAAGTCATGCAAGACTTCAAGACAAAGTTCTAAAAAACTTGGGACAAAATCCCAGTCTTAGTTAGACCAACCCCTAACTTTGACATCTTTTACTATTTAAAGGATTTAAATAGTGACATAGTAGTGATGATCAAATCTATGGGAGGGAATATACTTCCATATGCTTATGAGGTGGCCATCAAATCAAAAAATTATCTATTTAAGCTATCAATATTACACCTAGACTACCAATGCCCTTTTTTACTAAGATCAAACCACCTCCTACTATTATCCCTCCACTTGATCTCATTCCTCCTACACCAAAAATTATTGTAATACCTACATCAAAATAATAGAAAGCTTTTACTAGTGGATCTAGTGATTCCCAAGAGAAAAATAACTTTCAAGAGCTCAAGAGCATGTTAAAATCCTTGGAAAATGAGATAGTAAATGTTAAGAGGTAGAAGGCTTTTAATAGGCCATATCAAGGTTCATATTAACCTTATAAATAATTTTTTCAAGAAAATAGGCCACCGTACAAAGGGAATTACCAAGGCCAAGGTCAAAAACAAGGACAAGGTTAGCAAGGATACAATAGGCAAAATAATTACAATCCTAATATTTTAAGCACTTCCAACACCTTGGTACCCATTAAAAATAATGTGGCTTAAGAATCTGAGGGATCCATGCCTTATAATAATATTTATGAAAATCCATTATCCCAACCACTAATTTCACCCAAGCCTTCAATGATCAATGGCAATAAGCTACTAATTTTGGGTACAACCAAGCTCTTATGGCCCAAAACATAAAGGTACCTATGATGACCAAGCTAGAAGAGCCTAAATAGGGTCAAAATCCTAATCAAAGATCAATCTATTTAGGTGTTATAATGGTGAACTATGAACAAAAAGATTCATATACACTCAACCAATAGGCTAGTTCTATCTAGGCTTATATTCTAGTGGCATCAAATATAAGATTTAAAAGAAAGAACATGGGTGGTAAGCAAGAACCAATCAAAAATCCTCCTACCATTACTCCTTTAATATCCAAGTTAGTTGGAATTGATACTATTCCAAAGGTCTTAATATTTATAAGGGGTTAAAATCAAGGAAATGTCTTGGTCCTTTAAAACTCACAAGCTCAAGGTATAGTTGTGGCCCCTATAACACAAGCAAAGGTTGGTGGTTCACCCATCAACATTATGGAACAAATGAAAAATTATAATGTGAGTGTGCCAATGTGGAACATGCTCTCCATTTTTGGTCAAGTAGACATCCTTCAAGAAGGACTATCAAAGATCAATGTTGTAGACAGGCCACCAAATAAGGAGAATGTGGTCCTTACTAGACAAAGGACCAAATGAAGGGCAATTAGGTGAATTAGTTAAGCCTCCTCCCTTTTATATTTTAGTGATCATTGGTAACTCTCTAGTGCACAATTATTTATTGGACAGTGGGGCTAGAGCCTTAATAATTCAAAAGTACATAGATAATCATCTTGGTCTAAAATATGAACCCTAGTCTAAAAGAGTTTTATAACTAGATAGTTCTTCTACCAAACCATCTATCATAATTAGGGACCTTAACTTGATCCTACATGATTATCCTAGTGTCTCAATGGTTCAAGATGTATTGATCCTTAATGTGCCTCCTTTCTTTTCACTATGCCTATCCAGAGAGTTCACAGTAAAGATTAGAGGTTATCTTTTAGTAGATTAGTCATACATGGAATTCAAAACAAGATATGTGGACAAAGTATCAATCAAGGTTGAACCCATTGTACAATTCTATATATAGCCTTATAGACTAGATAACATAAACATCAATTTTACCATTATTGATTAGGATGAATTTACAATGGGGTAGAAGATGAACACTCATCTAAAAGAGATCTAGACATGTTCTTAGATGAACTATGAAATGACATATAGTTGATTGATCCCTTGGGGGGTGTTAAAGAAAGGTATTTGGGTGTTTACTAATTACATAAAGAAATTTGTTCCATACCATCCCTCATGAGGCCTCAAGAAGATCCTAGTGATCTATGGAAATTTTTAGTTGATGGCTCAAGGAGAAAGCATGGAGTGGGTGCAGGTGTTATTCTAATATCACCTTCAAATTATATATATTTCTCTTCATATAAGTTCTAATTTGATTGCTCCTATAATGTAGCAAAATATGGTCTCATCCATGGCCTTCAATGTGATAGTAAGAGAGGGATTAAGAAATTGTAAGTATATTGGGATAGTGAATTGGTTTTGCACCAAGATAGAGGCCATAATATCACTAATAACCCATTAATGAATTCCTAAAAACATAGAGTGTGGGACCTAATTGAGGAGTTTGAGGCCTTCAACATCCAATCAGTGCCAAGGAGATAGAATTAACATGTTGATATACTAGTAGTTATGGGGGCTCATTTTCATATCCCTAATGAATTGAAAAATACCAATGTGTAACCACATGTAAAATTGGTAATAATACCATCAGTGATAGATAATGAAACTCATTGGAAAGTCTTTGAAAGTGATAAATAGATTGTGTTTTTCTTTCATCAAGAATAAAAGTTCTCCTCCATCAACTAAGGAAAGTTGTTCGTCAATATGAGGAGCATATTATTTAATTAAGATATAATAATCTTCCTAAAGGGATAGTCACCTTATAAGGTCTCTTTCATGAAAGAGAGCACATGAAGAAGGATAAAGTAGTGATGTTGATAAATGAGGAGAACTATGAGAGAGTTCTTATCATTGAAGACAAACTCCTCAATATTGGAAATATAAGCACTAAAGATGAAAGGCATGCTTTCATAGAGCTTTATAAGGAGTATGCAGACATATTTTCTTAGAAATATAGTGACCTAAGGGGATTTGATCATAAATTGTCCCAACACACTATAAAACTAGAAGTTAATTCCAAGCCTATCAGGTAGAACCAGAGGTCCATAAACCCCAAAATTAAAGAGATCATGAGGAAGGAATTAACCAAGTTAATTGAATCCAAGATCATCTTTCTAATTAATCACTCCTCATGGGTATCTAATCTAGTACATATCAAGAAGAAGAATGGGGAGATCAGATTGTGTGTAGACTTTAGGGATCTAAATAGGGTCTCTTTGAAGGATCACTACCCCTTGCCATCTATGGAGCAACTCCTTCAAATAGTTACTACTTTAGATTTATTCTCACTCTTAGATGGATATTCAAGTTATAACCAAGTGCTAGTGAGAGAGGAAGATCAGTACAAAACTACCTTCACCACTAAGTGGGGCACATTTGCTTACCATAAGATACCTTTTAGATTGTCTAATGTTGGGGAAACCTTTTACAAAAAAATGGGAATAGCTTTATAAGGGATACTAAATGAAATGGTATTGGTAAACTTGGATGACATCACAATATTCTCCAAAAAATATAGTGAGTACATGGACCATCTGAGGTTGATATTCCAAAGATGTAGGGTATGGGATCTCTTTAAATCCCAAGAAGTGTGTATTTATCATTTATGAAGGCAAAATCATGGGTCATATTGTTTCAAAATAGGGACTATCCATTGACCCTAATAAAATTAGTGTTATATTAGCCTTGTCCTTACCAAAGCATAAGAAAGGGATCTAGATCTTCCTTAAGAAGATCAACTTCATGATAAGGTTCATACCTTGTTTTGTAAACTTGGTCAAACCCATCATCACCATGCTAAAGAAGAGCCAAGTGTTTGATTGGTCAGATGAAGGCAAGGAAAATTTTGAGGCCATCAAGTAAGCCATTATCCAATCCCCCTCACTCATAAATCCTAACTTGTCCAAGGACTTCATCTTGTACACCTTTGCTAATTTTGATAACATATCAGCTATGTTAATTCAAAAGAATAGTAAAGGAATGGAGTAACCAATTCCAATTTTTAGTCAAGGGTTGGAAGGATATGAGGTGAAGTATAATTTTATTTAAAAATAGGTTCTCACAACCTTGAGGAGTCTCAAGATGTTCAAACCCATGCTCTCCAACTATAGGATTCATCTTAGGTATCTCATCCTAGAGTTAGAGACTTCCTCCTTAACATGGATTTAAATGAGAAGAGAACAAGTTGGATCACCAAGGTTATGGAATATGATTGAAAGACCAAGGTCACCAAGTTGGTTATAGGTAAAGGCTTATGTGAGCACATGGTGAATGATATCTAAAAGGACAAGGAAGTTATTTTGGTGACCCAAGATAACTCACAAGTAGGTGCACCTCCACTTCAAAAGAGCTATCTTCAAGACATGACTCACTTATTTACAATAAGATAATGCCCCTAAGGTTTGGATAGAGATAAAATAAGATATTTCGAGATTCAATCCATTCTTATGCATTATTTAATGGTGTTCTTTTTAGAAAGGACATCAATAGAGTACTCCTTAGTTATATAGATGATAACCAAGTGGCAAGGCTCTTGGATTAGTTTCATGATGGACCTATAGAAGTCATTTTTGCACATACAAACATAGTATTAAAGGTAATGAGGGTTAGTTATTACTGGCCCAATATTTTCAAATATTCTCATGCATGGATTAAAAAATGATAGAAGTGTGCTCTCTTTGTAGGAAATCAAAAATTAGTAGCCCTTCCACTCAATCCAATTCAAGTGGAGTAACCCTTCATATAATGGGGGTTATAATTCATAAGGATGATCAATCGACCATCAAATGCAGGGCATAAGTGGATGATTACTACAACTGACTATTTTAACAGGTGGGTGAAAGCCATTACTTTAAAGGAGGATAATGAGGGTGCAATTTTGGGCTTCTATGATAGCATTGTGACCATGTTTTGTGTCCCAACCAGTATAATCTCAGACAATGCATTAGTATTCCTTGGTATGAAAAAAAGTTAATGGGATCTTAAATGTGTATCTACCTCAGCACCTCTTCTAACTACTATCCTTAAAGAAATGGAATAGCAGATTCCATAAACAAGAACCTACTAAGGATCATTAGGAGGACCATGGAAAAAGATTAGAGAACATGACACATCAAGCTAAAGACTACCTTATGAGCTAATAGAGTGACTCCCAAAGCTACCATTGGCAATTCTCCATATGTCCTTATGTATGGAAGGGAAGCCAAGTTACCCATTTCTCTTTTGTTGTGTGTTTCCTTTTTATAAGTGCCTTAGGCACTTTGTTATTCTATTTTATTTTGTTCTTTTTGTTTCAAGAGAGGTTCCAAATATGGATAGTTTTATAATATTTTCATTATTAGTCAAGAGAATACTTGGGACTCCATATGCCCAATGGACCAGTTTAAATCCATTAGTCTTACTTAGTAGGCATGCAACCCCAAGATATCACTAGAAATGTTGGCCAATTTTGGCCCACATATAGAAATTGACATTGTAGTAAAAATTATATGGGTATTGGTGTGAATCAAGAAGCTGAGTAGAGTTCATGTTGAATAAAGGATCCAATAGTATGAGAAAATATCTCATGCAGCATATAAAACTTTTGAAACACTTTAACTTAAAGTGTAAATTATCAATTTTAAAGGGGGATATAAGACAAAAAGCTATGTTATACTTGGAAAAAATTTCAACTTTATTTTGCAAAAGTTCTAATATAATTATTTCAGGTTTTTGGCTAAGTGTTGAGTTCCATCATGTAAAGGTTATATGGAAAAAATCCTGAGGACTTAATTATTTTGAGTAAATTGGCTATGAAAAAATCTTAAAGACCCAAATATTTTAAGAAAATTATCCAAGATGATTTCATGGACATATTTCTTTCATATAAAATGTCTGTAGCAATGGTTCCAAAAAGGTAAAAGACTGATGAAAAAACTCTAACAGAATGGTTTATCTTAGAGAATTTTTCCAACAAAGTGATGTTCTCATAAGTGTCAAAGTTCAAGCTTAGTAATCATCCATTGGGGTCCAAATATTGATGATCGCATAGACATCATTGACATTCCCGTGAATGTCAATTGATGGCTACATAGATGTCAAATTTGAGTCTCAGTAAATGACCGTTAGTTTTTAAATATCTCAGTGATAATTATGAAAACATAAAATATGTTCATACAGATGTCAAATACAAGAATGTAGATGTCAATTTTAATCCCCATGGAATAACCATTTAGATTTACAAAGTAAGATCAATGATCAGCATTCAATCATATAAAGTATCTAATGGTGAATGAGAATTGATAGGAAGTGGGTCCAAGTAGATTAAAATCTCACATTATTTAATTTATTATTATCCAATGGTGTGAGTTAAATTCAAAAAATCAGTGGATCTAGATCAAGGGTTCATACTATTTTTTACATTATGATCCAATGGTGTGAGTTAAATTCATAAATTCAGTGGATTTAGATCAAGGGCTTGTATTGATTCATACATCTTGACCCAATGGTGTGAGAAAGTTCAATAGGGTTAGTGTATCTTAGGGATAGGTGAGAGATTTCCAAGTGGCATAAATGCATTAGGTTCTTAGAAAAATCAATGGTTCACAATAATATCATACAAAGCAAATAATTGAGTGAGGTTCAAAGTCAAAAGACTAAGGGACTTTTAATGGGATGTCAAACATGTGACCAAGTTAAACCAAGGAAAATAGGTCTTGAACGAGTCATCATTATGCCATTGGATCTTAGCTAAGTACCATTAAAGGGACATATTGATATATTTAAGATGATTACCAATAAAGGGGCACCATTGAAGCTAAATATAGACCTATAGTTTGAAGGTTTATGGCATACAGGATTTATTCTATAACTATGTTTACCATTCTTTAAAGAAGGATCCTTATATATAATGATCTCTCAATTTTCATGGATACTCAAAGGAAAAAATAGGTCTTATAGACCTAATAGATATCAAGAGAAAATCTATGTAGTTTATAGGTTTGCATTGGATATATGTGGCTATAAGAAAACCAATAAAGGAAATTGGTTTAAAATCTATAGAAAAGATCTAGTCCAAATTTAATCAAGGGTAGATATATATGATTATGAAGAGGATCATCATCCCTTATCATTGTCTTATTTTTGATAAACATCCTCATAAAATTAACAAATCCATGATTCTATTAGATCCATGAACATGAAATTTTTATCTTTAGTGAGAGATGGTGTGAAGGATCAAATAAAAGGATCTAGTGGTTGAAAATTGTAGCTTAGAGCATTCAATGCATCCTTAGAGCCTATGGGGAAATTTCCACTTTGTAATCCATGAGTATCATCTTCATTGGTCAAAAGGGTGATGGATCATTCAAGCAAAAGGTGGAATCTCAAGTTTTAATTAATGATCTGGGATGATGTGTTCCCTCTCTGATGGCATGCTCCCACATTCTTTCTCTCTCTCCCTTTTCCTATATATCCTATTCTCTTTCCTATTGAGGTGGTTATAAACTTTTAGAATTTTTCATTCTTTCCTAAGACAAGGATACTCATTGATACTCTTTCAAAAGTGTGTTCATTTTATATGTTTAAACCCTATCAAATTATTATAAGAACTACCTTTTGATGTAATAGGATGAACTCTTTACCTACCTCATAATTTTGACTAAGTGCTTAGTATTCTTGTTTATGATTAATTTATGAAGGAAAATATTCCTAATCTATTGTATTTTTGCTTTCCTTTTTAAAGGCATTTTCAAGTTATTTGCAGATTTATATTAGTGTTCTATTTGAACCTCTTTTATGAAATATTTATGCAATTAGTGAGATTGTGAGGTTGTGTGAGCTAGAGTTGTCTTATGTTGAGTGAATGTGGGTTCAAGATTATATTAGTGTCCATTTAACTTTGGTGAATCATCAATTTAACCTTCTTAGGATCCCTTAAACCCTTTCTAATCCTTTTCTCAATGTTTTGCATTAGTTCAGGTGAGCATCAAGAGGAAGTTTTTCTCCAAAATTTCAACCCTATTATAGGTGACTCATAGTCTAGGGTTGTCCCAATATTATGGTTCAATTGGAAAGGGCCTAAATAACTATCTCCAAGGGTGTATACTAAAGCCATAACATGTCCATTATTTATATTCTTTCAATATTTTATATCCAATTTTGTAAAAGAGAGCTTTGTTCATGTCTCTTATTTTTTAGAGGCTAATCTACCATTAGATTTAGGGAGACAAGCCTTATCCCAATGAACCAAGGGGAACTTGAACCTTTATTTTGTCCCTTTCCATAATAAATTATGTTTAATCTACTCAATTTTATCTATAATATTGTTTAGAATTTGGAAAAGAGACATGAACTATATTGGGATACTCTATATAGTACTCTTAAGTAATTGAAGCTTGCCCACCTAGGTTAGGAGATGACCTCTCTAGATAGTGAGTTTATTTTTAATTTTATCCACCAAAGGGTTCCATAAGTCAGATTTTAGTTTACCAGTGAAAAGGGGAAGTCCCAAGTGGGTGGAAGGGAGCTTTCCAATCTTATAGCCAAGGATTTTGGCCATCTTTTTTTGAATGATTTCTAGGGTGTTAATGAAGAAAGTTAAGCTTTTGTTGAAGTTGATACTCTAATTAGACACTTTATTGTAGTCCATAGGAATCATTTTAAAGCTTTTAGTTTCTTCAACTATAGTTTATCTAATTAATAAGGTGTCATTAGCAAATTGTTCATGAGAGAATGGTATGGTTCATTGAGCCACTCTAATTTCTTTGATTGTCTTTGTTTTTGGTTTTAGTCATGGATCTTCCTATAAATTTAGAAAGAATGATAAAAACATAAGGGGATAGAGGGTCCCCTTATCTTAGGCCTTAGTTGGCTGAGAAGAAGCTTTTTGGGACCCCATTGATGAGAACTAAAAACCTAGGGGTGGAAATACAACTCTAAATGATATTTCAAAAGGAGGGGTTGAATCTAAATTTTTCAAAAAATTTATCTAAGAATCCCCAAGATACTCTATCATAATCTTTGTTCATGTCAAATTTAATAAATATTCCATGATTATTGGTTAGATTGGTGGAGTGGATAGCCTCATTGATAGTGATTACCCCATTCATGATTTGGCAACTAGCAACAAAAGCTCCTTAGTGTTCTATGATTATTTCCAAGATGATTTGAATTCTTCTAACTAGTGTCAGTGAACAAATTTTATAAGCTATCGAGCATAAGCTTATAATCCTAAAGTCTTTGAGTTGATTTACTCTAGGATTTTTTGGAATAATCTTGAGGAAATTATTATTTAAGGATTTTAAAATCATACCTTCTCTAAAGTATTTTGAAATCATTACTTCTACTTCCAAGTGAATGATGTCCCAAAATTTCTATAAAAAATGGGAGGGAAGCCATCCAGGCCCATGAACTTACCCCCTTCCATATAAAACACCATAACCTTAATGTCTCCCATTGAGGGGAATTTCAAGAGTGTTGTGTTTTCAGCTTGAGATATGAGGCTTAAGATGTTACAAAGCATATTTTCCTCCAAATGATGCTTTGGAAAACCACTTTGTTTGAGTAGGCTATGGAAATATTAAATAATATGGTCTTAGATGTCTTATGGGTTTGTGCATTTCCTCCCATCATCTTGGAGGAGTTTCAATATAAAGTTTTTATTCTTATTCCTAGATGCTTGCTAATGGAAAAAAAATTATTTCTATCACCCTCCTTTAGCCATAGGCATCTAGACTTTTGTTTCCAAAAATATTATTATTTAGCTTCAAGGTAATGATATGAGTTGATAAGGTCTTTATACAAGGCATAAGACTTTTGTACCATATAGAGAGGAGTAGGTCTCAATCTTTCTGAGCTCTTCTTCAATTTATTTTTTTTGGGTGAAGATATTGTCAAAAACCTCCCTACTCCAAATTTTTAATTTAGATTTTAGATGATTGAGTTTCTTATATAGGATGGACATGTTAGTTCTTGAAAAGGGTTCTTGCCACCAAGTATTTATGTATTCTTGAATATTTGGGTGGTGTAACCATATAGCTTCAAATTTGAATGGGATATTTTTCATTCTAGGGATAATGTTTCCCTCAAAGAGGATGGGGTTGTAATCTAAGCTAATTTTAGGAATAGACAATAAAGAGATGTTGTAATGAATGTCCCAACATAGGGAGACTAGACACCTATATAATATGACCTATATCATATCCTCACCCATCCTTTTATTCATCCAAGTAAAATGGTTTCCCTTTAGGTTCACATCTATGAGTCTAGCTTCTATAATGAAGTCACTGAGATCCACCATGTTATTAGAGAATTCTATAAGTCCTCCTTTCATTTCTATTGGTGATAGAGGGGAGTTGAAATCCCCTACTCGTAACTATTTCCAATGGCTACTAAGTTTCCTAAAAAGTACTAGGTCCTCCCAAAGCTTTCTCTTGTCTATCCTAGAATTGGGAGCATAAATATTTGATATGATCCATTCTTCCTTGCATATTTTGTTTCTAAAGAGTATATCCATATGATAGTTACTCTTAACAAGGATTTTTCCTTCCAAGCCATGAGGATTCCATAAGGTATCAATACCTATAGAATCACCAATCAAACTCATACAAAGATAATTTGATTCTTTCCATATTATGTTACTACATTTCTGGAAAAGATCTTCTAACATTTTGGTTTCCTATAATAGAACTATCATTGGACTATTTATTTTTATCATGTTTTCAATTAATTTATGTTTCATGGGGTTATTCATTCCCCTTACATTTCAAAAAATAAACTTCATTGCTTCTATTTGGTGAAATAGATTTTAAGGTTTTTTGACAACCTTTATCTATTTAATTAGTAGTTTCCTTCTTCTAGATGACATATTTTGGGGTCTTTCTAGGTTGATTTGGTCCTTCTCTAGTATTTGATTCTTCCTACATATTTTTTAATTAGCTTATGTATATATTGATTCCTCCTCTTTAGCTATATTATAACATTCTCCCTTCTCTTTCTTATTTTGGGTTGAAGGGGTTGTATCATTACACTGTGGGGAATTTTCACCCAAATTCATATTTTGGGTAAAATTTACATTATGAGTCAACTCCAACTGAGTGGTACTTGTTATTATTAGAGAAGGGTATTTGTCATCAAATATTGAGAAGTGATATGTTAAGTTTGTGTTAAAACATTGTGCTACATCCTTTTTATTAGATGAGACCATTGGACTTTTCAAGACCAAGTCTAGAGCCTTATTGGAAAATAGGGTGATCTAGTTGAGAAGTGATTTAAGAGGAATCTGAGGGGATGCTCCTTGAAAGTAAACTTTATGATCCAATAAATTATACCCAATGGGGTCTCCTTTCTATTCAAGAGCCAAAATTGAACTCAAATTCTTAGAAAAGGGTTTGTTTACAATAGATCCCTCATTTAGGATGGGATCGAGGGAATGGGTGATGAATTTAAGACTATAATAAACAAGGAGATCAAGAGAATGAGTGGTGGCATTAATACTAGAAAAAATAGGGTGGATACATGTGGGGAGATGGTGAGGTGAGAGCAGAACCATGTCACTAATTGGGCACTTTTTGGGAAGGGTCTCCAAAAAGACCCAGTTGGGAGGCCAGAGCAGTGGTGGGGGTAGGGGGACATTTAGAAAAATTCTTCAAGGAATGACAACAAGTGTTTCAATTAGAACAAATTATATTAGAGTTTTCATACTCAATTTTTTGAGACCAAATCCCATATTTAGATTTCAGCATAATAGTATGTAGAAGAGGTTAATTTTTGGAAAAAATACCTAAACTCTAACTCTAATCATCCTTCTCCTCACTTTAGTGACTGGGTCAATCTTTATCGACTAGTTTTATGCCCTTGCAATACTGAGAATGATCTTTGGTTCCTAGTACTCCAAGGGTAACTCCAGAATCAATACCCACATGGGTATATCTTCCAATGCTTTGCTATTCAAATTAGTACCTACTTTCTAGCAATTGATGATAGAAATGTATTTAACCATGAACTAGGGTCCTTTTTTAAAGACTCTAAAATGATACTCTTGGTAAAATTGATGATGAATAAATCCTTGGGTATGGTGACTACCTCAAGTTAACCTTTATGATTCTAATTGTTATTAACCCATTTTCTAAGAGAATCAATGTTAGATCTAAATCTATTTACTTTGGCTAAAAGAGAGTTTTGTAGCTTCCTATCTCCTAGTTCAATCAAAGTGTCAGGAACATGGACCCAAGTCTCATTGATATTAATCTCTAACAATTTAGTCACATAATTTATATAAATAACATATTTAGTCATGTAAAATTTCAATAAGTCATAACTTTAGAATATTTACAACCTAAAAAATTTATTATGTGGGAACCAAGTCATGATAATGACATTTATAATTTCCAGTAGTCTAGGACTATATTTTAAAAAATGATAAATGATAAAGTAAGGCAATTTGACAAAAGAGAAACATGAAAATAAAGTTGACATAATCACTACATATATCAAATCCCTCTTAAACTTGAGTGATAATCCTATAGATTTTGTCCCATATTACCATCACTAATATCATCAAATAAAATACCTATGAAATAATAGTGGATACTTGGGTATAGTATTTTATAATGAATGGAGTGAAATTCATCGACAATTACATAAAACCTATGAGATTGACAATTTAACAAGCCAATGTAATTGAAGAGATAAAAATTTTGAAGAAGGAAATGGATGTGTGGAGGTGATTAATTATATTTTTAAAGGATATGGCCTACACAAATGAAAAAATATTAATATTAAGAGTATTTAATCAAGTTGAATATAATTCCTCTCGATTTTAGTCATAGAGTTTGAATAAAATATCAGTGCTTTGGAGGATGATATTTAGGTTCTTTTTTTGTCAAAAAATGTGATGACATGAGATTAGAGATTTGTGCTAACATTTGGTCAATTAATTGTGACTTATTGAAGGAATAAGAATTAGAGTCATATACGATTTATAATTTAAAGGAGTGGTTTTAGATGTTAAAATGTTTATTGTTTGGGGTGAATTTTTTTAAAATTGAGGCAATGAATAACCTTAATGACATTCACAATTTCATAATTGAATTAAACAAGAGTCTTAACAACTTATTCAAATGGTTATGAAATGTTAGATGTCATGGAAAAATAGTTGGTGTGAGTTTAAATAACCTTAATTTTTAAACATGAATATATATTCACTAGTGTTATTAAATTTAGAACTACCAAATTTAAGTAGTCATAGGATGGAGATCAAAACATATTTTCATAGACTATTCTAAAGGAGGATATTTTTAAGAAGCAATATCTTACAAGGGTATGTGCACAGAGTTGGGGGATAAGTTTTTGGACATTACCCACAATGTGTATGTGTTATTATATAAGGCATACACTTTTTTGGTAAAAGGAATGTGTATAAATTCCTTTATCAATAGGAATGTGTACATGTTATGTGAACATGTATGCATTATAATAATGTGTATGTGTTATAGTAATGCATATACATTCTTATAACTATAAGGAATGTGTATACATTCCTTAAACATAAAAATTAAAATAGGAGCCCCCATTTCATTTATTCTCACATGTTTCTCCTTCATTTTTTATCACATTCATGTTTTGCCCTCCCATTCATATTTGTATCCCTTAGTGTGGAAATCCTTGGTTTTTTTCCCATCAGTACTATAAATCATTTATTTTTATCTTGAATTCATGAGGTCAATGATGCCACTACAAAGAAGAGGTAAGTTTTGTGAGTTAAATCAATTTTTTTGAATTTTTTATGAATGTTTTTCATCATTTAATTTGTAATTTTTCTCTAATAGGTTGGCATGCTCCACCTAACCCTCTACCTAATACTTTGCCTAACCCTCCACCCAATCCTCCACCTAACCCTCCTATAGCTCCACTAGATTTCCAAGGAAGTCAAGAGTATAAAGTTGCACACATAGTGGAGAACCAGATTGAAATTGAGCAGATAATGAAGATAATGGAGTCAACTTCTATGAATACCCACCATACCTATTTATCCAATACCCTAGAGTTAGTATTAGGTCAATTTGACTTGATAATGAGTCAAATTGACATATTAAGCTCATATAGGGATAGTTTTAGGGCTTAATATGTTGATAAATTGTTAGCATATGAGGTGAAGAAGAAATAAATAACAAAAGAATAAAATTTTTCCTTATTTATCAAACCAGACACCAAGGCACCATTTTTCATAAGGACTAAATTTTTTCCAATCCATCAATGCCAACACAATTTGATTAAAAATATTTTTTAGGATCAATGGTGGATGGTGTTTGACTATCCACCTTGTAATATCCATGAGTTCCATTTGTAAATTTTGAGGAAACTCTATTATGAGTTTGTCCTCTATGAAATTTTGAATTATTTTGACTATGGTGACTTTCAAGGTCAAGGAAAAGCCTCTACATAGGATCAACTAGGTACACATCATGCACCTAATTAGCCTATAAGGATCCCTACCCAAAATCTACTTCATCTATATATTCCCTTTGTAGTGAAAGATGTTGTGGAAATAGATATTTTGCATGTACTTAGTGATGATTACTAATACACTCATTCATCATACGTGTAGGATTTTAAAAATAGATGATCAATATATTCCACCTAATGGTTGTACCTGACCCCACCCATGTAGATCTTGTGGTGCTACATGCCCTAGACCTTCAGATGATGATGGTGGCACTTCAGGGGGCTTGGAGGATATGGTCTTGACCGATGATTTCACACACATTTGGTTTGGATATGTTGGGACTCTCTACACACATGTAGGTATCTTTCATATTATTGTTTTATGTTATATTTTCAAATTAAAAAGGTAAAAAATAATTTACACATTTAAATTAAATTATATATATATATATATATATATATATATATATATATATATATATGTATGTATGTATGTATATATATATATGTATATATATGTATGTATATATGTATATATATATGTATATATATATATGCATATATATATATACATATATATATATATATGCATATATATATATATATATATGCATATATATATATATATATACATATATACATACATATATATGCATATATATATATATATATATGTATATATATGTATATATATATATGTGTGTGTGTGTGTGTGTGTGTGTGTATGTATATATATATATATGTGTGTGTGTGTGTGTGTGTGTGTGTGTGTGTGTATATATATGTATATATATATATATATGTATATATATATATATATATATGTATATATATATACATATATATATATATATCTGTGTGTGTGTGTGTATATACATGTATATGTATATATACATATATATACATATCTATGTATGTATATGTGTGTGTGTATATATATATATATATATATATTTGTGTTCCAGGAGCAGATGTTGCCTTCAACATCATAATTTCAATTTACTAAGATAGGTAGTGGGCCAACCAATAGTACATATATTTGTGTTAGTATGACACCTTATGCATTTACAAAGGTAATATTTCAAGTGAATATTATATACTCTAGATGTAAGAAAATATAAAATACCTAATATAATATTTTTGGACTTTTTATTGTTCAATGTATTAACATGGATTAGCATAGTGTTATAAAATCATCCTCCATCTCAAATTTTTTGCTTTTATTTCAAATTTCAAACTATGGTTTCAATAACCAAAATCATGAATTTGTAAATAACATTGTCCACTCACTCTTATCTTTACAATATTTAGTTTTATTTTCTTATGTTTCTTTAGATTTTTATGAGACCTAATTTATAAGGTTATAAACACTCTTAAAAGTCTTGTATATATGTCCCCCATAAAATAAATGTATCACTCTAGGTGTCTTAACTTGATTAAAACTTAGTTTACAAACTTTTCAATAAACACCTAAATATGTTACTTGTCTTATCACAATGACTATTTCTAAGGGGTTTTTTTGTCACATCAATACTCATTTAGACTAAAAAGTATGATTTTTTGTAAGAGAAGTATTCAAGTTGTTAACATGATCAAAATTTCAAAACAAATCAACTTAGAAACCATAGCTCATAGGACTATACTCAGCTATACCAAGTCATTACCTTAAGACAATTAGGCCAAAAGACCTTAATTAGGTCAAAATCTGAAATACACCTCATCAAATTTATACAAGCATCCAACCCAATGTATATAGATGTATCAAGGATTTTTCAACACCTAAATTCCATTCAATGAATTAATTTCACAAAATTCACTCATAAATCCTACCTTGTTGTCTTAGAGATATAAGGTTACAGGTTTACATGAAACTCATATTTCAATAAATGTGATTGTAAGGCTTTATTACATCCAAAACTTTTAGAAACATCTTTTAGGCTTGTTTGTCTAACTATTCCCAAGTTTTTATGAAATTTAAAGGATTTAAATAGAAGTTATAGTCCTCTAATGATTCAAATTTTATCTTTTATACTTTTTCCTTCATCTTGTGCATCTCTAAAATGATAGATTCAAATTGATCAAGTTATTAAAGACCTTTCCAAGTTTAAGATGTGTTAATTTAGGTCCTTATTCCTCTAACAGACCTATTTCAAATTAGAAAAACTAGTTTTTGAAGATTTATCAAGTTATCCAAGAAATTTAAATGAGTAATAAAGATAGATATGACCTTAACTAAACTTATGAGACTCCTATCCATGTATCAGACCTTCTAGAACCTATTAGAAACATTAATTATTATAATTTAATAAAATATTCACTCAAATACATTTGGAAATTTAAATAACAATTATTGGAAGGAAAATACTCCAAGACCTCTAAATAACCTAAGACACACATTAAATTCCTCATTAAAGGCTTATTGAAACCTATAAACCCTTGTAATACTAACTATAGGACCATATATATAAGTTTGTAGGATGTTCCTACATCAAGAGGTGTAAGAGATGCATCATTGTCTTGTATGTCTTGTCATTCTCCCTCATAAAACTAACATTTATTGCCTTTAGTGTGGTGTTACAAGTCATATTGCACATATCCACTTGTCACATTCATGCTTCCCATGACCTCATTAGATCTTTCATATCTTATGCAAGACTAATTTTATTAGTAACTTGTTTAATCAATGAATTGTCCAAATTATTAATTATTAGGTTATGTGTTCAGATGATGAGTAGGGTGGTCACTTCATCATTTTGAGTTGAGATTGACTCAAAGATTATGACTAAAATGTCATTTTAATAGGCATTCACTGAGGTATGCATATTCACTTGCAATTTTAAATTGTAATGTAATACTTTTGTTTGTAATAATTTTACTATATACTTGGGAAAATATAACTTATATGCATGAATGTATTGTGTATGCAGGGTTGTCATATGACATTTGATTATCTAATTTAGATTACTAATATGGTATCTCCTCATGTTTATTCATCATTTTACATGCTTGTTCATTTAATTAAACTTAGAACTAACCCAGTCAAACGTAAATGAAAAATTGAGGATCATGAGCTTGTAATAAGTGCATGTTTAAATGATTTTTTTATGATAGTTTAAAATTAGTTTCTTAACTTGGTTTTATGTATACTTTTTAATTTTATAGTATTTTTTATATTTGAATAGGTTTAGCTACAAGTGAGCTATGAGCAATCCAAGGCATTCAAACCTTGGAGCAATCTAAGGCATTCAATATATCTCCATCTACAAGCAGAGCATCTTAGAGAGATTCTTCTTTGAGGAAGGCAAAGAGAGGGAGACTATTTTATGATTAGGGTGTTGTAGATGATGTAATTTTTTGTATGACTATATGACAATGTACACATTTTTGACATTGTATAGGCATATATGATGTATTCACTCAACATTAGATGCTATGTTGTTAGACATGATGTAAATTTTTTTATGCCTATATGGTAATGCATGTATTATTTACATTTTATGCCTATATATATAATTCATACATGTAATTTTTATTTTATACATGAATATTTAAGAAAACCAATGAAGTATTATTTGAATCACTTGTGTTCATATTATTATGAATGATTACTTTTGAAGTATTCTTAAGGATTAAAATTTTAAGAGATTGAGAATAAATTTTTAGGACAATGTTGCAATTATATTGGTATGAAAGAGCCTATAGTTAGAAATATTGAAATTTATTATTCTTAAGAAGCTTTGTTTCTATAATAATGCAAATGAAATAAGAATTAAGGGGTGTTAAATCTATCTTTTTGTTTATTGAATCCTATTCTAGTGATTATAATGAAAACATTGTACTTATGTTTAGAGTATTATGAATTATTAGTTTTGAAGTATTCTTAAGGATTAAAAATGTTATGAGATTGAGAATAACTTATTAGGATAATCTTACAAATCAGATTGGTATGATAGAACCTACAATTAGAAAGATTGACATTTATTATTCTTAAGAAGATTTGTTTCTATAAGAATGAAAATGAAATAAGAATTAAGGGGTGTTGAACCTATATTTTCATTAATTGAATCTTATATTGGTGATTGAATCAGTCTTAGATTGGTAGTTGTTAGACACCTAGCCACTTATCTCAGTTCTGAGTCTTATGCATAGAGTGGGATTAAGGGAAATATAACCTTATAAGAAATAAATAATATCAATGATTGCATTTGAATTATTTTTGTATACTCATGGTCATCTATAGTTTCTTACAGGTACAAAACTCTAAGTTCTTAGTGGGATAATCCTTATAAAGTAGAATCAAGGTATAATATTTTTTTAACATGTGAATTTATTATGGATAGAGTCTATATAAAATTAATTAACTCAAGAAGGTATCTAAACACTCAACTACACAATTTTAAACCTTCTCAGCCTATACACAGACTAGTAAAATTAGACCTAGGGTTTTGACCTATAAATGTGCATATCTTGAAACCTAACCATTAAAATTTCTTGTAAATTTTTAATCTAATGTGTTTTCACAAGGTCTAAAAGAACCAAGAAGATTTAGAATGGTACGGATAGGATAAGTATAAATTTCAAGATTGAGATTTATCATAGGACTAATGGAGGCCTAATGGGATTCTAAGAGTGTGAGAATAGGGGTTTAGAGGGAGATGGTTCAAGTTCCTTGGTGAGAGAGTCATTATATTATGAAGATTCAATACATTTAAAATAGGAGACCTCTTAATAAGTCATGAAGTCTCTCCTTATAATAGGAAGGGTTTTACACTAGTGAAGAAGATCATATCAGCTAAGAAAATATAGCATCATCTATAAAATAGTAAAAAAGCTATTGAATATGATCTTTACACCTTCAATTGTCTTGGAAAGTTCCCAAAACTTTGTCATGCCATGGGTTAGACCCTATCCTATCTCCATTCCCTCTGAAACATCCCCAAACTCCGTCTCTAAAACTGAGAGAGTAGGAAAATAGACCTTGGGAAAGACAAAAAAGTATTTGATTGGTCTTAAGGTATCTTGATAGTTGATACACTTGAATTTATCACTTCACTCTCTTCAAACTCCAAAATATTACTTTGAGCCCTTTAGGACCTATTCACTCTCTTTTTCCTTTCAAGACCTTCTTGATTAAATAGATACAAAAGACCATTTGAAGGTTATATTTGGGATAAAGACCAATTTTATGAATTTTCAATAGGTATTTCACATGTCTCATAGGTTTTATGATATAAATAAACTAATTTATTATTGGTTTAGACTTCTTTTTTATTAAATAGTGACTCAACCCTATTTTTGTCAAGAGACCTAATTGTTCCACTAGTAGATCAAAACTTAGAAAATGGATTATTTTCCTAAACCAATAGCTTAATCAAGTCTAAATGATGTTTTTAGATGAGAATCAACTTTTACTTGGCATCTTTTCACTCAAAACTGAGCAAAATAGGTTAATTTTCCTATTCATTGTCTAAAGGAACTCACAAGTCTGAGTATTATTATGGCTAAGTATTTAGTACATTATTTGTACACCTTTTTTTGACTTTAAAACACTTGGAATTGTTTAATAACATTATTAATAGGTATCCATATATTCTCATCAAATTTTATGGGTTTAAAATGGGTTTATGACCATTTTCAATCAAAACCTTGTAACTAGGGTTTTCTTGCACTTTAAAGACCTGAGATCTAATTAACCTTGTTTCATAAAGCTAAAAGAGGTTATTTGAAATATAATAGTATTATAGGACTCCTCACTCACCTATGTAACTAATCCAATCCTTAGTTTCAAATCATACACAATTTTCATCATACAAACAAACTCTGCAAATAGTGATTTTTAAACAAAATTGGTTTGTGCTAATAGAAAAGGAATTTTAAGGTCTTGAATTCACTATCTTTTGATTATTCAAGTTAAAGTGAATTTCAAGAAATTATTTGAAAATACCATACACTACTCATAATCATGATATAAAATACACACATTTATACCCCCTGTAGGTATGATTCAAATATTATTGCTTGATGTTTATTCTTGAAGAATCTTATTTAATATTGATACTCATGTTTATCCTTTTGGTTCATTCCTCTATAAAAAGAGTGTCCATTTTTGGCTCCAAAACTCTCTCTCAAGACCTATATCAGTTTAGAAAATCATGCAATAGACACTTTAAGAATATAAGATAAGTAAGACCTTTATAACATGTAGGAAAACTCTAAAAAACTAACAATGACTACTAACTCTACTTTCACTTTAAAACTCTCACATGGACACCACACTATTTTATACAAAGGATGCTCCTACATCAATAATTTTAAACACTTAGATCCATTTGGTCCATGATACCCCTTGGCCAAGCTTTGAATCCACTTTAACCACCTATAGATAGGCCTAAATTGCCATCTAGGTCTATTATCCTACTTATGAAACCTTTAAAATTTATCATCTCTCATGAACCACAAACTTCTCCCTTGCTAGTTTCAAGATCCTTCCATTACTTATAGGCATGAAATTTAGCCTAATTAGGCCTATAATGCCTAATAGGATCCTTGACTGATTATTAGCCTCCTAAAGTATTTTTGACCTTTGGAAAAAAATTTAAATATTTAAAAAAAAACTTTCAAAGTTCTTGAAACCTAATTCCAATGCCACTAGCTTCTAGCCACATGTATATGGTTTACTTGGACTATTAGGCCTTTTAGGCTTCTTAATGACATCCAACTAGAATTTTCACCTCCAAGATCCACAAGTGTAAATCCATCACTTATATCACATATATATAGGCAAATTACACATACTCTAATGACCATGACATCCAATTCTACCTGCAAGTGCATTTTTTCTAATGTTTAGGAGCACGAAAACACTAAAAACAAATATTGTCAAAGTTGAAGCTACAGTCTAAGAACTCCATTTCCAATGCTTCTTAGCTGAAAAATGGCACTACAAAAATTTTTTCAGGACAAAATAATATATATCACTAGGTTCTTGGCCTCCCATCTAGCTCGTTCGATAAACTCACCACCCATTCTGGGCTTAAGAATGCCCTTCCTAATACAAGCAAGATGTTGATTTTTAGCCTAACTTTAGGCATGCATAAAAAAAAAGTATAAGTCATATATATGAACCATAAGATCCATATTTTTCATGTTAAATCCATCTAATTTCACCTTTTATCTATTTTTTATCACCTCTAAGAGTAATTTATGGTAGAAGTTGCAATAATGGGTCCTAAAATGCAACTTTTTTAGTAGTGAAGAGATAACTTGTTGACTTCCAAATAGAATTTTTTTTTTCAGGACTTATAGGTACAAATCCATCACTTTTAACATGTCTATATAGTAAAATTAGATGTTATATAATTAATATAACATCTAATTACACCCATAAGTGCATTTTCACTACTATTTAGGAGCATGGAAACACTGACAACAAATGTTGTCAAAGTTGAAGCTACATTCCAAGAAATCCATTTTCGATGCTTGTTATCAGAAAAATAGAATTTATAATTCATTAAATGGGTGGATAATTTCTAATAATAGGTTTTAATCCTCCCATTTGTATTATTCGACAAACCCACCACCCATTCTAGGCTCAAGAACACCCTTCCCAATACAAGAAAGATGTTAATTTTTAGCCTAACTTTAGGAATGCATAAAACCAAAACTATAAGTCATATGGTTGAACCATAAGATCCATCATATGAATGATAAATCCATATAATTTCACCCTATATATATTTTTAATCACCTCTAAGATAAATCCATGGTATAAGTTGTAGTAATGGGTCCTAAAATGCAATTTCCTGACAATCAAGAGATAACTTGTGACCTCCAACTAGCATTTTTGTCTCTAAGACAAATAGGTGCAAATCCATCACTTTTAACATGTCTATATAGGAAAATTACATGTTATTAAATGAATTTGACATCCAATTCCACCTACAAGTACATTTTTACTATTATTTAGGAGCACAAAAAAATTGACATCAAATGTTGTCAAAGTTGAAGCTACAGTCTAAAAACTCTATTTTTGGTGCTTGTTGGCTAAAAATGGCACTTTAAAAACATACATATGGGTGTATAATTTATAGTACCAAGTTTTTTTCCTCCCATATATCTTAGGTGACAAACCCACCACCCATTCTGGGCTCAAGAATGCCCTTTCTAATATAAGAAAGATGTTGATTTTTAGCCTATCTTCAGGCATGCATAAAACGAAAATTGAAATTAATGTGGATGAACTATAAGATCCATCATATTCATGTAAATTACCTCTGATTTAACATTTTATATATTATAAATCATCTTTAAGATAAATCCATGGTAGAAGTTGTAGTAATGGGTCCTATAATGCAACTTCCTGGCAGTCAAGAGATAACTTGTTGACCTCCAACTAGTATTTTTGCCTCTGGGACTTACAAATGTAAATACATCACTTAAATAATGTATATATAGGCTAATCACATAGTATCCAATTAAATTTACATCCAATTCCACCTGTAAGTGCATTTTCACTATTATTTAAGAGCACATAAACACTTACAACAAATGTTGTCAAAGTTATAGCTACAATCTGAGAAATCCATTTCTAATGCTTATTGGATAAAAAATGGAAATTATAAAAAATTATAATTGTGGATAACAACTAGTAATAGGTTATTTTCCTCCTATCTTGACTGATCAACAAACCCACCACCCATTCTAGGATCAAGAATGCCCTTCCTGATACAAGAAAGATGTTGACTTTTAGCCTAACATCAGGCATCCATAAAAATAAAAAAGTAAGTTGTATAGATGAACTATAATATACCTATAATACATGTTAAATCCATATAATTTCACCCTATATATACTTTTAATCACCTCTAAATTCAATCCATGGTAGATGTTGTAGTAACAGGTTTTGAAATGTAACTTTCTGGTAGTCAAGAGACAACATGTTGACCTCTAAATAGAAGTTTTGCCTCCAAAAACCTTAGGTGAAAATAAATAACTTTGAGAACATATATATATGATAATTACATGTTTTAAAATTACCATGAAATCAATTTCCACCCGTAAGTGCATTTTCACTACTATTTATGAGTATGGAAACACTGATAATAAATGTTCTCAAAGTTGAAGCTACAATCCAAGAACTCCATTTATGGTGATTTTTGGCTTAAAAATGGAATTTAAAACATGTCCTTATGGGTTTATAACATCTAAGACCAATTTCTTAACCTCCCATCTGGCCTGGTTGACAAACCCACCACCCATTCTAGGTTCAAGAATGCCCTTCCCAATATAAAAAAGATGTTGATTTTTAGCCTAACTTCAAGCATGCATAAAAATAAAATTGTAAGTCATATGGATGAACTATAATATTATTCATATGCATGTAAAAACTCTATAATTTCACCCTAGATATATTCTAAATCACTTTTAAGATAAATATGTGGTAGAAGTTACAGTAATGGGTCCTAAAATGCAACTTTTTGGCAGTCAAGAGATAACTTGTTGACCTCCAACTAGCATTTTTTATTATAAGACTTGAAAGTGAAAATACATCACTTAAATAACATATATATAGGATAATTACATGTGATCCAATGAATATGACATCCAATTCTATGTGCAAGTGCATTTTCACTACTATTTAGAAACATAAAAACACTGACAAAAAATGTTGACAAAGTTGAAGCTATAGTATGAGAAATTCATTTTTGATGCTTGTTAGCTAAAAAATGGCACTACCAACACATTCAAAGAGGTGGATAATGTGCAATACCAGGTTTTTGCCCTCCCATCTAGCCTAGTTGACAAACCCACCACCCATTTCAGGCTCAAGAACGCCCTTCTCAATACAAGAAAGATGTTGATTTTTAGCTTAACTTTAAGCATGCATAAAATCAAAAATGTAAGTCATATGGATAAACCATAAAATCCTTATTGTGTATGGGAAATACCTCTAATTTCACCCTGGATCTAGTATGAATCACCCCTCAGATCAATTTTTGGTATAAATTGTAGTAATGGATCCTAAAATATAACCTTTTAGCAATCAAGAGATAACTTGTTGACTTCCAACTAGTGTTTTTACCTCCAAGATGTGTAGGTGAAAATATATCACTTTGAACACACATATATATATAGGTAAATTACATATTATCCAATGATCATGACATCTAATTCCACCCACAAGTGCATTTTCACTACTGTTCAGGAATGTCATATCAATGAAAATATGCAAAATAATGAAAAGTGTGTTTGTTTTATGTGTAACATTAGTATGTAATGCCATTTGAGGCAATTTTAATGCATTTAATTTAGATATAATCATGTAGATCATTATAAACAAGGATTTTTATATGTTTGGAATATTATAAAGAGAAAGAGACTTGTCATGAGTAATTTTTTAGGAGTACAAAAACACCAAGTACTTTTAGTAAGCTTCTCTTAGCTTCAAGAATATGAAATTTTTAACTAACAGTGCCAACCATGTGAAGGTGGAAGATTATTTGGCACCAATAACCTTAAAAAAATGTTAGCAAGTAATTAAATATAAAATTTATACATGTACTATCTATAAAATCAAAAACAATTGGTGAAATTAATTACATCTACATTTTACAAGTCAACATACCTATGCATTTCAATCCACCAAACTATTAGGATCCGCTCTAATCTTGATAGTATCAAGAATAGATTCATGGTCTAACTCATGAAATTTCCATATATTCCTATTTCTTGGTCTCCCATGATATTTTTGTAATTGAATATTCATTACAAGAATCAAATTTGAATAGTATAGTATCTTCATGTGCGTTTCAAAGTCTTCAAACAACAATAAATTTAAATTTTTTATAAGATATCACATAAGCCAAGTTTCAGTGACTACCACAGATCTAGTGGGATAATTAATGTTTTCTCCATCTATGACTGAGGAAGTCAATTTTTTATTTCCATGTACACACCAACATAAATATTAATATGTTCCCTCTTTATTGTCCTCATCTATAAAAACATAGCTTGCATCATTAAAAACAATTTTTAATGACACTATGAAGATAGATAATGAGAATAAATAGTACATAAAGATTAATCTTCTACCTAGCTACACTAGATCAGATATATGGTCAAATTCATGTGATGATGTCATATATATAAGTATTAATGCTTGTGGAAAATGATGTGTTAATTAAAATTAGAGGTCTAGAAATCCAGTCATCCACCCACTCTTATGACTCACTCATTACAAATAGATTCCATACATGTAGAATAAAATCATGCCAAGTGTCACGTATGAATATTCCAATAATTGCATTTGAGTTAAGAAATGAGTGAATCTCACTTGAACCCATTATAGTCATACAATCCTCATAGTTTGCCAAGTATTTTTCCTCTATTAACCAAAAATGTCTATGAATAGTATAATTTGATTGATCACCATGACATATGTTCTCATTATACAATTTCACCATATTTTTTACATTATTAAAATTAGTAACATGGTCAAATTTTAACTCCTCCCTTGTAATGGCTCTTTTCACACATGATCCAACACCATCATTCTTCCCTTTTCCATGGACAACCTCAATGAAACTATAAATATGCTCTATAATAGTGGTAACATGTATCCTGCTCAACCAATAAAACATCTATGCATTCTTGAATTATGATGTACAATTTTATAACCAAAGGTAATGCTAATTGAAATTAATGTTCCTCTGAGTCAACTATCCATAAAACTTCTCAAAACAAACTTGCACATACTCTATACAATGTGATCGATCATCATTGATATAAAAATGGTATTCCCTTAATATTTTTTGATCCTCCTCTATAATATTAGGTGCATGCATGAGTTCTATATGCATGAATATGGTAACTTGTGTTGAGTTGTAATAATACAATTAAACTTCCATTTTTGGTTTGAATGTGTAGTTTTCAAAAAAAGTTGACTACTAAAATAATAGAATCAAATGGGAATGTGTCCTTGCTTATCTTGAAATGTTCACCAAACCATGTAGCCCTATTGTGTTCCTTTCATAGTCATAAACAATTTGTTTGATGAATTTGACCATAAATTCTGAAATAAGTATCTCTTTAATAACAATATCACACCTTTTAGATTATTTTCTATATTTTAGTTAATAAGTCATAGATTTTAATTTACTCAAAACAATTAATTCTTGTACAATTACAATTATACACTCCTCATAGATATATTTTTTCAATTTTGTCAATCCACCAAAAATGCTAAAATTTCCATCCAAACATGCTTTATTATAAAAGAACTATCCATCTGGTCTTTCACAAAAATATTTGGAATAAAATCCCTGACCGATTTTAGCAGAACTTTTATGCCACATTCCTAAAAAATGTTATTAGTATGCAAAGTACAATGACTATGGTGAAAACCATCATAGTGTATTGAAAATTCAACATGTTGCCTACAACAACAAGTGGTGCATGTGTGATTTAATTTTACATAAAAAGGTTTGGCGATCTCAAAAAAAAATTAACTAATAATAATTTATGGATGTTTTTCTAAAAACTTAGAGTACAATTGTGTTTGAGTCATATCCAAGAAATGCTTTGGATGTGATTCATGATTATGAGAACCAACTCTTATTTTCACTACATCTCTTGCATTGAGCAAAACTCTTGTATTGTCTTTCCAAAATTGTGCAAGTAAGTATTTTAAAACATCGACTATAGCCTTGTCCTTTAGTGGAAATCTACCATAGAATGCCTAGAGAACTTTGGTATTGGGTTCATTAAGTATTTCACATCTCGTAATTAATTTCATTAATGTTTTTCTATTTATATCAAGTGTTTGGCTTATTTTTGAAATCAATCTTTTTCCCTATTTTAGTACTTATTGCACAAGTTGTCATTATACATTAGACAAGATTATAGTATTTATTGTGTGATCTCGAGCCTATAGTATGATATGCATCATGTATATTTTCAATAATTCGATAATTTTCATCATACATGTTAGATGTTATTAGTCCTAATGTGTACATTGTAGGTCTCATCTTAACTAATTTCATTAACGAAATAAATAATGACATCTTTGAATATCATAATCAAATCTATGAAAGAAACTATCCCAAATTTATTGAGTCAGTCTTCTTGAATGGTGGTAAGACATTTTTTTATGCATTATTTTCAAAATATTTTCATTGACTTTAATTAAGTACTTGTCTTTTCTATGCACAATTATTTTAGGTGTTGTTATTAGTGGAATCCATTGAGATGGTATTTCAAAATCATTATATATTCATTTTCTTCATTATATGTTTCCATGAAATTTTCTTCATTGTTAATTCCATCATTATTTGTGTCCATTAAATTTTCTTCATTATTTATGGGTAAATTACAATGAATATGCTCTTTATCAATAAAATAAAAAACTTTAAACTTTGACTATGAACTTTTAATATTATCTAATTCATTATTATTAATTTCATCATAATTCAATTCCAAATTTAATTACATATCACATGTACCTCATATGTGCTCAAAAGTGTTAGCATTATTAGAGGTGTTAGGTACTATAAGCATTAAATATATATTAGAACCCTATGAGTCTTGATCCAATTAGATGTCACCACATGTATCTTGTACACACATATAAGTGTTATAGATCTGATTATCAATTCCTAGAAGAATTACATTTGTCAGAGCCTTAGGATGCCTAATCCAATCAAAGATTTCTACATGTAGGTTTAATACACCTAGATAAGTGTTAGATTTTTTAGATATACATACATTATATATTCCATAAGGATAAAATATGTTATCATCCTAAGATTCTTGATCCAATCAGAGATGTCCATGTGTACTTTAGTATACCAAGTGGTCGATTCAAATAGATAAGATCGATAGGCTAGGCCTGGCCCTACTATGTCAAGTCTTCAAAAGTACTTGATGATCCCATAATTAATAAAAAAACACTTGAAAAAATGTGAACACATATTAGAGGCCATGAGGGCCAAATCTAGGCATATGCACACTACACTCTTTACATTTATTAGCCCACTTAAGTGAAACTCATGATCTTTGATAGCTAGATAGGTCCCATCACCTTCAACCAATCCAATTAATGCCTATTCATAAATATCATACATACATATAAGCCAAAAATGTTTAAATATTGAAATTAATCCCATTAACTCATGTCTAATAAATAATTCACATGATGTAAACCTTTGACTTGCTATTATTGTATGGAAATTATCATGTAGAGCCCTATAAGGTCCCATCTAAATTGAGTGAGCATCAAACATTATCAATTTTCTATGTATGTATTCAAATTATTTAGATCTCTCTACCTTGAATTACCTCTAGATATAAAAGTACATTCATTTTAATTCCTAAATGTAGAAGAGAACACAATTTATCAATGGACTCTTCAACCTCAAATCTCAAGTCAGAGCAACATTCTGAGATACTACTTTCTTGTAGTCCACAACATAAGGTTTAATCTCATTATAATGAAATATGACCAAGATGATTGAAGACCTATATAATATATAATCTTGAAACCTTTGGAAAGGTGGTGCATACTAGTATTAAATTATGATCAACCATCTATATGAGGTGAGCAACATCATCCAAATGAATAATTATTAGGTCCCTCTGCTCAGCATCATCCTTGAGGGGAAGCAGGTCTCATATTTAGGGGACATTGTCACCTTTAATGTATCTTGAATAATCTTAATATAGTTTGATCTAGGGTAACTTATACATATGTCGTACTTGGTCAATGCTAGGTCTACACCACCCTATATTTCTAAAGCATAGCCATCCCTTAATGGTTTCAAATAAGCTATACATTTATCACTATAACCATAAAATATTAAAACCACATCATCACTAATGGATACATGTGACCATTTCAAGTTTATTGAACTCAAAAACATATCTTATACAAAATAAAATGTGTACCCAAAGACCAAAATATCAAAATATAAGAAAAACATGTACCTTACCCATCATCATATTTTATTATCTTACTATCCTAATTACATACTAAGGTATATAACTCTATGGTATTGATAAGTACCAAGTGTTGTCTAGTTTGTTTTTGAGATTGTAATTATTTCATTAATGGTGCATGGCTAAGACTAGTCCCATGTCAAATACACACTCTTGAAATGAGGTGGGAATGGATGGGGTGGTTGATGGTTTTCCCATGTGTGATGGAGGGGTAGATGAAGGAGGTGCAAGGAATTGAGTATTAACCATATTTTCACAAGAGATATTAAGTTTAGGAAAAAAAATTAACAATGTATTTGAATACATTAGGGGAATATTAAATAATTTTAAAAATAGAATACTCTTGTTGTACTTTTAATTAGGACGTCAAAATGCACATATTGAATTATATGCATTGAGTGACCTTGGATGAAACTTAAGGGACTTTATTCATCACATTTTAGGAATGTTTTTAGGACAATCCAAGGCATGATTCATAGGTATTGGGATCCATTATATATCATTATTGAAATATATATCTAAGATATGCATTGTTACACCAAGGGCTCAATTCTTATTTTTACTTACACAATATTATCTATACTACATAGTCCAATTCAACAGGTTTATCACTTAAACAAATTAGTTAAAAATTTATAAATAAAGGGGTCTAGTCAAAGATATCAAAGAAAAAACAAAAGGGTAAGGAAGGGTAAGGCACTTAATATAGGTTTTTAGGCAAGTCGAATAATATCAATACTATAGTAAGGTATATCCTTTTCCAACTATAAGAAACACCAAATTTGGCTTTTTGGTGTTATTTCAAAATAATGTGTATGCATTATATAATGTGTTATATAATTTGTATGCATTATGAAATACATATTCATTATATAACACGTATGTGTTATTTGAATTTGAATTCAAAATTGAGCCTCTAGGCTCAAAAATGGCTTGGATTTTTGAGCCAAACGCTTGTGACTATGCATCTATAGTCAATACCGAGAGTTTTGATAGAAACCAAAAAAATTCAATTTAAATCATGAAATATGCCATGGATTTCAATATCAAAATTCAAAAAATTACTACCGTTACGATGATCATGTTGTCCTCTTTCCAAACATATGATTTTTATAATATTTTTTATATTTTAAGGGTTCAAACTATATTATTTTTAACTATGCATTGTTTAGGCCATTTCATGCCCCACACACACACACACACATATATATATATATATGCCTATTCCTATTTATGTAATATTTTTTCATTTATCCAAGTGTAAAACAAATTATTTGGTAATAAAATAGGTAGTTAGGGGGGTCACATGGCTTGCTATCTATTTTTTTGTCAGTTTTCAAGATCCACTTAATTTCAAAATTAATAAAAAAATATTCATTAAAAAAATTGTAACACATTAGAAGATATTATCTAAATATTCACCAAAGGGTTTCCAACAATATTTAATGATGCTCAAAAATTGGTGGGCCACACAACCATATATCTACTGTGTTTTCTTAATAAAATAGGAGGTCCTCTTCAAATTTTAGATATTTGACCTATTTATACTTAACCATTTCTCAAAAAAATAGTTTTTTGTAAACTAGACTCAAAATTTTATGATTTATGTTTTTATACCATCTTTAAATTTTGAGTGTAGCCATCTCAAATTTCCATGTCCATAGGTAGGCCCTTTTTGTCCCCCAAATGTGTGCACTTACCCACAAGTTGAACTTCCTGGATTTGCTTAATTTATCCTATTTCTTAATTTTATTTTTTGTAACATCATAAAAAATGTATTACTTAAGTAACAATATATTGTGAAAAGGATGAAAATTCATTGTCAAAATTGGGAATTTATCCTAGGAGTTTAGTTACAAATTATTTATGTCCTCCTATCCATTATAAATATGATTAAAATACATTGTAACATGATTATTTAACATTTAAAGATATTTTTAATAAAAGAGAGATATAAATAAGACTATTTGACATTTCAATAAATACAAATATAATTTTTTTGACTTTGTGTCTTATTATTTATTTGTGTATATATATTTTATTCTTATGTCTAATGTGTTTATTTTATTTTCTTTTTTAAACTATGAAATGCAATGTTAAACTATCAATATTACTATAGGTTTTTTTCTTACATCCAAACTAAGATATGATTTTACTTATTTTTTATTTGATAGGTTAAACTCAGGTTTTAAAGGGACATAAAAACCATAGTTCAACATGAAAAAGTACAGATAAAACAAAAAGAAACAAGGCCAACCTGGCCTATTAGATACAAAAAGTTAGTAAAGTTTCATCTAAACAAGGACCAAAAAAGTAGACCAAAACAAAAATCCACCTATTATATTTCCTTAGATTAGGTCTCTTTCTTGTTGCCACCTATCTTCTTGGATTTTCTACTTATCATCCCACTAGTTTGTGTTCCATGGCATTCTTCCATTTTTCTTTTATGTTTTGATGATACTTTATCCTTATCTATCATCACTTTTCATTTCTTGGTATTGTATATCCTCATGGTAATGGTGATAATTTATTTACCTTTTGGGGTTCCCTCCAAATTTATTCCTTCCACCATTTTTGGGTCCCCCATCCCTTCCCTCAGTCCATCAACTTCCTTCTTGAAAATGTTCCATTATTCCATAAGTAATACTAGCTACCTGCCCTATTTTTATAGATTATCATGGAATTATACCAACTTCTACAAGTATCCCACCTGAATTTGAGTTGAATCATCATCCCTATTCCATACCTCTACCAATTTTACTTCATGGATTTTAAATTTAGGGTTTTTGATGACCTAGGAAAACTATAGACTTATATTGACCTTCTTACCCAAGCTATTCTATGGGGGAGAAAGATCCCAATTTTTCCTTTTTTCCTTATTCCATCTCTCCTATAGGTGATTTAGGCTAGTGGAAAGAGAGGCATCACCCTTTTTGACCTCAGATAAGTTATCCTTATCAGAGTTATTTTCTTTACCTCTTTCCATAATATGTATTTCTTGGCTCCTCATGGGAGTCACTATTTTAGTGAGCAAGAGAATTAGTCCTTAGTGGATTATGTCTATAGTGGATTTTTCTTGGAAGGATAGGACTATATATTCTAGTGACATGAGGAGATAATATGGAAAACTAATCCAATGTCCTTTAAAATTGTTCAGCAACAATACATGGTATGAAACAATATGAGTGAACTTTCCTTCCAAAGTCAAGTATCACATTACCTATAAGCAGACATATGGCCATATATACAAAATATCAACCTTTTAAAATCCCTTCTTATCTATTTTGAAGATGGTATCCATCTTGGATAATGCCTGAATGAGCTCTTATTTCTACCTCTTGTCTTTAAAGTGCCACAAAATCCCTAGCCAAGATTTCATCATGCCCTTCAATCCTAAGGAAAAACTTCTTGAGTATTCCATTTCAAAAATTTCTCCACACTTTATAGTTTCTTGAACTTTTGCACATGAAATTGGTTCAAAATGGTCTTGATCTCCTCCCATATCATTGATCTTGTTTCTACTTAAACTAAAAGTTGTAATGGGATAAATAGTAGTTCAAAATTATAATATTTTTTTTATTTTATATCCATTACTTGGATCCTTTTTGACATGAGATGTTATACCATTGGATTCAAATTAGGTGTCATTTTTATGACATAAAGTGTGTTTTAACATTTACTTAATCATGATTGATTTTATCATGTGCATCCCCACTATAGTCTTGAGGGGCTTGAAGGTTTAAATCATTATTGATCAATGAGTATATATAGGATGATATGTTGAGGTTTTTGATCCATGTGGATAGTTTTGAGTTGAGAACACCCATATTTACAAGGGTGTCTACCATCATGTTTCACTCTTAGAAGATGTGTGAGATAGTACACTCAATTAATTGAAGGATGAATCTAACATTAGCTATGATTTGGATGATTATGTGGGATGGTTTAACCTTTCCTAATAAGGAATTTAGAATCTTGAGTGATTCCCCGTTTATATCTAGTTTATGAATGTTTAGCTAGATAACTAGCTAGATACCCCAAAGGGTAGCTTTGGCCTCATCAACATGGTTAGATTAGATTCCCATTAGCCTTACATAGGTAGTAATTATGGTCCTTAACTCATCCCTAATGAATCTACCACCCCTTTCCTTACCATGATTTATTTTAGATGATCTATCAAAATTTAGCTTCATCCAACCCTCAGAGGGGTTTTCCCATATCATGAGACTTTTATCTAGAGTAGAACTAGTGGGAGGGGGTATGAGATTCCACTTGTTAAGGATAATCTGCTCAGCCTCAAAATCTCCCCACTTGTCATTAGGTATTACCACCCATAAATTCTCCATGATAGTGTATTGGAGCCTATAGAAGGAACTCAAGGGGTATTAAAAACTAGGAATGCATACATCTAAATTTGGTATTAAAAACAAATTATCATCAATTTTTATATATATTTGACATACATGACTTGTTCATACACATTTTAATCTTGTCACATGTTTCTTATATATTTACTTAGAAAACCAAAATTTATATCATTTATGTTTATGATATCCATACTCTATGCTAAAACACTCTGTAATCCTCAATAAATTGTCATAATATTCTATATCAGTATTTTTCCCTCTAAGGGAACTACTAAAAATAATCAGATGTTGGTAGCTACCACATGCATCTACCTCTATCAACATTTTTATCATATCCTTAGAAACTATTTTTCAAATTCAAATTCCTCCCTTGGTTTAGCCTTGGATTTTTCCTATGTTGGTTCCAGGTGGAAATACCAAATAATCATCTATAAATATAAATCAAGATTAATTCCATACTCACTAATAAATTATATTAATAACCACTTAAAATATTGAGAAATATATATTTCACATCCTTGGGATACTATCTAAAGTATTTCAAATATTAAAAAATAAAAAAGTAACAACCCTAATGTCAAGTATGAATATTACCACAAGTTTAAATTTTCATGTTGTCAAGTGTCAAAAGTAAAAACATTGAATTACATTCTATTAGGCCATGATTGAGCGTACACACACCTAGGTGGGAGAAATATATGTATTTTGGGCCCTCTTCAGAGTATTTCAACATAGAAAATTATCAATCACTTAGCAAGGAGTGGTTGAAACTATCTAACCAATTTTTCTAACCCATTTTTCCAAGTTGATATTATATCATAATTAAAGCTAGGGTTTCACATAAAATGGAAATAGAATAAATATTTTTTAATAAGAATTAGATCAAGAAAATATATAAATAATCTATAAAGGCAAGCACAATGATTTTTGGTATAAAAACTACCACTATCAAACTAGATAGTGCTATCAGATAGTAAACATTAGAATTTTAAATAAGTTTTTATGATTTGTTGGAAACATCTATGGAGGATTTGATAGTATATTTTGTGATACAAATAGTTATAAAATTAGTATAGATTCATACTGAGGAGTGTGTTAATAGAAATGAGAAGTAAAAATAAAATAATAAAATAAGTTCCTTTTGTACCCTCTATACTTGGTTATTTGTGTGTGTGTACATGTGCGTGCGTGCATGTGTGTGTGTGTGTGTGTGTGTGTGTGTGTGTGTGTGTGTGTGTGTGTGTGTGTGTGTGTGTGTGTGTGTGTGTGTGTGTGTGTGTGTGTGTGTGTGTGTGTGTGTGTGTGTGTGTGTGTGTGTGTGTGTGTGTGTGTGTGTGTGTGTGTGTGTGTGTGTGTGTGTGTGTGTGTTAATTAAGTGAAATCAATCTCTCTTTAGCATTCATATTTGTATGGTAAATGATTTATCTTGCATAATAAAAATTTAAATAGTTATATTTCCATATTAATATAAACCCACCTTTGATTGATGTGGAATCTAGGATGGTCATAAAGGAGGCCTAGGTCCCCCTTATAGCATATTTTAGGAACCAAAAGTGGAGTATTAAACTAGAAAACAAAATCATTAATAAATTAAAGAATGAAAAGGATCAACTAGGTAAAAATCAAGACCCTAAATAAAAGTAGAAAGAAGGAACAATGATCCTCCATAGCATATAAGGATAAAGATTTAGATCTTCATAAGCCAATAAGGAAGGGTCAATAGGGCATAAATAATCCCTAGAGGAGGAATAAATAACAATTAAGGGTTCCTTATATGACCCAATTTAAGAGGCACAAGTCAATTAGAATAGAACCCATTCCAAATTCATCAAATTATGAATCTAGATCCAATAGACTACTCAAAAGAGCCCAGATTGTTTGAAAACATTGAAAAGACACTACCACTCAATAAAATAGGATTGAGACAACCCTCAAGTTTTATATAATAATATGGTTCAAGAGGGCGAAGGTGGTGAGTGAGATCCTTCTAGTTTCTAGATCGTAAAATCATAAGAGACCCCTAAATTTTCAAGTGTAGCTATTTCCTTCTTTGAATATGTGGCCAAGGTTGGTCTCCTAAAAAGAGGTCATATGGGCCCTTGTGTCTATAATTTCATTCCTAATAGTCTAATATGTCTATGAGATCCCTCTAAGATAATTAATTATGTTTAAAAAATATCTTTCAATGGATAACTTAATAATACCTCTATCACCTATTACTTTGATACCCCAAAGGGCTACCTTGGCTTATATAACATGATTGGTTTGGATTCCAATTTTTATTGCTCAAGATACCACCATATTTCCATTACTATTTTTTATCACTTCCCTACCTCTTTTTATCCTTGGGTTATCTTTCAAGGCATAATCAAAGTTGAGTTTAAACCAACCTTTAGCTAAAGGGGTCCACTTGGTCAATTCTTGAGTGGGGTTGTGTCTCAAGCTAGAATCTTAAGGGAGCTTGAGGTCCCATGATTTAATATAACTGAACCATCACCATTAATATCCTAAAAAATTTAAGAATCTTGAAGGCTTAATTTTCCTTAATAGCCTCGACAATTTTTCCTTTAGTGATCCACCACGAAAAACATTTATCTCTAAAAATATTATGATTTATTTATTTCCAAATGCCCTATAGAAAGTTTGGAAAAATATGATTCCAAACAAGATTCAAGGCCTTATACTTCTAATACATGTTCCATTTTATAAATATGTCCTAAATGGAATTGGGTAGTACCCAAATTTTTTTGAGAGAGCACAATAAAAAATGTTATATAGAGGCAGTTATAAGCACACTCCAAGAAAATTTGATTGTTAGTTTTCTCATCCTTCAGGCATAGACTATATATGTTAGGCACTTGGAATTCCATAATCTTAAGTTTACCAATAGTGATAATTTTATTTTGGTAAGCTAGCTAAGAAAAAATTCCAACTTTAAGAATCAAGTTTTTATCCCAAAATTTAGACCAAGAAGGATCATGGTTCATAAGGTCCTCATACACCATGAAGCCAAATTTAATAGTGTAGTATCCCATGGAATATGGGTGAAAAATGATCTTATCCTCTTTGGGGAATAAATTAATTTGAATTTATAAGATCTTAGAATTTAAAATATATAGGAGCCTATTTTTTTCCTCAGTCACTTCTAGAAAGATAAGTTATTTCCAATTTGGGGTCAAATCATTCAATGACCAATAGTCCCTAGATTTAACCCCTAGCAAGGATTTAAAATATTGAATTATATCTTCATAATTACCACTAATCAAGATAGAAAAGTTAAATATCCAGGGATCCTCATAGAATTTAATATTTCCTCCATCTCCAACAACCCATTTATATCCTTTACAAAGAAGGCTTCTCATATTAATCACTAATTTAAAGAATATAGATCCTTAATAAAGGACATATTTCTTTAAAATATAGTTTATTATTCTATTATTAAAATACTTACCTTTGATAACCTTGGTCCAACTATTATCCTCTTTCATAATCCTCTAGGGTTGTTTGTCCTAGAGAGCTTCATTTATTCCTTTGACCTGTCATAGTCCCAAACCCCCTCTACTTTTATGTTTGCATACCTTTTCCTAAACTATAAGGGGAATCCTCTCTATCTACTCCTTTCTTGAACAAATAAATCTAAATTTAATTTGATCAATTATATATATAACTTTAGATGGGATTTTAAATACTAACATCTAATAAATAAGCATACTCTACAAGGAACTTTTGACAAGAAGGATCCTTCTTGCCTAAGATAAGCAGTTGGATTTCCAGTTGGATAAATTATTTTTAATTTTGTATATTAGTGTATTCTAATAATTAATACTTATCCTATCTTTATAAAGGTGCATGCCTAAATATGAAGACAAGAAATATTAGATTTGGTAGTTCATAATATTATAAATTTTGTTATGTAAACCAGGCTTAGTGTGCATGAATTAAATAGAGACTTTATCCAAATTGGTACTCTACCTAGACACTACTTCATAGTTTCCTATGATTCTTTCAATATTTTTAGATTATTTTATTCAATATTTTCCAAAATGGATTTATCATCAACAAACTATTGGTGCATGATCAACTCAGAGTAGGGATCAATTTGTAATCCTTTGATCAATCCAGCCTCTCTAACATCTTAAAGCTTCTAACCAAGAGCCTCTACCAAAATTATAAATAAGTATTAGGAGAGAGGATCCCCCTATCAAAGTCATAATTTTGATTTAAAAAAACCTTCAGGGATAAAATAATTTTGGGGTAGTAATACAATTAAAAATGAGATTCCTAAGGAAGTTGTTGAAGCCAATTTTTTTTACAATAAGCATGTAGAATCTCTAAGAAAATCTATCATAAGCCTTATGGACATCCAATTTTATAAACATGCATATTCTCCTACACTATTCCAAAGAATGAATAGATTCATGGATTAGGATAATGTTGTTAATGATTTACCTTCCCACAATAAAAGTTCCTTGTTGATTTGAAATGATTTTAGGGATCATAGGTTGGACCCTTAAAACAAGTGTATCAGAATAAATCTTATAGAAGGTATTACAGAGACTAATTGGTTTAAAAACTTTTAACTAAAGATTTCCTTAATTTTTAATAATGAGTACCAAGAAGGTACTATTTATTTTTTTAAGGATAGATCATGTTCTAAAAAAATTAACCATTGCAGCTACCACATCATGTTGGATAATCTCCCAAAAATGTTGAAATAATAAGTGAGGATATCTATTAGGTCAAGGTACCTTATATCCTACCATGGAGGACAAAATAGTTTTCACTTCATCATGATTAGGTTGTTTTAAAAGATCAACATTGTCTTTAAAGTCAAGCACCCTATCAAATAACCTAAGAAAGCTTTCCTTTAAATCTTGATTATGGGAAGGGATTATATAAAAGATGTTTTTTAAAATTAATTAACTACTTCAAACTTTATCACATCTTCATCATCACATCTAGTTCTATCATCTTTGATTAATTCTCATATTTTTACATGATGTCTATAATAAAAAAAATTGAGTTTTTATCCCCTTCCTTTAGCCATATGTTTCTACATCTCTATCTTCGATAGATTTCCTCCCTAGCTTCCATATTATAGAAAGTAATTAAGATTTATTTTTATTTCTAGTAAGTGTCTTATTATATTCTGTTAGACTAAATATATTTCTCTAGTTCCATAAAAAACTTAGAAGTTTCCTTTTTACTTGTAAATATGTTGCCAAAGACCTCTTTATTCTAAATTTTTAGATTAATTTTAATAATTTTGAGTTTGGAGGAAAGAAAAAAAATATCTTGACTCTCAATCTCAACCTTCCACCATTTATTCATAGTATGCCATAGCCATGGGTGATCCAAACACAATTTTTCAAACCTAAAATGAAGATTTATGATCATTGCGATTTATTCCTTAAGAAACACCATAGGGTTGTGATCATATCCACTTTTAGGGAGATCTAAAAGCCTACAATAATATCTTAGGTCCCAATCCATTGTTAATAGAAATATATCCAATCTAACTTGAATTTATTTCACCCCTATTATTATATTAGTCTGAGTGTAAGAGGCTCCACATAATTACACATCTTGAAGGTCATTACTCATAATAAAGTCAATGAAATTAGCGATATTATCACTATATTCAATATTTCCTCCCTTGTTGTATTTTGGATTCAGGGGGTCTTGAAATCACATACCACCATCTAGTCCCACCCTAAGTTGAAATATCTAAATTAAAATATCTCTTTCTAAAACTAACCCCTTCATATTTTAGAGTTTAAAGTGTAAATTTTAGATAAGATCCACTTCTTGTTAGTTAATAAATGAGTAACACCAATCGCAACATGTCCTTTCTTGTTCTAAATAACTATACCATTAAAAAAAGGGATCCTAGAAGACTGTGAGACCTCTTAAGGCACCAACAACCCCTAAGCTTGTGTAGCTAAACTAATTCTAAATAGATTTTTTAATATTTCCAAGGAATATAATGAAATCTTGGTTTCTTGAAGTTATAATAAACTAGGTTTTTGAACTTTTCCAATATTTCTAACTAGCCTTTGCTTTTAAGGGTTATTAATCCCCCTAATATTCCATGAAATAACTTTCATAATAAGGAGGGGGAGAGAATTCTACCTTAAACTATAAGGTTAGTTAACTCTTTAGTTCCATCAATATCAATTTTGGGTCTCGCATCTAGAGTGTTTTTGATAGAGAGGTCATGCCTGATGGTTATCTACTCAGGTTGCCTTCTAGCAAAGCCTTTGTCATTATCATTCTTAGAAGACATTTGTGTACTTAAAGGATTCCAAAATTTTCTCTTAGATGTTCTAAGCACTTTTTATTTAGATATAACTTCACCTTACTCCCTTTTCAAATTTAAGGATCTCTTAATGTTATTCATGAGTGAGGATGATGTTAAGGTAGCCTTAATGCCTCTAGACCTTTTTAAATGAGTATCTAGAGGGTTTTTGGATTAACTAGACACATTATAAGTACCCTTATCCACCTAATTTAGTGAAGGATAATCAAGATTCCCATTATCAAAACCTTTGTTCATTCTTGGGCTCTTCACAGTAGAGGTTATTTTCAACTTTAAGTTATCCATCATTAAGGGGTTAAGATAAGATTTGATTCTCTTTTCTAAAATAGGGCATTATATATTGGAGACTTGTCATGATGATGTCATGGTGGTATCATAGAGATGCTCTGATGAGTAGATAAAGTGTTTTGATAGCCTAAGTGATAATGAAAAAGTGTGCAATGTGCTTGTTTTTGTATGATAAAATGTGCAATATGTTTGTTCTAGTGTGTTTTATGTTGGCTTGGTTAACCTTTAGTTTTGGTCTATATAGAGATGTTTAAGGATGAGTATAATGAGTGGAGCATGTACAAGAGGCCCCTAAGATATGATCCATGCTTTGAAAATTTATATGCACAAGTAGATTTTATCTAGTTGATCATAGTTTTCATCTACACACTTTGGGTCTAGTGGAAAAAAAGCAGAGTAGGTGGTTTGATGAAGTCACCATTACCACATGGGAGTCAGTGAAGGGGAGCTGGTCATATGGTTGTGATCATTGATGAGCCCCATAAATTTATTTTTATTATGTCCATCTATTTTATCCATCCTACTTGTTTACCATGCTTTTGAACACTTTTCCATATAGTTTCTTGCTTTCATAAACCATATAACATTATGTTTTCAAACTCTTTTGAATAGTTATAATTATGTATTAGAATTAAATATATGATGGTTGTCTATTGATTTAGGATGATTTTTATATGAATGTGTTTTAAAGATGTTTTGGAGATATAGGTATATAGCATAGAGCATCCTAAATCAAAATGAATCTTATTACATAGACCATTCTATAGCCATTACATGCCCATAGTAGAAAATGAATATATTTTGATTCTCTTCTTACCAACTCATAGAAATGAGTCTAACATGCATGGAGCTCAATAAGGAAGTGGTTGAAGAATGAAATAGCCTTGTTTGTCCTATAGTAAAGATACAAGATTCATATGAAGGATGTCTTTAGCGAAAGGAACCAATTTTAGTTATTCCAATTCAAATGTATCTTATAATAAATGTATATATTATTTTCCATAAAACAATCTCCTCTGAAATATATAAATATGTAGTAACAGAGTTGAGAGATATATAAAAAATAGTATGTTTTGAATAGATATTGTCAGAATTATATTATTTTAAGTAATTTTTATTATAGCTTCATGCAACAATTCATTACTACACTTTTGATTAATATGAGTGAGCAGTTCTGAGTTTAATTTAGTGTATTAAGAGGAAGGGTTGAAGCTGGAGTTGGAAGGAGGAAGGGCCCCCTTTGAAAGGCTACAACAAATATCAAACCTATTTGATTAGCTAAGCATGTTATTTGATTTCCTTAAGCATTATGTGTTTCATTTTTGAGTTGTGTGAGTTAAATTCTTGTTTAAGATTTGTTTTAAGAAGTTTCCCATCTATAAGCATTTATTTTAGTATACTTTGTTTATGTTTCATTTCAATAATTTCATTTACTACACTTCAACATCTTAGATTAAATTAATAGAATGTCAAATTAGATATTGAGTTTGCACATACAGTGACATCATCCTATCAAGTCTACATCCCTAGGTTAAAATTTAAATGAGGTAGAAGGTATAGATTCATGATTACTCTCCTTGTTCATTTTGATCAAGAGAAGTATATTTGATTGTGAATCAAATACTAGTCAATCATAGTAGTCTCTATTTATTATGTTCTAGATCTCAAGTCATGCATCTAAGTGTAATCAAAGCTATGAGGGTGCAAAGTTGGCTTCTAAGATAGATTTTACTATTTTTTCTATACTTAGCCAAAATTTTAGTTGGATAGAAAGAACTGAGTAAGAATGTTTATAATGTTAGCATTCACACATGTGGATGATTCAAGAGAAGGTGATCATATGGGTTTGTTTAATTTAGGGCCTAGTTTATTTATGATAATTTTTAGATCTTCCAATGTAGTGCATAAAAAGTTATGGATGTGTAAAGTTGGGATCCCAGGTATTTTCACTATGCTTTCCCATAATTAGCCAATTTTGTAATGTGGTATAAAGATCTGAGTAAGAATTTTGATAGTGTTGTATCTTTCAAGTGTGAAGGTGTTAAGAGAAAATAATCACATGGGTTTGTTTAGTTTTAATCTTAGGTCATTTGCACTAAATTTGAGTTCATGCACTAAGGTGTAGTAAAAGATATGATTTATCAAAGTTATCTTCTCAATAAGATTTGGAAAATGTTGGCTCTATGATAGAAGTTGATGAAAAGGCTTTTTAATGGTGTTATATCTCACATGAGTGAAAGTTATAGGAGTAGTGGGTCACATGGTTGGATTCTCCTATATAAGGAGATTATTTGGTCCAAATTTGAGATCCTAAAGGTATGTGTAGAATAATTTTATTAAGGTGAAAAAATATATACTCATGCATATTGACAGGGTCCCCATACTTAGTCATTTTTGAATATGTTAATGCTCGAGAAAGATCGACAGTGCACGAGTGCTCCAAAAAGTCAAGTAGTAGTAAGATAAGGATAGGTACATAATGTTTAACATCTAATGAAAGGTATAATATAATGATCCAATGGTGAATATGTTTTTATACATTTTATCAAATGGTGAGCATTGATCATTAAATATTTGGTTGATCCAGAGAGTGCATTGAGTCAACATTTTGAGATGGCATGAGATAAGGTCAAAGTGATAAAGGTTTAATGATTGATCCTTGGATCCTATATGTTAAAGATTGATCAATATTGATGGATCATATTTGATCTACTACTAAGAGGACATGAGATGCAAGCATAGTGTTCAAACTTTAACTGTGACCATTTGTATCTGAATATTTGAATTTACAAAGGAAAGACCAATGTTTGGTTTTAGGACCATAACTTTTGATAGAAGACAATTTTTCTCATGTAGTAAAAAAAGTGGTAGAGGACTCTAAGGTGAATATATAAATATGGATTAGAATATTTGAAAGTATGTACATACATAGTTATGAAGCTCCAAGTTTGACTATATTTCCATATATGTTCTACAAGTGACCCTAGAAGGATATTTGAGATCATGTAGTTATTATTTCTATTTTTCATGGTGAATTAGATATTGGGGAGTATTGTAGACTCTATGGGGATGGTCTATGATTATTTTGGAGGTGTAATCAATTTATCTTGAGTATGAACATTGCTTAATAAGTTGGTTATTTGTTCATTAATGGTGTTCTTATGTATAAGGTCTCTATTTAAGTTGTTTAAGCATACGCAGAGATGAGATAAACTAATTATAATATTTTGAGGATGTCTTAGGGGACATAAGGAGTGTAAATATATGTTTATAAAGGGTATTATGTTTTTATTATGCTTAAAGAAGTATCAAAGAGATGAATGGGTCTTTATAGGACCTAAAAGTAACTTAGGCTTATTGTGAAAGGGGATTGTGCTTAAGTGTGACCCAATTTGAGAAGCCTTAAGAGTGAAGGCATGTAATGTGGTTAGAAAGTATTATTATGGACTTGATATCTCATGAATTCTCTATATATAGTATAACAAATGTGTTGGGTTCTAGACTTTTGCAAGTGAGAGACTAGAATGTGAGAGAATTAGAAAGTGAAGGAAATCATAGGAGAGTGAGAGTGCCCATCTATTGAGTTGATGAGTAGAGAAGATTAAATACTATGTACATGATTTGTAGATCATGTTTTTAAAGATAGTATAGTTCTCTTGTAGTTTTTGGATATGCAAAGAGGTTTGAGTGTGTAGACAAGGATAGTTTTAGTGAAGAAGGAAAGAGTTTGTGACTTGCCTATGTGAGAGGAATGTTTGAGATAGAGAGTTTGTGCAGTGGTTAGATAATAAATAATTTCATCATTAGGTTTTTTTCTAAGGTGGAAGTGTTCTTCTCAAATAGGGTGTAAAGGAATTGATCTTCTTTAGGGGTAGTTACTCCTTGTGAAATAGGGTTTCACTAAAATACCTTTGATCTAAAGAACTTGATTAAGGTTATAGGTCAAAAGGACTTGGCCAAAGGTTCTTGATCAAAACAACTTGATCAATATATTGTTTTTGATATTCTTATAAGATAGTAGTCTATGTGTTTGTAGGATTGAGAGTGGGTTTTACTCCCTAATAGGGTTTCCCATGTAGACCTTGTGTTATGTATGTGATCTTGTGTGTGTTCATTGATTCATTTTTATGAATGATTTATATGTTTCATGAATGCTTGTGATTAAATGCTTAAGCAATTAGAAGGGTTTAGAAAATGTATTGGATTATTTTCCATCATTGATTCACCCCACCCCCTCAATGGGTTATACCTCTAAAATTTGGTATCAGAACAAGGTCCTTTGACACTAGAGGCTTGATAGCTTGAAGGTGATCCAAGATATAATGGTTAGTTAGAATGGGTAAGGTGATTTCTATACCAAGAAAGCACTAATGTTTAATGGATAAAATTATGAATTTTGGAGTGCCAAGATGATGACATACATTATGTATTTAGGTTTTGATGTTTATAAATCTATTGTGGATGGTTATAATATTCTTACTATTCCTATATCTAGTGTTGTAGACAAGAAGCTATTTGAGAACAAATCTAAGGCAATAAATTCCATCACTTGTGGTCTTATAGAAATTAAGTTCACAAAAGTAATTCATTACACATCTACTAAATAAATATGGGATAAATTTAAGACTATTTTTGAAGGAGATTCCAAGATTAGGTTGTCAAAGTTGTAGACTCATAGAAGACAATTTGAAAGTCTCAATATGAATGAATAATATATTTTTGCATTCTTTCTACATAAATTTGATGAGGTTTTGAACATCATCAGAGGTCTTTGAGAGAACCTTGAAGAGATTACTATTGTTAAAAAAGTATTAAGATCTTTATCCCCATAGTTTGATCTAAAAGTATCTGCTATAGAAGAGAGTCATGATCTTACTCAGTTCAAGATGGATCAATTTCATGGCACCCTTACTACCTATGAGATGAGGAAGGATGATGATATACCTTAAAATAAGGAAATAGCTTTCAAGATTGAAATGCGGACAAAGAAGAAATTTCAAGGTAATAAACTTAAGGAGGATGACATTCTTGATATAGATGAAGATGAACTAATTGCTCTAATCTCAAGGAAATTGAGAACAAGTTCATGCAAGTATAAAGGTAAGCTACCCATCAAATGATTCAATTATGGTGAGATAGGACATTTTTATAATAAGGGCCCTCATAAGTATAATAAGGATGATGCGAAACAGCATGATCAAGGTTATGATGATGGCAAGAGATCTTTCAAGTTTGATAAAATCAATAAGGAATTCATCAGGTTTGATAACAAGAAGTAATTCAAGGACAAGAAGAGTCTATACACTAAAGAATATTATATCTCATTAGAAGAGAGTGAAGATAATGTCTTAGAATATGATCATGAAGATGATGGTTCTACTAAAGATGAAGCATTGTGCATGGCTGAGGAAGGAAGTTGCTCACATCATAAGGTGTCTACTTGGAGTGATTTAGATGATGATGAAGATGAGGTGGACTATGATACTGCATTGTCTAATTCTCATGAAGAAAAAAATATTGAGAAAAAGATCAATAATAAGATGAAATCTAAACTCAAGGAATTTGAGGATCAATTTAGTGTGTTTGAGGAAATAATGGATGAAGATGTCAAGGAACATGAAGATATGGTCAAACATATTATTTATCAATTAGAAATCATGTCTACAAGCTAAAAATCCAAAAAAGATGAATATTCAAGATATGTAATTGAAAATGAGTCATTGAAATTTGAGTTAAATAAGGTATCTAGTAAGGTAATGTCATTTGTGAGATTTAAAAAGAGCTTAAGTGATCTAGATAACATTTTGAATGATCAAAAGCATGCAAGTGATAAGACTGGTCTTAGATATAAAGAAGAACTAGAGACTACAAATCAAAACAAGATAAAGACTAATGTGAATAAGGTGGATCAACCCTTGAAGATAAATCATTAGATAAGGAATGAAAGTACTAGCAGAATAAAGATAAATTAGATCAAATATCCAAATTCCATGAGGTATGCAAATTTCAAGGGTTAATGTTATACTTGTAATCAGTTTGGGCATAGAGATATAGAATGTAGAAGACCTACTAAGAATGAATTTTCTTAAAACTATGATGGGGGTCATCAATAAAAAGGTGTAAACAAGGTTGAGTGCATCAACTGTTATAATGTTAGACACTTTGCAAAATGTTATCCACTTAAGGTAAGAAAAGTTGAGTTTCCTTCAAGAGATATTGAGTACTATAATTTTTATGAAATATGACACATTACAAAATATTTTACAAATGTGGAAAGGTAGAAATATCTTTTTTTTTAAAAAATTGGTGTGCTTCAATTATGAATAGAGAGGTCACATTGTTAGATTCAAGAAGCAAAGGCTTACAAAAAAGAATAGTTTTTATCAGGATCCTAGAGTGTAATAACGAAGACAAGTTAATAAATGGAAACCAAATGTGGTAAGTATGAGTCATGATGAGACTGTAGGTCTAAGTAATCTATTTGATATGGTGGATAATGATTCTAAAGTTGAAGAGTCTCAAGAGGTCTCATTTTTTGCTCATGTTGAGAATGAAGAGACTAAGATTAATAGGAAGACCAAGGTACTGGTTGAGGCTAGCTCTAAGGTTTGTATGGATCCAATTGAATATCTTGTTATTTTTGAACAAGTACCTAGTGATGAGGACCCAAGTTACAAGGAGGATTCTTCAAATGAAAAGGTATGTAATGAATCTGTATAGTCTCCATATATTATCAATTCAATAGTTGAAGAAAAGGAGAATGTTTTAGTGGATGAGGAATTTGTTTCTCCTAATCCAGATAAAAATAAGAAGAAGAAGAATAAGAACTATAATTATCAGATGACCAAAGAGGACAAGGAATATGAGGAGTTATGGGAAACTCCTAGTTACACACTATGGTATAACTTTGTGGTGTAAAGGAGGTCTTTATATATGCTTTTTAAGAGAATCATTTTATTAGAGAACCAAGTTTTTATGCTCAAATATAATAATTCTAATTAGAGCAGGGATTTGTTTATGGGGGAGAAATAAGTTCATGAGCTTGTTTCAAAAGTTTTTAAAGGAGCTATAGTTTGTAGGGTTAGATTAAAGGTTCCAAGATGGAAAAAAATATTTTTGTGTTTTATCAAGGTAATTTTTATATACAAAAAGGTTTTTTGATCTTATTATAGTATTTTCCAGTTGGTTTTATAATCTAAAGGTTTTTTGAAGTCAATTTATGTTTCCCTTTTTGTGCTTAAGAGCTTACAAGTCCTAAAATGGGTTATAGGAAGTAAAGTTTCATAATGGTATGGAATGTTAAATCTTGTTCCAAATGCATGTAATGGTTATATCTAGGTGTACAAGAAGTTTCAAAAGTGGACATTGACTGGAAGGTGTTGTGTTGACTATGTTTATTTTTGAGATTATAGGGTTTTGAGCTCCACTAAAAAAGTGGTCTACCTTATGTGTTGAGGTCTTAGGATTATTATTTTATTTAATGAGCCAAATGGGTGGTAAAATAAAGCTTCACAAATTTTTCAAGGTTTGTGGTTCTGAAGTTATTTTTTTATGTCAATATGGAGGGCTATTTGGCTAGTGGGTTTATAAAGGAAGTATGTTTCATAAGATGAGCTTGATACTACAAATTGGTGTGATCAAGGGGAAATATTATAGTTATATATATATAAATTTTCATGTCTAAAAAAATATGTGGGCTTTGCAAGTTCTAGGTAGGGATATAAGGAGTCTAGATAAGCATAGTCTTGAAGATGTGTTATTTGTTTAGTTTCTCCAAAATATCAAGGCTTGTATATTTCAAGGTGAGCTATAAATATGGTTTAGTGAATATTTACTATTTGGTGTGTGGCATGATGTTATTTTGATGGTCACGGAAGTGTCTTAAGAGATAAGGATGGTAAGCTTGCATGGTGGTTTTGAATGGTGTGTGGAGATTTGAAGATGCTCAAAAGGTGAAATTACTTAGAGTTATTAGGGGGAGTACTTATTAGATGTAACTTGGTAAGTCCCATTAGATTTTAGTGTTTTGTGTTTTTTGTCTTCATTGGTTCCAGTACTTGGTAGAAGATAATGTTTACATGGAGCAAGAGGAAGTTGTCAAGACAAGAAGAGGTTGGATCAAGGTAAGGGGGAGTTTGAATCATCTTTCTAAGATAGTCCTTTCCTATTTTTGATAGTCTATTTAGGTCCTCTGGATCAGATTATGCCCACTTTGTCATTGTGTTAAAGGGGGAAAAAGTTCCTATTGGGAAAAAAGTTCCTATTTTAAAGAGTTCTTTGAAGAGAAAGAAGGTGAGCTATATATTGCTTTATTGATGGGTGTTGACATTAATGACAAAGGGGGCGATTATTATAGATTTGTCATGATGATGTCATGGTGGTGTCATGGAGATTCTCTAGTGAGTGGATGAAGTGTTTTGATATCCTAAATGATAATGAAAAAGTGTGCAATGTGCTTGTTCTTGTATGATAAAGTGTGGAATATGCTTGTTTTAGTGTGATTTATGTTGGTTTCGTTGATCTTTATTTTTATTCTATATAGAGATGTTCAAGTATGAGTATGGTGATTGGAACATGTGTAAGATGTCCCTAAAATGAGATCCATGATTTTAAAAAATTTATGCACAATTAGATTTTATTTGGTTGATCATATTTCTCATCTAGACACTTTGGGTCTAGTGGCAGAAAAGTTGAATAGGCAGTTTAATGACATCACCATTACCACATGGGAATGAGTCAAGGGGAGATGGTCATATGGTTATGATCATAGTAGTCCCTAGTTATTATGCACTAGATATCAAGTCATGTGTTGAAGTGTGGTCAAAGATATGAGGGTGAAAAGTTGTCTTTTAAGATAGATTTCATTATTTTTTCCATAGCCAAATTTGTAGTTGGCTAGAAAGAGCTGAGTAAGCATGTTGATGATGTAGGAATTCACACATGTGTAAGATTCAAGATAAGGTGATCATATGGGTTTGTTTTTTTTTTACCTAGTTTATTTTTTCAAATTTTTATATAATTCAATATATCACGTCAAAAGTTATGGATGTGCAAAGTTAGGCTCCCAAGCATTTTGACTATGTTTTCCCATACTTTGCCAATTTTGCAATGTGGAAAAAAGAGTCGAGTAATAATTTTGATAATGTTTTATCTTACACATGTGAATGTGTCAAGATAAAATTATCATATGGGTTCATTCATTTTTTATCCTAGTTCATTTATGCTAAATTTGAGTTCATGCACTAAAGTGCAACAAAAGATATGGTTGTTCAAAGTTGGCCTCTCAAGCAGATTTGGACATTATTGGTTCTATGATAGAAGTTAATGAGAAGGATTATTAATGGCATTATATCTTTCATGAATGAGAATTTTAAGAGTATTGGTTCACATGGTTGGATTATCCTATGGAAGGAGATCATCTTGTCCAAATTTGAGATCCTATGGGTAAGTGCAAAAGAAGTTTTTTAAGGTGCAAAAATAGTTACTCATGCATATTGATAGGTCCCCATACTTAAGTCATTTTTTAATGTGTTAAAGCTTGAGCAAGATCAATAGTGCATGAGTGCTCTAAGAATTTAGGAAAGATCAAGATGAGGAAAGGTGCACAACATTTAATGTTTTAGCAAAGGTATAGGATAATGATCTAATGAGAAATTGGAATTCGTATATTTGATCAAATGATAAGCATTGATAGTTAAAGACCGATTTGATCCAGATAAATTGACAGAGCGTATTGAGTCAACATTTTGAGATGACACAAGATAAGGTCAAAGTGATATATGTTTAATGATTGAGCCTTGGTGCTTATGTGTTAATGATCGATGGAATGTATTTGATCTTATGTTAAAAGGACACAAGATGTAAGAAAAGTGTTCAAACTTTAACTATGATTGTTTGCATTTGCATATTTGAATTTTAAAAAGAAATACTAATGTCTAGTTTTTGGACCATAACTTTTTATAAATTAGATTTTTACTCATGCAGTAAAAAGTAAAGTGATAGAAGACTCTGAGGTGCATCTAGAAATATGGATTAGAAGATATGAAAGTATGTACAGATAGTTATGAAGCTCCAAAGCTGACTGTGTTTATGTATATGTTCTACAAGTGACTTGAGAAGGATATTTGAGCTCATTTAGTTTTTTTTTAATGTTTCATGGTGAATTGGCTATTAGGAGTATTGTAAATGCCATGGGGATGGTCTGTGATTATTTTGGAGGTGTGATCAATCTATCTTAAGTATGAACATTACTTAAGAAGTTGATTATTTATTTTTTAATGCCATTCATGCGTGTAATGTCTTTGTTTAAGTTGTCTGATCATACATAGAGATGAGCTAAAGTTATTATGATCTTTTGAGTATGTCCTAGGGGACATAAGGAGTGGACCTATATGTTTATAAGTGGCCATGTGTTCTTATTATGCTTAAATAAGTGTCAAAGAGTTGAATGGGTCTCCATAGGACCTAAAAGTTACTTAAGCCTATTGTGAAAGGGGATTGTGCTTAAGTGTGACCCAAATGAGATGCCTTAAGGGTGAAGGCATATAATGTGGCCAAAAAGGATTATTATGGACTTGATAATTCATGATTTCTCTATAAATAGTGGAACCAAATGTGTTGGGTTATGGACTTTGGTAAGTGAGAGACTAAAATGTGAGAGAATTGAAAAGTGAAAGAAAGAAGAGGAGAGTGAGAGTTCTCAGCTATTGGGTTGATGAGAAGATAAGATTAAGGACTATGTACATGATTTTTATATCAATTTTCTTAATATAATATATTGCTCTTATATTTTGTGGATATATAAAGAGGTTTGAGTGCACATATGAGGATAGTTTGAGTGAAGAAAGAAAGAGTTTTTAACTTGCCTATGTGAGAGGCCTTTTTGAGATAGAGAGTTTGTGTAGTGGTCAGATAATCAATAAGTCCTTCATCAAGTGTTGTATACATTAGTTCTAGGGTGGAATTTTTCTTCTCAAGGAGGGTCTAAAAGACTTGATCTTCCAAAGGGGAAGTTGCTCCTTGTAAAATAGGGTTTTAGTAAAAGACCTTTAATCTAAAGGACTTAATTAAGGTGTTAGGTCAAAAGGACTTGGCTAAAGTTTCCTAATCAAAAGGACTCAATCAGTCTCTTGCTTGTGATATTTTTAGAGGATAGTAATCCATGTGTTTGTAGGCTTGAGAGTGGGTTTTATTCCCCAAGAGGGTTTCCCATGTAGACCTTATATTGTGTATGTGATCTTTCTTATGTTCATCGATTCATTGTTATGAATGATTTGTATGTTTCATGAATGCTTGTGATTAAATGCTTAAGTAATTAGAAGGGTTTATAAATTATATTAGATTATTTTCCACCACTGATTCACCCCCCCCCCTCTAAGTGGGTTATACCTCTAACATTTTAAAACTTTATGTCCCTATACATCACATCCTTTACATAATCTTGAATCATTATAATATGTTATCTCTTGGAACCATTTACCAAGGCTATATCTTAAGGAAATAGATCTCAATATAGGCTTACCAAATTTCAATAGTACACATACTCTTGTTATGATAAGGATTTTTTTGGAGAGTGAGGTTTGATATAATTTGAATGGATGCCCAATGGATCTATAAATACCCAAAATGACTTCCTCATTCCATATTTATAGTGTTATCCCAAGGAGATTGATCCAAGTTGGATGTTCTTCCAAGATTTACTTAAAAAAGTCAATTTTTGGTCTTCATTTTGAAATGTAGAGCCAAGAATTGCCCATAAACCATGGCCCTCCCATTAGGAAACTCTCAAAAGAATAAACATTAGAAAATTTTACCAAGAAAAACTTTTTAACCATTTCTCTCACATCCACCAAGCCATTAATTTCCCATTTCCATTTAACCCATTCCTTAAAGGTCACAATGTTTGGTCAAAACCTAAAGAATATAACTAGAATAACATCCTCCAAACATGTAAAAGTATGATACATAATGATTAATATTATATGATGACTAACCACCTTTTCTTACTTGCAAGTAAATAAAGTAACCAAGCCATTATTTCCACCCTGATTGATAGGCCCTGACATGGGTGCCTCAACCAAAGAGCCATCCATTCAAGAATTAAACATAACCATTTTTGAAGTCCATTTATTATCACATAAAATAGGATTTTTGATTCCAATATTTAATGTTAAAATATTTATATGTTATTTATATAACCTAAATATATAAAAATAAAACATTTTGGTGAACCTGATGTTTTTTAGCATAATAAAACCTATGTCTATTTCCCTTAGGGTTTCATCTTTCCTTCCTAGGATTTCATATTTATCTTACATTAAGGACTCAAATTTTATTTTTTATTTCATCTTCATTGCATAATTAAATCCTTATAAAAGTTATAATATATTTTAATAGTTTATATTTTTGTGATTGAAGTTATGATTATCATGATTGCATGTTTTTTTTTAAATGTACAATATGTTTTAAAATCATGTAATGAAATCAATTAGATTTATCTATTATAAAACTAAGGATGAAATTATTAATTAATAATTATTAACTATCCTTAGTAATATATATATTATAAATATTGAATATGATATTCTTATGGTTACTAATCAACAAGAAAGGGCATTTATGAATACTTTTTTCATCCTCACCCTAGACCTCAAGGTAGTGATAGCTACCATCCCTCCCTTATTATTTTACCAAGGCTTATATTGGATATATAAGTCCATGTTATCATAAAACCAAGAGGTAAAGTGCATAATATTGTATAGATATTGCATATAAAATATATAGGGGTTATGATTATAATATGAAATCTTCATAACCTATGAGCAGTAGTGTACCTAGTGTGACCATTCATGACAAGACTCAACATTAGATGAATATATGTAAATTATCACCATTCTTACACATCAGACACTTAATATGATGGATATTATATAGGTGTATCAAAATAAAATCCAAATTTTAAACTCTAATGGTCATGTCACTTAAGGATAAGCTTGAACATACCAAAAAATCTAAGTATGCTACTCTAAATTACATATCTGGATATCCATTTAAAACATGTGTGTCTCATAAATTTTCATCTTCAACATATGTTAGTAAGAAAAAAAATCTATGACTAATGAATCAATAAGTTTTCATAAGCTTAAAACATCTTCAAGTGAAACTTTAAGTAACATTATTCAAAAGATATTGATCACATTGCCTCTTATGTGTCTTATGAAAAAAATTAAATAATATTATTCTTATCATATATTTCTTGTAAATCACATGTATAAGTGTTTATATTTGAGAAAAATAATATAATATCTTATTAATAGAGGTGACCTTACATTATATACATATATAAAATCACCATCAAATCCAATCGCACTTTTTAAGTTTGAACAACCTACTCAAATTGTGGTTTCATCTCCTATGGTTGATTTATCAAAATAAGAGTTACCTAAAACATAAAACTTTCCTAATAAATAAGATCCTAATAATGGCATTCATAATCATTATGTTCCTAAGATGACTAATCTTAAAAACATAGTTTTCAAGAAGGAAAACACAAATCCTTAATTATTCCTAGAACCTTTAATTGTTATCCCTCACATAAATTGAAATTAATTCAACAATGTTATGATTGATATTTTTTTTGAAGTTAATTTATGTAGCATGGCACTTCTCAAGTCTCTTGGATATGACATCCAAAATTTTAAAAATAATATTTCATCTAAAAACTTAATATGAATATTGAGTGACCCATAGCTTTTGGTCTCAAATTATGTTCTTTAATATCCCACATTAACTTAACCCTACATTAACTAAATATAATAATACACCTAGAAGATCATTGATAAGATTAATGGATCTAAAACTTGGTAAGAATCATTATTATATTACATTTGAGTTCCAATGTAAGATTATTTCCATTTTAATGGATTGAATATCTTTAAAGAAATAAAATAATGTGGAAACCATTTTTTTGACTAGTGCTCAAGCAATGGCATCTAATTATTTTATGACAATAACTAAGGTACATGATAATGATGATGAGGAATATATTGAAGAGAAAATAAATTGCAATAAATAAATTACAAAATATAGTGTTTATATTTATACATAACCTAATAAAAATTCATAATATATTTTTTATGATATGTAAAAATTAGTATTTGTTAATTATTATGACATATACAAGAAATAATTTTATAAATCTAACATTTTCCATCTTTATCATTTACTAAAAAATTATCTTGCAAGGTATTGTTAGTGCATTAATATCCCTAAATACATGTCCCAAAGAGTACACAAAATGGGGTGGGATAAAATCATGGTACTTTTTGAAATATGTGTTACATCATACAACCATCATATCTCTTATGATGTTTCCCTAAAACCCTAAAACCCTACAATCTGCCTAAGTCTAAAATATAATAGAACCCTCCAAAACTTAGAATCTACATTATAACTCCTATAGGACTAAAACAATCTCAAAATTCATGATTAATCTCCTCTTACTCTCTTTTATCTCTCATTATGTTCAATTTTTTCAACCACCCTATATTTAAAAATTATCATCCAAGCTGATACAACTTGTTTCCTCCCTGGTTATCACAAAATTATATTGACCTAGATAATACTATCAAATTAGATTTATATATGATATTTAGGTTTGGATACATAAATAAAAGGTTCATACTTATCATTATAAACATATAAAATACTCATCTTCTCTACTTACACTCACATTTATTCTCTTAAGTACTAAAATGAAGAGTTAGAGGTTAGAGTCTTATCTAAGAGGTCTAGTCTTTCTGTTAGGGATTAGTATTTGCATTAGGTAAAATACTATTTAAATTGTTAGTTATTTAACATGTGCCATCAATATTATTATATTACTATTTATTTATTTATCATATTATTTTTGTGAATAAAAATATTAATTTTGTATATAGCTTGGACTTGTTAGAGAGATTATTTGGGAGATATTATGGGTAGTAGAATCTCCTAGATAATAGAATGATTTCCCATATATTTGTATAGTGTCATATGTTAATGTAATAATTAAATAATAAAGTGTATAATAAAAATATTATATTATGTGATCAAATATACTTCTCTTCGTGTTCGGATCCATTACATGATATAAATGTTGGTATAAGCTCATATATTCCCTAATAATAGTATCATAGCAATTCATAATGAAAGTCTAAACAATAATCCATACAGCCTACATCCTTAGGAGTTATCTTATGGTTTGCACACTTAATAATTTAAAATACTTGTGAGACTCTTGTGTTCACCCATATTTGACATGCAAATCCACCTCATGCTTTGGGTATCATTGTTCAAATCTCTATGTAAAATTCAAATATACATTACTAATAACCATCTAGTTGTTCATGATATCTCATATAGACATGAATAGGTATACTCTACCATATCCATAGTGATTTTTTTGCATCAATTCTTATTATATTTTTATTTATCCATGCATCTTCATATCTACCTTTTACCCATTCTACACATATGGTGATCTGACCTCATATAAGTCTATCGATCCCTAACCACCACATGCAATTTTTATCTTGTTAATAATCTAGCCCATCTAACATAGTAATGGTTCATTCCAACATGGTTCAATAATCCATTTGATACATGTAAAATCATATTTATATAATTTTTTATTCATTCTATTCAATATAATTTATCTCTATAAACTCAATAGGAAATGTCACATCTACATCTCTATTATCTTTCTGGTTGATGTCTTTATTTCCACCATTTATTTTGACCATTCACATGACACTTGGTGAGTTAATGAATATTAATTTAAGGTAAGTGAATGAATATTAATTGAAGGTTTCTTTCACTTTAGTATTATATAGTCATAGGTTTATGTATTTTTTAGTCTAAATTTTTTATAAGTTTTCAAAATTGTCTAGTGGGTCATTATATTTTGTGCCATGTCTAGTACATAGATTTATAATTATCTTTCATTACAAATATCATATATAAAAGTATATTTTCATTAAAATTTTAATTCTTTTAGAGTATTTTTGTTAATATTATTAGATTCAATATAGATATAGTTTGTAGTTTAGTTGTCAAAATTTATTACATCTATCATAAGATGTCATTTTTTATATGTCAAAAATGTCAATATTAAAAATCAAAAGATTATAGTCTCCTTGTCTTTGGAATAATTTATCTTTATGTATTATTAAATCTAATAGTCAATTGGATTCTATATAGTTCTCAATTTTCAAAATTAAAAATGAGTTGAGAGTCTAGAGTCATTTTTTGTTCCAAAAGAGTCAAAATTGTAAAAAAATAAATCTTATAGACACATTTTTGGGTGACCTCAATGTCTTATGTATTATTTCACATTGACAGGGGAAGTACACCCAATATGAAAACATTTTTGATTCACATCTTCATTGGATTATTAAGTACCAATATGAAGGATGTTAGATGCAGTGAAGGAAGGAGGTGTTTTAGTGACCTCTCATCAATCATCAACTATGAGGCTGCACTTATGGTATGGTGACTTTTTTTTTAGTTGCATTTATGGAGTTTAGTTTGTTATATTTTTAGTTTGGTATAAAAAATATTAATAGATTTATTATGTCTTATTCACTTATGAGCATTCCTTATGTAAACCTTTGTATGGAAACATTGTATAATGTTGATCAAAATTTATTGTAGTAATCATGATGATTTTAAATGTGTTGGTGATGATCCTATACGAAACCATTTGTAAAATTTTATTGATAAACCTATGTAAAAACATTTGTGAAAGGTTATTGGTGAAATTTTAAAACCATTTTTGAAAGGTTATTGGTGCACATGCAAAACTAATTGGGTAAGGTTATTGGTCTAAGATAATAAAAACCATCAGTTAGATGTGGAGGATGAATAAAGTCATGGGGGCCTATTCATAACTGAATGGTTGTTATATCCATTCATGAAATCCATATGTGAAGATACAATGTATTGGATTTTTTTGCAATCCTAATGATGAATAGTTGAATAAAATATCATGAATAAACATAAGTGACATGCTACAATTGGATAACGAGATATGTTTTACCATGTTAAAACTAAGGGTGGAATGTTAAGGGATAGTATTTACATTAGGTAAAATACTATTTACATTGTTATTTATTAACCATGTGTGGTAAATACTATTAGATTATTGGCTAGTTGTTTATCATATTATTGTTTTGAATAATAAAAATAGTTTTGTATAGAGCTTAGTATTGTTAGAGAGATTATTTGGGAAATATTACTGATCATATAATCTCCTAGATAATAGGATGACTTCCTATATATATTTATGGTGTCTTATGTCAATGTAATAAGGAAATAATAGTGTGTAATAATAAATACTATATTGTGTGATCAAATATACTTCTCTATGTGCTCAAATCTATAACATGAGATAAGTCTTGGTATAAGCTCATCCATTACCTAGCACATTCCTATGGTCTTTTAATCTCAATAGGAAGATTCATGTGGAGGAGGTGTCCAAGTACTTAGAGTCTCCAACTAAGGATATTTAAGTATTCTTATTTCCATTTTAGGTATTGAACCTATAACATATATTCCAAAGTGCCATTGGATCTAAAGGGGTATATTGAGATGCTGATGAGTCTGCCCAAAGGTAAGTATATTTATCCCTACCCTCTTTCATATTTTTTTTATTATATTATATTTTTTATTTTCTCATTTCTATTATCGATGTGTTTTTTATCCTTGATTATTCTCCTCATTATAATAAATAAGTTGGTATATGTATGTGATTACCTATGATTGGCATTTATCACCTTAGGTTGAATATACCACCCACTAGTTGACCATTGCATGACTTATATACTTATTTTTTGAGTAATTATTTTTATCTTAGATCTATGTTACCCTTGTTTCTCAATTCATTTCATTTGGAATCCTTATTATATCATTTGTAAACCCATTTTCATCATTATTATAATCACACATTTATATTGATCCCTAATGAGAGCTATAACCCATGTCAAAGGCTTAGGATTTTTAACCCTTTCCTCTTGAAATTTTATTGTATATTACCCTCTAATAGTTATATGGTTGTTTCAAGTCCTTACCTACTCTTTCAAGTATGTTTAAGATCTATTATTATGACCTTGTTTATATCCTAGTCTATATAGAAAAAGAGGATTATACAGGACATATGAGCTCATTCAAATAGTATAGTGAACCCAATGTGAATCCTATCCCTCCCCTAATTGGATTTTCCTCACATTTCCATATCTTTCTTCATAGAGCTTTCAATTTGACAAATAAGTCTTGTCAATTTTTTGTTTACACTTCTTATGTTTTCTATCATTTTACATAGATTTCCCCCATTAGGGTATTTTTAGTGATAGTCAACCCATTTATATTCCATATGGGTTTTTAATTTACCCTCCTACATCCACCCTTAAATAAAACTCATAAATTTTAAATTCCCCTCAATACCAATCTCAATCTATCCCATACCACATGGTAGATATAAAAAATCCTTAAAGGAAAATACAAAATCATGACAACCATACCACTTATATGCCTTAAACCAATTTTATCATTTTAAACATATAATTTGTAAACTCGTCAATAAAGCCACATAAATAATTAGAACCTCATATTATATTTCACCTATTAAAATAAGTGTTCATAATACTCTTTATAAACCAAACACAAAGTATTAACATAATGCAATGTAATATACTTCAATTCTCTTTTGTTATTGAGCTAACAAATCCCATAAAATTTATCCAAATACTTGAAAATAACACTTTTTATACCCAAAAAAAGAATAGGAATGTTATCCTTATCAATCCATCTATTATGATGGATGTGGAAATAAATAATGTTCCTCATATTAGCACCAATGTTTTGAAACCCTCCCCCTGGCATATTAATAATCTTTCTACCAATAATTCTAATCAAAATCCTTCTCTTGATATCTCCTTAGTTATTACATAAGTAGTTCAAAAAATGACCCTTATACAAGCTTATAGTATTAGTCAAATCCTTCAAATGCAAAACCAAATTTAAATATTTGATAATGATTCTCCTCAATTTTTTATTAGTAAACCTAATCAAAATTACATCCCTCCTATTATATAGTCTAATGTAAATATTATTCCCCAACCTCTAATCTAAAACAAACTACTTTAAAATATTAAAAATAAACCCTAAATCAGTTCATTATGTCTATGGAAATTTAAATAATTTATCCCAAACATCACATATGTTGGGACTACTAATCCTTCCTTACATATTAAATCCTTTGGAAACCTCTTCAATGAATGGATTCAAACTAACACTTATGTTACTAATAATATTCTAGCCAAAAAAATTGTTGGAGATGCATAAGAAGTGTATAATCAACTTCAAACTCACTCTATTATACAAATATAATACTTAATTAATGATTTGGTTAATAAATTACAACATAATGAATTTCATTAAAATATCCTTATAAACTTCATTAATGCTAATTGTAGACACTCCATTTTAATCACTTGCTATCAAAATTGTAAAACATAACAATTTATCATAAATTAGACACAAAAAAGTCTAATATCATTTGTTCATCCTAATTTATTATATTCATATAATGTATGCATTCAAAATTACCTTAGCTAATCCCTAATTGGGGTAATTCATTGTACTAGATCATTAAATTTCCACTCTAATCATGTTTCTAGTCATCATTGATCATCTCCCTTTCTCTAATCAATTAATAATTTATCTCTTATTCAATAAAGTAAACAAAATTAATATTTGTATCATATTAATTAAATTAATCATTTTTATTAGTGTAATTAATCCTTCCCCTAATTATAAATTCCATAGAGTTAGAATTTCTAATTTCATTTAATTTAATTCCCCCTTTTCCATCGCATGTGGAGCACTTTCCAAGGAGAATTTTCCACACTCCATCTTGGAGACAAGATGGAGGGCCCTCATTCCATATTTTAAGATAATTTTGAGAAGGATTCTCCACCCTCCATCTTGGAAATAAGATGGAGGGCTCTCGTTTCATCCCTCAAGATATTTTCAAGGGAACTTCTCCACCCTTCATATTTCATGCAAGATGGAGGGCTCATTTAATCCCACTTAGGATATTTTGAGGAAACATATTCCACCCTTAATTTTAGACAAGATGAAGGGCTCATATTGGTCATACATGATTTTATCTGTGTGATGAATTGGGGTGAATTATCCACCCTCCATCTTGAAGGCAAGATTGATGGATCACATTTAGTCACTTTGCCTATAAATAAAGGAACACACCTCTTCATATTTCATGCTTAATATTTATATCAAAGCCTTGCTAGTTCTCAGAGATACCTTGTGTATCAAATCAACTTATTATCAATGATTATTCAAAGTTCTCAAATAGATATGATCCACTCTTCAAATATGGCATTGTTAAAGACATTTTTATACTACATTCCAAGCCACATTCGATAAGGTGAAGAATCCACAAAGTAGGGTATAATTTACATGATTTTGTCTTCATATTTGGTTTTCTATTCATCCTTTCTTTATATCACAAGGTCCTAGGCTTAAGTTTTTTGTTTTATTGCTTTGATTTTGATATTTTCACTAACAAAGGAAACACTAACCTTTTGTACTCATTTAGATATATATGGCATGCCTAATGGGACTTCTAAAACCACACTCTCTTTTGAGCTTTTATTTCTATTTTTATTTATTAAAAATCTAACTTTTTTGGCTAATTTGCAATAATTTCATCACTATTTTATGCCTTTACATATCAGTGACTTCATTTTTTTTAAAACAACAAATTCACCACCATATATTTATGAATAGATGAAAACACCCCTATAATTGGTGAAAATATTTGTATTCTTTGTTTTTAGTTTTTTTCTATATTCTATGTAGGTTATATATTAGGTAAAATTGACCAAAAATTTGATGAAATTGATAATTAAATCAATGAAATCTACCCTTGTATTAATGAATTCACTCTTAGGTATTAGACACATTATTTTCCTACTAATCAATGAATTTGACTTTTATTTTGATGAAATTGATATATTATCAATGTATATGATCCTCTAATTAGTGAAAATACCCCTATAATAAAAAAAGGCCTATGTTCTTTATTTTTGGTTATGTTTTGTATTATGAGCAAGTTTTGTATTCAATGAAATTGACCCAAAAACTAGTGAAATCATATTGGAAATTGATGAAATTATCCTATAAATAGGTGAAATTGACCATCTTATCAGAGAATTCACTCTCTAATATCAAACATTTTTTGGTCCTATTAATGAGCAAATTCAAATTTTTTCGGTAAAATTGATATATAATCGATGAAATTGACCTTGCTAAATGGAAAATTCACCTATGTTTATATTTTTTAGTTCTATTTTATGTTTTGTGTATGTTCTTGAAAATAGTGAATCATCCCTAAGAAATGGCAAATTTACCTCTATGTGTTGAGGCAGAGAGTTGTCAAAACACAAAAAATTGGCTTCCCTCACTTCATAAAGATCTACCAAGAAAAACTAATCATTATTTTTATTTTAGATTCCAAAAGGGTGTGGTGATCCATTCAAAACACATTATTCATTCACATTTCCTTTAGTGTTTTAAAGAGAATTCATCTTTTTATTTGGTGCAATAAAAATACTTCCATTTATGTTCATCATTATTTATTTATTTTCTCAAGTGTTTGATTTTGTGCTTATAATATCCCTTCACATGTATGCTCTCCCCTTGGTAGGGTGACCCCAAAAAACATGGAGGTGATTAATTTTTTATCCTAACATATTTTATTATTATGTTCTTCACTTTCCCTTAGTGGGATTCCTATGAATCAGAATGACAATACATTTCCTTTTATTTTTGGTTATGCAAGGTGGAGTTTAGCACCTTTTCATAAGTCCTTAGGGTGTAGTGACTAAGAAATCTTTACCTAACATTTGTACCAACCCTCTTTATCTAATGGGGTATATAAATCAAGGCTACATCATTTATACTTTAGCTAAATTTTCCCTCAAAGCATGATTTTTTTAGTAGCACTTCATATAAATCCTATAGATGAAGTGGTCGTGAAGGGATAAGACCTTCATATGAATAAATAATTAAATATTAACATCTAATTAACATATTTTTGGACCCACATACTGTAATGTATATCAAGATCATCTAGTAAGCCCATGAAAAATTTAAAATAGGACCTTTCAACCACAAAACATTCATTGGTGTGAGGTTAAAAAGGAAATGATGCTTGAAGATGTCTTTCATGTATGGACCTTTCAAGATAAGGGTAGGATTAAAACACCACCAATAATTGTATTAATTACTTAAAGAATCTTAAATTTAATAATCCTCACTCAAGGTGAGTATATCAAAAGAATCAATGAATGTGGAGTACTCCCATATCAGTCACTATAGTAGATTCATAAGCTTGAATGATTGATTTCTTGGTTATTATGTCAAAAATTTGTCATATATTCAAAACATATTCTACATACACCTTCATAAAGAGACATTACTCTACCCAATTTTCAAGTCAAAAATCATTATTTTATATATATCACATCAAAATTTGTCTAAACACATACCCTAATTGTCTAAAATCCTAAAAATCTTCTACCTGTTTAAATTTGAACCCATTTTATTCAAATTCCAAATTTATAATTCAAAACCATTTCAAGACTAAGGTCAAAATTCTAGTCATACTATCAACTTTGAAGTTCAATTCAAACTTGTTCAAGTCAAAGTGTTCTCTTTTCATTTCCAAAATCACATGTCAATCCCCATTCACGTATAAGTCTATTCCAAGTTCAAGTTTACAAGTCAAAACCTTTTATAATTACATTCAAACATTAATTTTTTTCAAGTCAAGATAAATAATATAATATTATTATAATCCAAGTTTAAAATTCTCTAAAAATATTTCAAGACATTAGTGACTTAGATACACACATTTAGATTTTAGCCTTGACTTCATCTCATACTCAATCATTCTACTCTAATTCAAAGGGGTCTTACACTTGTAAAACCTTAGGATAGTTCAATCTGTATACACATAAAAATTTTAAAATTTATCATTTATTGATGCTCTATCTTATATAAACCTATCAATTTTTAATCTCTCTGAGTGACACACCTTAAAAGGTATATTAGGAAAGGGGTCAGTAGACCTTTGGTGCTTCATAATATTGTTGGTCCCTATACCATTACCTAAAACCATTATAATTTACTTTTATCGAACTACATAAGTAATTAAAACTCACTTATACACTCTTTTAAATAATTCACCTTTGAAAATATCCCTAAGCATAAACCCCTTTTTTTTCATTTTCCTACTATGTTGGCCCAATTGATCTTGTTAGGGATTGAATGATTTTTACACAAATCCATCATCCTATCAGACTAAGTTTGAGGCATAATGGTTATCTTTCTCACCAAAAAATATCAACCTATTTGACCTTGTTAGCTAAATTCCCATGAGGATTTAGGATCAATCCTTGGCTATAAATACCCCCTTCAATTTTTTTATAAAGAGAAGAACATTCATTTTCACATTGTTAAAACTCTCAATTATACTATTTCTACATTGGGAGAGTCATTTATTAAGGTTTTACCTTTGATGGAAATAATCATGTCTTTTGAGAAATTCTTGGATGCAAAGTAGGAGTCTTTTAACTTAGAGCTTATTTATTTAGTGTGATCTTTATTAATCCACAAAAACTATTAAAAATAACCATTGGCTAAGGGAGAGATTAAGACATGATAGGTTTAATTCAAGTTATTTAGGTTTACTCTTTCATTTAGTATATTAGATATTGCATAAAGTAGTATGGTTAATGTTCTACTCCTTGATTAGTTTACCTATACATTGACTTGAGTATAGTTCTCTTTGCATGTTTTATTTTATTTTTTTAACTATCCCTCTTTATACCATAAGCTTTAGTGAGAACTAAATTATATTTATGTAACGTATTTTAGGCCTAGCTAGGGTTATTGCATAATGTCATTTGCCTAAAGGGTTTGGAATCCTCTCATTTGCTATTATGTGGTAAGTGATCCATTAATTATGTTTAGCATATCCAAATTGGTTATGTCCCAATATAAATGTCTATGCAATGAATTGTTTTAGTAAGATTACCTTATTTGATATTATAATATACTAAGTAGGATATGTTTTAGATCTATCCTAATTCATTACATACATTTTGTTTAACCCAATGTGAATATAACCCTTGAATTTTTTAATTTTAATTTACAATCAACTAGATCAAGTTGTTGATCCAATTTTATATTTTGTGTTTAGTTTTTCAACCAGGTCAACCTTGTTGACCCAATTCTATTTTTTCCTCACCTCAAAAGGGGACATATAGTTCACTTATCTTAGATATTTAGACCATGATAAATAGATGGTGAATTTTTTTTGATACAGCATGTTGATACATTTTTTAAGCATATGTGGGGCATTATACATGATTATGAAGAATAATTGACATATTCTTTTACATTTTGAGATAGATTATATGGGTCAAATTGAGAAAAAAATATTAGATTAATTATATTGACTAAATATAATGGCATTATATATTAAATTTACGATACATGGATTATATTTGGGGCATGAATTTGATTCATGAAAAAAAAATCTATTTCAATGATGACAATCAATGGTTTTTAATTAATTAAATGAACTAAGTTATTTCATATTTTTATCATGATTGGGAATTGATTTCTACATGTTTATTTGTATTTTTTGCATGAATCAAGATGGATATTTATAACATACATGTTAACATCAAGTTTGATTAATACAAGTACCAATTTTTTTTATTTTATTCTTTTAATCTAGAAATTTCAATACAATACTAAAATAGGGTAGTTGTAGACACCTGTTTTTTATCAAACACTTGAAAACATTAATTTTTGCATATATGACTTGTGCGTACATATTTAAATCTTGTGCACGCTTTCCCTATTCTATTTACGCATTTTTTATCTTAGAAAACCCAATTTTATATCACATATATTTAGTATCTCCCTACTTTATGCCAAAAAAACCTTATAATATTGAGTATTTTATTGTCATATTAAATAGTTAGATAATTATGGTTAATGAAAGTTTTTGCCCCTTTTTTATCACATTCAAGAACCTCTAATAGCTACTTTTAAAATTTAAACTCCCTTAGTTTTACATAAGAAAACTTCATATTTTGGTTATGGGGGAAAATACCAAAGATTAATTTATAAATATAAAAAATAAATCTTAAGGTAATATTTATATGACATTATCTATCACTCATCTTGGTAAGTTCTATCAAACTTGAGAAATCCATTATCCCTCCATTAAGACATTATCACAAAAGCATAAATGTCTGAAACTCCCTCACATGAGAGCCCTAGAGACAAGATTGAACACTAAATCATGTTAAAAGTTTCTTTTTTTTCATTTTTTGAAATCCAAATCATTACATTCCAACCTAGTTGATCACGATTGAATACACACACACACACACACACACACACACACACACACACACACACACACCAAGGTTGGAGAAATACATGTAGTTTGAGCCTTCTTTAAAGTATTAGAATGTAAGAAAATTTCAAGCAATCAGTAGAAATTGATTTAGGTTATCCAACCCTTCTTCATAAATCTTTTTTTTTAATTTAATATAATGTTGAAAGTGAATCTAGGGTTTCAAGGTAAAGAGAATAAAAATTAGGATCTACACATAGGAACCAAGGTAAGTAAGTACACAAAAATCATATATAAAGTTAGGTGTAGTGATCCATGGAATAATAGACTAGCATAGTCAAATTGGAAATATTTAGAGGATAGAGGACAATACCAATTTTATTAGGTATTTGAGCTTTGTTGGAATCATCCTATAAAATACTAAGATCTAGTTCTTTGATACAAGTAGTTATAGAGCTAACACATTCATTTTAAGGACCCTTACATAGGTAATGAGTTATAGAGAACATAAAATAAACTAAGTTCCTTCTCTCCCCTTTTAAAATGTTCATTTATATATTTAGAAAGTGAAATCAATCCCTCTTTAATAATTTATATTTATATTGTTTATGTCCTAATTTTTATAATCTTAATTTCAATGGTTTTATCTTATTTACATCATTAAAATCTAAATTAAAAAAACATGCAATTTTTTATAAACTTTTTTTACCAAAATAATTCCAAACTAAACCAACCATTTCCTATCCTACACATATTCTCCCTTCTTGTAGGATGGGAACAATCTTTTTCAATGATGTGGAACCTACCATCATGGAGAAAAAGAATTATCTTGTGTCTAGAGTCTAACATGGAAGCCATCACCTCCATTGAAGGACATGAAGTACATATTATGTGTTTTAAGAAAGTGATAATAGAAACATCTTATAAAAGTATTGATAGAAATGACTTATTGTTAATTTAAGACATATAATAAATGGGAGATGACATGGGAGTACTAACTATAACAACTAGATGAGGGATTATATTAGGATCCCATTTGTATTAATTATTTTTATATGCTTTCTACCAATGACTTGTAAATTTTTTTTTACAATCCCTCAATAATTTTCCCATTCTTGGTGAAGTTTTTGATAAAAAAATTCATATAAATGATAAACCAAAAAATCATTTATTTTATGTTAGGCACAATAACATTAAAAAAAATTTAAGCAGATAGATATAAAAAACTTTGAATACCTATGGTTTCATTAAGGTTTTGGGAAATATAAATTGATAGACCATTTTTTAGGGCACTCAAATTAAAAAAAAATTGGTTCAAAGAATATAAAATTCCATAAGTGTTTAACAATTTATTCTCCAAATCCTCAAATGGTAAATAGAAAGTTATAAAATTCAACCCATATGGATACTTTGAGATTGGCCTTATTAGATACAATGAAATACATAACCCAAGGTGAAAAAATAAATAAAAGTGTTTTTGACAATCCAAGGGCCATGCTTGATCACTCTCTCTCTCTCTCTCACACACACACACACACACACACACACACACACAGATATATATATATATATATATATATATATATATATATATATATATATATATATATATATAATATTCAAGGTTTGTAAAGGGAAAGAGTAAAATACCCATAGTCACATTATGTACCCCATCTATTTTAATTACATGGAATTCATATGTTGTTTGAACCCACCTCTTAAGTATAAAATCAGAGGAATTATACTAACCAAATATCCAATAATGGTATATTTCTCAAACAATTGAAAATAATTTTCAAACATAATAAATTGAAAAAAAACAACGGGGGATTACATTTAGTTCTTTTCCATTTTGGCCACTATTATCTCCTCAACCCACTTAATCAACATCTAAAAATGCATGCTCTTGTGGGAGTAGACACCTAATTTTGTTATACGTTATGTAATTATGGAATATTTATCATATATTGGTGGATGATTATCTTAATTTCCACATAGAAATAGTCACTACTCTCCATATCCTATGGTATAAAGATATCATCTAATTCATTGATCATCTACTTATCTTCCTGAGGTTAACTCTCATTAAAATACCAAAATCCACAAAAAATAATTAAAATCCATCCTTAGATAAAACATTCTCTATTATCACAATTTCAAAGATACCTTACTCTATTTTTTTAGTCAAGATGAAGTTCATTCTCTTCTTGAGCAAGTGCATTGGATCCTTTGTGGTGGCCATTATAGTTGACATGCTACAACCTAAAAATACCTATGGATGGGATATTATAGGCTTTCTATTGAAAAATATGCCATCATTTTTGCCAAAAATTTTAATCCATTCCATATACATGATGATATTATCCACTCTCCTATGACTGAGATTGAAACACTTAAATCTCTTTGATTATTCTCTATGAGGGGATTAGATCTCATAATAAAACTACCTTGGTCATAAGATGGCCATGTATTCATCATCACTACCACATAATACTTTACAAGTAGTATGAGGTTATGCCCCTTGTTAATTGCATTAGCCTAATTATATCAAATTTCCTCATCAATCAATTCATTTGTCATTTTTGGATTCATCACACCATCATATTTGACAACTATGGGATTTTCAAAAATACAAACATGAAGCAGCTATGTTCAAAATTTAAAATTAAACATAATTTTTTTAAACCATATCACACTTAGTGCAATGACCAAGTATAATCTACCAATAAAATCATTAATAATATTATACCAAAAACTATGAGGTTTTTTAATTCATATTAACATCTCAAGCTATACCCCACACTTTGGGCCTATTTTACTAGAATATGTACTACCACTAATGTAACTCCATTCTCTTTAGTTTAAAACTTAGAACTCATATTACCATTAAAATTAGAGTTACCTTCTTTGCATCTCTCTTCATGGCATTACTCCAAACAAATATATTTTTTAATCTTGCATTCATACTTTATATCTACTTGATGAGCACTATATTAATGCCTTAACATAAACATCAGTAAAAAAATTAAATATCCAAACAGCATAACAATAAATTTAAATTTTTAACTTTTGATGTTGGAGAACTAATGTTAAAATTGGATTACACCCATGAGAAATAAATAAATAACATCCAAAAGTGGTGGGGCCCTACCTATTCAAATGCATCCTTGGACCTAGCACTTATATATTGAAAACAAATGAAGGACATATTTTTAATGAATTGAATAATGCTCATTTTTTGGGAAGTATTTTATTTAAATCATGTTATTCATTGTTTCATTTTGTTTGCATAGAATATGATGACCTATAATTATCCTCTTTCTCTTAGTAGAATAGGATTTGAATAAGGTCAATTGAAAAGAGATTCAATACTTGGATAAAAAAAATTAAGTACCTAAAAAATTCCCTATATATAGTAGAGGGTAACCTAAAACATAATTTCAAGAGGAAAGGATTCCAAAACCTAATCCTAGGACATAAGGATGTAGCTATTGCTAGACCTAAACCTTAGTAAATGATTTTAAACTATGGTTAAAAATATGTAAGTAAAATAAATGTTTGTAAAGGGGTATAAACTAAAGTAAATTATGGGTTAGAATGGTTTTAAATTTGTAATGTGAAATGGACAACCAAATTGGGGTATATGCAACCTAAATTAATTCATAGCAAGTCTAATAAATTCTATAGCTACTCCAACTTATTTATTATAGATAAAGCCTAAACAAGGATACACATACATTCATTCACAAAGTAATAAGTAACATCTAATATACTAAGTAAATAAATTAAAGAGTGTAGGTGTATAAATACTTACATTTGGGTGGACCTATCAATGCTTCAATATCCCCTTGTCCCAAGTAGAGCTTTACAAGATAATGTCTTAGGTTGAAGACCTCAAATCATTGTATGAAGTCCTAAATATCCTTAGTTAAGAACTCCCACTGACTCATCTTATTGATCTTCAATGTCACCATAAGAAAATACTTCTCAACATGAGTGTTATAACTCAAATGTGAACCCTTGATAGAGTGATTCAATCCCTCTAAACTTGAGCTATTCAGTGGGATTAGTCTTAGGTTGTGTGTGACCTTTAAGTAGATTAAACCTCTAGATTATAGGGATATCTCCCCTTGATGTATCAATTAAGCTTTCAACATTACTCTACTTTATTGCAAAGGAAAATGGAGAAGGATAACATGAAAAAAAAACTAACTAAAGGAGGTAATACACAAAAAAAAACCTCTAATTGACTATCATTCACTAATAACATGGATTAGGCTTGAATCTAATTACACTTCTCAAACAAGAACCTTCAATCATGAATTTTTTAACATAGAGGTCATAGGAAATGAATTGTTGAGAAGGTTGGTCAAGATGTCTAAGCAAGGCACTAATGAATAAAGTCCACTTTCAAACCATGAAATACTATATAAAACTCACCATTTGACCTACAATAAAGTAATTAATTTGCAAATAGATAGGAGAGGACAAATGAGAGGGAGTATAATCACTACTACTAGCATTCATCAATAAGTACACTATTTCTAAGCATGTGAAGAAGTAAGAATCAGATTCATTCATTATTAAAAGGCATAGAACAATTTTTTATTTGATCAAGGCTTACATACTTAGCCAAAGTATCCTTACAAAGACAAACAAGGCTACATATATAGAGACTGAGAGAAGGAGAGAGAAAGTGCGTAGAAGAGAGTCATTGACAACTATCACGCACTCAAGATAATACTTTAATAAATAAATAGGTTATATAATAATATCATAAGGTCTTTAATCACATGTGTTTCCTTTTTTATGATGCTTAATCTTGGAGATGGTGTAGGAGTTTCTCCCTTTGCTTGACACATCTTGTTTCTTTTTGAAAATGCCCTCCTCTTCATTGGGAAAGTGAAAAGTGGTGTACTTGATCATAAATTTCACTTTGATTTTCAATTTGACATTTTTATTGACACATTTCATTAGTTTTATAACCTTATTATACTAAATTTTCACTAGTGATCATCTCTTCTTACATGTCTTGAAACCCATTAGTCTCATTATACCTCTCTTTGCACAAAAGCCTCAAATATTGATTTTATCTTAATGAATGAAAATTGTATCTATGAAAGGCCTCTCTCAATATTAATAAACTTTTATCACCCCCCTTGTATGCATTAAACACTCTCCAACACTTTATTTCACACCTAAGCCCATATTTGTTTTCAGTTCCTTATACCCCTCAAAACATACAAAGCTCATTGTGTAGAAAATTATATAGATTATCCTATAAAAATAATCAAATATTTTAGTGCCTAGTAATCTATTTCTACTATTTACAAAATTTCATGACTAGACACTAAGTGAAAGTACACTTACTCTACCTATTTCACTTCTTAATTAGCCCTTAATTAGGTCTCTAGGCCTAAAAACTGAGATTTGTCTCTAATTAATACTCACACATGTGAAAGTTCATATAAATATTTTATTAAATTTAAGTACCTCTTGAGAATTCTCCATGTCAAATTTTAGGGTCTAGAACCTTGTACGGATAGTTGAACCAAGAAATGGCCAAAACCCTAGCCTAGGTGCATGTTCAGGCTTGAGAGGTAATTAGATTGTTTTTTAAATAAATTCAAGGTTATAATGATTTTTAATGGTATATTAAGGATTTTACCACATAATAAAAATCAATATATTGAAGAGAAGCTCTCCAAGATTACTCCATAGTCCTTTAACTAAGCTTCTTGAGAGACATAGTGACACAAATACCTTTTGGCCCAAATTGGTGGCTTTAATGGATCATATATCCTCTTAGGATACTTAAAAAAGTGTTTAGAGGAATATATAACCTCTACACATGATTATAAATCCTATACACCTAATTTTAAGACCTAGCATCACCCTACATATTCATAATTTAGCCTACAACCATGTCTTCTAGGCCAATTATATATAGTTTTGCCACCACACGTGCCAAAAGTGTGCTTATTAAAATGTCCATGAGAGGAATTAAAGTCATTAAATTCATTTCAATACTAGGAATTCTCATTATAATGAACTTGAATTCTCATTTCTCCCATCAGGTCGTTAGATGGTTTCTTGGTCGCTTGAGACTTGTTTATCATCTTAACAATTATTCATAAGGACTAGGTCCATAATCATTGAAAAAAATAAATAAATAATAAGTATACAAATGACATAACATTCCCTATGTGCTTAGCTTCCAATGTAACTCCTTATAATTCCAATTAAAATAAAAAGTTTTTTAGGTTAGGTAAACTATGTTTAGTGAGCTTGAGAGAGATTTTTGGTTTGAAAGTGTTATCTTGGTGTTTGGTTCAGGTTTAATAACATCTCTCACCCTATCTATATATGCTTCTATAATGAATTTTTCTCCTTAAGAGTCTTGAATCATGGTCTAAACCATGCCTATGGTTTGTAGGCCATTTAAAAAATTTGATCCTAAAAGCCTATTTGAGTCATTTGACTCTAGTATAGGTATTTTGATGACCTTTAACATGATATCTCACTTCTTAAAAATCCTCTAAAATCCAAATTCCATTAAATATTTCATTTTTAATTTCACATTTGAGTACAAACCTAAAATTTTCCCATTAGGCTTATAGGTGCATGAGACTATGTGACTCTAGGATTTAAGATGGATCTATCTTCATCATTCTCTCTAATCTTCTCTTAGGTCATCTTTGATATCTATTTAATCCATAAAAATTTCTTATTCATTTAAACCCCAAATTCAATTCACATACTACATCTTTATTCTCATTATTTATTCCAAAACTCCCTTGGCTATAAGTGTGCATTAGGTGTCTAGATTGTAATTTTAAAATTTTTAAATAGAGCCTTTAGTACTTTTAATTTTATTTACAATTATTTAAAGTGTCCCAATACTCATTTTATCCTCTCTTTCCCTTGGAAACCCACTAAAATTACTTTATTAGTCATTTCTTTTCTCAGGCCTAGGATAGACTGATAGATGACTATTAGGCCTAAAACAAGGTTTGAAGATGATCTGAGTTTATTAGGTCAATGATGACATTGTGTATAATGTATTATCATGTTTTATGGCTTGTTCCATGTCTTCAATGACTTAACCTACCTTGAATTTTCACCTAAACATAACATAGTCATGTCTCTTAAAGTCACATAGTCCATTGAGAGGATAGAGTGAATGGGATATATGCATTTTGGTCCCAAATGCATCAAGAATTTGGAGAAGGAAAAGAAACATTGAATTAGGAATTCCAACAATGTACCTACACTCTCATAGGTAAACTACACCTTGAATGTACATTTGGACATTTCATAGTATTCTTCCATGTTCACACATTACATTAGCAAGGAGTTAATCTCTCACCTGGATAATTGCTTGTGACCTCATATGTTTCCTATTTAAACCATATCCTATCCCTTAGTATCACTTATAAGTACTTATTATTTATTTTAGGTTCTCTCTAACCCTCTTCCCATCCATTGGACATTCTCATTAGATAATAAAATTTCATTTGATGACTGCCCTCAGACTATAGGTCTATATATAGACCCTTATACTATTAAGTTCCACTGAATGATCCCTTTTAAGACTATTTTAGTCTTTTAGTGATGAAAATTATTGTGAGCCTACATTATCTCTCTTAATTGGTCTTTATAACCTCTCACTTTTCCATTCCATCATTGCAAATTTTTCTTTCCACTAAGGATTATAATAGACCTGTGTATGCACATTGGGCTCTTTTAGGTGCTAATACTAAATGTATATTATTATTAAGTGTGAATGTATCTTTTTAAATACATGAAATATAATACATATTCATTTATTCAAACCATCCACATATGAAACCTCATAAAGACTTCAAAAATATTGCATGTAACTTTGTTGAGGCCTACACTTAGCACTCTCCACTACCACACGTGCTAAGAATAAGATGGAATATGATATTATGGAATTGAATAAGGATTTAAAATACATTTATAACATTATTTCATCACCAATGTGTTCATATTTTCACTAAAAATGCCCAAAATTGAGCTTGTAGGGTTTAGATAGGGTTTAAGAGTGCCTTGGAATCTTAGCAATTATTCATAAAAGAGAGGTAGAAATATGAAAAATATGGCCATGTATTTTAATTCCATTAGGATACCCTATTTTTTTTAAATTTTCAAGTCCCAACTCTATCTCTTCTATACGGACCAAGCATCTGAAGTTGGCCTTTATAAACTTGCCAAGGAGCCAATGGAGGAAAGGGAGTATTTTATGCCTTATTTAAACCTATACCTAAATTACAAACTTGGATTTAACTTGGATAAGATGAAGAAGAATACCCTAAATCATTTTCACCTATCAATAAGCCTTCTTGATCTATATAAATGAATGAAAAGCCTCTTCTAAGCATTGAAAATCACTTGTAAATGTTTTTCTTCATTTTGAAACTAACTTATTTTGAAATGTATACCAAAATTCACGTTATAAAACTCTTCATAAATCATTTTAAATCACCTATATATGTGGTCTTCACCCTTCTAGGGTCTTAATGTGGATTTTGATAATTTTACACATGTTAGAGACTTATAAAAGAGTTTGAAAATGACTTATTTACATTGGATACAACATGAAACTTATTTGGGAATTTATACAGACTAGAGGGAGTATAAAATGACCTTGAAAAATTTCATATGACTTAACAAGACATCCTAAACCCTTAACATCACTTGAACCTTCTTGAAACATGACATGAAGTGACTAGATAAGCATAGGATCAAAATGAACATTACCTTAAACTTATTAAATTTGCCTTAAATGATGATAACATGCATTTCAAAAGGAATAATTTTATGACCCTATCATATGGTATCCAAAATTTTGCTAACATATTTAGTGACCTCCTAGGAATGCATGTTTGCTATGCATTTTAGATTAGTTGCCTAGTCCATTCATTGTGCAATGGAGTCACTACAACAGTCTTGATTTGATCTTGATACTTGACTGAAAACCTCTTGGAATGAAATAAATAAATAAATAACTACCTCAAAACACACAATAAGATAACAAATAACACACAAAGAGAAAGAGACTAAACAAGACAACACACACACTCCTGCTAATAATCACTTAATAAAAATAAAGAAAATACTACTATATACAAATAACCTACATATCTTGATCCTCTAGGATCAAATAGAAAGCTTCTTATATTAGTTATTATATGAGATATATTGTGTAAAAATATTCCATTTGACTATAATATTTGATATATGATGTTTTTTTCTTACCAAAATGATTGGCATGTTCTCAAGTATATCATCAATAAACATGTCCCCAATGTAGGAATACTCATCTTGTTATTCAAAGCTTACCGTATATTTTTCTCCACCTTTGGTAATGTGATATGGCTCCATGTTGATCACATTTTGACTTTTTAATGAAAAAACAACTTCATCTTTAGCTAGATTCTCAAATTCTATCTCTTGTTCATCTTGGTAAGTGTCATACTCATCATATATTACTACACCATGGATTTGCACCTCTTTGTGATGGATGATCAAAATTACTGGCCTACTAAGATATTTGGACTTATCATCAACTATTTCTTCTTGTTCTTCTTGAGGTGTTAGCTTACCAATCTCTTCATACTCATTAAACTTATCCAAGTAAGATTTAAACACGTATTCAAGGCCTCCTTGAATTTACTCATGAGACTCAACAAGGTCATAAAACATGGTGTTATTTTCAAAATATTTTTCATTCATATTTTTATCATGTTCATTGGCCATGATAACATCATTATCACTCACTTCATGGGCTATAGGTTTAAAAGCTAGACTAGAGTAAAACATTTCTAGTTTTTCCCAAAAGGTAGATTTTTATTCATCATGTGAAAGCATACCAAGCTCAACTTCAAAATTGTCATTTTCTTGAGCAAAAATAAACAAGTAAAACACTTCAAACTTATCAATGAAATCATGACATGGCTACAAGTTACTTATTCAAGATCCAATAACTCATGTTCAGATGCAACCTGTTTAATTTTTATAGAGTCATCTTTCTCTTCATTAAGACTAGACTAATCCTCTTCCTTTATAAAGAATCAAAGTTCTTCCCATTCAAGACTCAAATCATCATGTCTAAGTTGTACTAAACCTGATTCATATTTTCCTAGGGTGATGCCAACTTTTAAAACTTAATTTTGGAGTTCATTTTCATGCTCTAGAGGGTTCACATGATTGCCTAGAAAGTCCATTTCTTTAATAAAACTTTGGTACATTTATTTCCATGTCTGATCAAGGTATTATTCTTCACTCTTTTCAATAGAATTACTTTTAAAATAGGTGTTTTCCATGTTAAATTGATATCCTTCATAAAATTTATCTCTCTCATCACCCTTGAATACTACTTTATCTCTTGATAAAGAGGACTACCAATTAGAATTTCCTCATTGCATATATTAGAAACACTCCATATCCTTATTAAGGCTCACTTGTAGCTAATCGATATTCATTTTAAAGAATTGCCACATCATAACCTAACTTTAAAAAACTCTCCTTCACATTTTAATGTCCATCTTCTTCCATAAATACCCTTGATTATCCTTAAAAAAAGGAGAAGGTGGGAGTGAAAGAGACTTCATTAGCTTGATTTAAACTTGCTAGGTTATCCTTCTAGCTTAGTATTTTAGAATAATTAAGATGATTGGATGTTTCTTGGATAGATAAAATTTGAATGGTAGATGAATGACTTGAGGGGCTTATATGTTTTCTTGACTTGACCTCCAACATTATTCTTCCCTCTTGCTCTTGAGCTTGCATATGAAGAACCTCAATCCAACTTAGAAATCCTTTGTTTGTGACTTATACAACCTATTCTCTCTCTTGAATTTGGATGGGTGTAGGATAAGATTTATTCTCTAGGGAATGCATGACATAATTAATATTCATGGTCCAATAAGGCCTACAAGATGGAATGGGCTTGGGCTCTTGGGGAAGGGTGAAAGGACTTGGAATAGACATAGGTTTCTCTTTGGGAATACAAGTTTTCCAACTTGGAATATTGGGGCTAGTGGACTCATTACGAGATCATTGAGCTTATTTTGATGTCATATTTTAGTTTTGAGGAGATTTGGAGTAAACTAAGGTTGACTTGGGATAGGAGAAGGTGCATAGGATTGACTAAATTGGGTTTTAAATTGTTCCAATCTCATTAGCCTAAATTCCACTAAGTGTATTAGCTTCTTAACCTATATTTCTCATTGATTAGGTGATCTTCCTTCTCAACACTTTCCCATACTATCCAAAATCCTTAAAAGAGATATTTAACCTCTTAAATGGGATAGATAGGATAAGATACACCATGTTCTACTTATCTATCGGTCTTTGTCATCATCTTTACAAGGTCTAGTATAAATTATTTAAAGGTGAGTAAAATTGAAGAAGAAATAACATAGATTTGAGAAGGTTTATTAGACAAATAGGTAGGATATTGCTAAACCTTGTAGGAAACTATTTGAGGGTTATTTTAGGATAATTCATGAAAAAAATCAACTTGAAAACACTAATATGAAGATAAACAAGAAGCATTATGATCATGTGAGTAATGATAAATTCCAATTTTATATTTTTGAGAAACTTAGATTACCTACACCAGTTGAGATTCATTTGGAGTCACCATTGGTGCTTGATTTGTTTCCTCCAAAGGTTGATGTATTGAAGGATAACACAAAAAATTCCTTTAATGGATGATAATCTTGTCCTACTGAGTGTTTCAAAATTGTTATACCTCAAATTTTCACCATTGATAGGGTGATTCAATCCCTCTCAACTTGAGCTATGCAGTGGGATAAGTCTTATGTTTTGGGTGACTTTAAGTATACTAAATCTATAGATTATACAACTATCTCCCCTTAATGTATCAATTAATCTCTCAACACTAATCTACTTTCTTGAAAAGGAAAAAAGAGAAGGATAATATGAAAACAAACTAATTAAATGAGGTGATACACCAAATAAACAACCTCCACTTGACTATCATGCACTAAAAACATGGATTAAGCCCAAATCTGATTGCACTTCCCAAACAAGGACCTTCAAGCATGAATGTTTCAACATAGAGGTCATAGGCAATGAAATTAAATGAGAGGGTTGGTCAAGATGTCTAAGAAAGTCACTAATGATTAAAATTCACTTTCAAACCATGAAATACTACATCAAATTCACCATGTGATCGTCAATAAGATAATCCATTTACAAATAGGTAGGAGAGGACAAATGAGAGAGAGTACAATAACTACTATTAGAATTAATCAGCAATCATATAAGTGCACTAGTTATACACATATAAAAAGGTAATATTTAACATCATTAATTATTTAAATGCATATTACAAGTGTTTAGTTGAGCATGGATTTTCCATACTCATCCAAAGGATCCTTACAAATCCAAATAAGGCTTCATATATAGAAAACAAAATGAGAGAGAGAAAGGGTGTAGAAAAGAGTCATTGACAAGTGTCAAGCATTCATGACAGGCATTAAAATCAATAAGTAGGTTATTTAATAGTCTCATAAGGTCTTAAATGACATGTGTTTCCTTATGGATGATGCTTCATCTTAGAAATGGCATAGGAGTTTCTCTCTTTGCTTGACACATCTTGTTTCTTCTTCAAATTACCCTCCTCTTGGCTTGGAAAGTGACAAGTGGCATACTTGACCATCAATTTCACTTTGAATTTCCATCTTCACTTTTTATTGACACCTTGCATCAATTTGGGAACATTATTATACTAACATTTTAATAATTATCATCTTTTCTTAGGTGTCTTGAAACCCTTTAGTCTCACTATGCTTCTCTTTGCTCAGAAGCCTCAAATCTTGATTTTATATTCATGAATTCAACTTATCTCCATGAAAGTCCTATCTTAGTCTTAAAAAACTTATATCAACCTCTTGGATTCATCAAACACTCTCCAGTAATTCATTTCACACCTTAGCCCATACTTGTCTCTAATTCCTTGTAGCGCTAAAAACATACAAAGCTCCTTATTTTGAATATTATATAGATGATCCCAAAAAAATAAGAATATATTTGAGTAACTAGTATGTTCTTTCTACTCTATATAAAGTTTCATGACTAGAAATTAAGTGCAAATACACTTATTATACCTATTTCTCTTCTCAATTGGCCCTCAATTAGGTCTCTAGGCCTAAAAACTACAATTTGGCTCTAATAAATGATCACACATTTCAATATTCATAAAAAAAATTGATTCACTTTATGGACCTCCTAATCATGCTCCATGTAAAATTTTAGGGTCTAAAACCTTATACAGATAGGTGAACCAAGAAATAGTAACCTTAGCTTAGGTGCATGTTTAGGCTTGAAAGGGAATTGGATTGGTTTCTTAAGAAATTCCAAGTTATAATTATTGATAACAGACTATTAAGGCCTATACCACCATAGGAAAACTCATTATACTAAATAGAGGCTCTCCAAGAGTACTCTATAGGCCTATAACTAAGCTTCTTATGAGACATAGTGGCATATTCACCTTTTTATCCCAAATTAGTGGCTTTAATGTCTCATATATCCTCTTAGGAGACATTAAAAAGTGTTTATATGACTATATAACCTCTACCCAGTCTTATCAATCCTTTATACCTAATTTGAAGACCTACCATCACCCTACATATTCATAATTAGGCCTACAACCATGTCTTCTAGGCCAATTACATATAATTTTGACCTCAAAAGTACCAAACATGTGCTTAATCAGGTGTCCATGAGAGGCATGAAAGTCACTAAGTTAATTTCAAGACTTGTAATTCTCATTAGAATACACTTGAATTCTCATTTCTCCCATCAAGTCATTAGAAGGTTTCTTAGTAGGTTGAGACGTGTTTATCATCTTAATGATGATTCATAAAACCTAGGGCCCTAATCACTAAAAAAATTCCACAAATAATAAGTATACAAAGGCCCATAACATTACCTATGATATTATTCTCCCATGAAACTCCATATAATTCCAAGTAAAATAAAAAGTCTCTTAGGGTAGGTAGATTGTGTTTAGTGAGTTTGAGAGAGAGTTTTGGTTTGAATGTATTATATTTGTGTTTGTCTCAAGTTTAAAATGACATATTTAAGTATATAACACCTCTTACCCTATTTATAGTGCTTATCTAATGCATTTTTTTCCTGAAGAGTCATGAATCCTAGTCTAAACCATGCCTAGTGTTTGGAGGCCAATTAACAAATTTGACCTTAAAAGCCTATTTGAGTCATTTGAATTTAGTATAGGTATGTTCATCACTTAAACAAAATTTAACATGATATCTCAATTCTTACCAAGCCTCTAAAATCCAATTTCCATGTAAGTTTTAATACATACATTCACATTTGAGTACAAACCTAAAAATTTCCCATTATACATGTAGATGCATGAGAATGTGTGACTGTAGGCTTTAAGATGGATCTATATTCATAATTATCTATAATATTATCTTATTTATTGTTTAATCTCTAGTGACTCCATAAACCTTTCTTATTCATTTAAACCCCAACTCCAATTCACACACTACATCTTTCTTCTCACTATTTATACCAAAACTCCCTTGGTTGTAGGTGTGCATTAGGTGTTTAGACTGTAATTTTAGAATGAAAACATTTTTAATATATCATATAGTAATTTTTATTTTATTTAAAAATATTTAAATTTTCATTAGACTCTTTTTATCCTCTCTATCCCTTGGAAACCCCCTAATATTACTCTAGTAGTCCTTTCTTTACTCAGGCTTAAGACAGACCTATAGATGACTATTATGCCTAAAATAGGGTTTAGAGATGATCTAAGTTTACTTGGTTAGTGGTGAAATTGTGTAAAATTTATTATAATGTTTTATGGATTGTTCCATGTCTCCAATGACTCAACCTACCTTGAATGTTCACCTAAACAAAACATAGTCATGACTCTTGAAGTCACACAATCCATTAAGAGGATAGAGTGAATGGGATATAGGCATTTGGGTCCCAAATGATTAGGACTTTGGAGAATGAAAATAAAAATGTAATAAATCATTAAAATAATGTATCTACACTCTCATATGTACAATACACCTTGAATGTACATATGGACATATCAAAGTATTCTTCCATGTTCACACAGTCCATTAACAAGCAGTTGATCTCTCACCTAGTTGATTACTTGTGAATTATTATATTTACTTATTGAAAAATACCCTATTCCTTGGGATAAATTAAAATTTATTACTATTTATTATAGTTTCTATCTAACCCTCTACCCATCCATTGGGCATTCTCATTAGAGACTAAACTTTCATTTGATAACTATCCTCAGACTATAGGTCCACATTTAGACCCTTATACTATTAGTTCCACTAAGTGACCCATTTAAAGACTATTTTAGTATTTTTGTGATGAAAATTATGGTTACCCTAAAATATATCTCTTCATTTTTATTTATAACCTCTCACTTTACCATTCCATCACTGTAATTTAGTCTCTTTCCACTTAGGACTATAACAGACCTGTATATGCACATTAGGCTCTCTTAGGTGCTAAGAATCAAGGTATAGGGTTATTGAGGGTGAATTTATGTTTGTAAATACATTTAATATAATAAATATTAATTAATTCAAACCATATAAATATGAAACCTCATAAATACTTCAAGAAGACTGCCTGCAAACTTCATTATGGCCTACACTTAGCACAAATGATATTTTTCTCACTCTCCACTACCACATATGCCAAAAAAAATATTTAATATGATATTATTGGATTTTATAATTCATTAAAATACTTAAAAATTATTCCTTCATCACTAATGAGTTCACATTTTCACAAAAAATGCCCAAAACCAAGCCTGTAAGGTTTAGATACGGTTTAAGAGAACATTGGGTCTTAGTAATTTTTCATAAATAAGAGGGAACCAATATAAAAAATATGGCCATGTATTTTAATTCTAATTATACCCCAAATTTTTTTTAAAATCTCAAGTCCCAACTCTATCTCCTTTATACGTACCAAGCATCTAAAGTTGGCCTTTACAAGCTTGTCAAGGAACTGATGGAGGAAAGGGAGTATTTTATGCATTATTTGAACCTATACCTGAATTATAAATATGTATTTGACCTATGAAATATTAATAGGAATCTCTTAAATAATTTTCACCTAAAAATAAACCTTTTTGGTCTGTATGAATGAATGACAAACCTCTTTTAAGCATTAAAAATCATTTAAAATTACTTTTCTTCATTTGAAACTAAATTATTATGAAATGTCTACCAACCATCACATTATAACACTCTTAAAAAATCATTTTAAATCATCTCTCTATGTGTCATTCACAATTTTTAGGTCTTAAAGTGGTTTTTTACAATTTTGCACATGTTAGAGACCTATAGAAGAGTTTGAAAATGACTTATTTACCTTGGATACAACATGAAACTTATTTGGGAATTTGTAGAGACTATATGGAGTATAACATGACCTTGACACATGTCATATGACTTAACAAGACATCCTAACCCTTAGAATTACTTGAACCTTCTTGAAACATGACATGAAGTGAGTAGATAAGCATAGGATCAAAATGAACTTTACCTTGAACTTATCAAATTTAACTTAAACAATGCTAACATGCATTGTAAAAGGAATAATTTTATGACCCTATCCTATGGTATCCAAAATTTGAATAACATAAGGTTATAAGCCATTAACTCTCCCAATACCTCTTTACGCTAGAAATTCAAGTGAAAATAGAGTGAATGAAGGGTATATTATTGGATATGAATGAAATATGACCCATATATACAATGTTATAATACCTAGAACTAACCCTAAACTTTAAGTTGATGGTATAAGCCCAATCAATATAGTTGGAAGATGTTAGTTGGCATGGTGTAGTATCAATTAGGTTGATATAGCACAAATATTAGTGTTAGCCAAATTTGGTCACCATGAATGAGTATCATTCAAAACTTTGAGGTTCATAATCTTAACTTTATTGATAGCCATCATAAAAGTATTGTGTTGGTCATTCAACTTAGTCATCTTCATGTGTTTATAATAGATTAAGGTAAGTTTTACAAAGTTAAGGTTAAGTGTGATTTCAAGTCAATGTTAAATCATGGACAAGGAGGAAAGATAGTGATCCTTATAAGAATAACTATGATCTAATCTAACCAATTTGACCAAAGATTAAAACTAGTAATTTGAGAACATTATACTTTGAACATTTTGAAGAAGTTAAGGTAGTTTTGACAAGATTGAGGTATTTCATTTGATTTATTCTTATTGTATACTCCAATGTTGAGATGATACTTTCTAGGAATGATAAAATGTGAAGTTGATATCATTAGATAGGGGTCTTTTAAGTCATCTAACATTTTTTTAATATCATGATGTTTGTACTTTTTCATACATCTTTTCCAAATGTCTTAACAACTACCTTCCACTATTAGAATATCTTTATGACTACACATTCATAATTTTTCTAACATAAAAATGAGATATATTTAATTATTTATAAATAAAGAGAAGTGGGAAACATTTTTCATAATATTACACCTCCAAGCAGGTTAGGGAAAACTACATGATCATTTGGTTCATCACCTCTAGCCATTTTAGAAGGTAAAATAGGAAGATTGTTAAATAAAATAAGTTTTTGGAGGTATTTTATAGATTTTTTATATTTAAATGAAATTAAAAAACTCCTCCATGTATCCCCCTAGTCTATTAAGACCCAAATCCATTAAAAAAAATGGAGTTGTAGAGCCAAAGAAGGCAAAAACCTCATTTTCTCCATTAGATTTCTTGGCAGCCTCAAGAGGCCAACCAATTTATGGATGGTACTTAAAAGAGAGATATATGTGGATAAAAATATATTTAGTAGTGTATGTGACACTAATTCCCCTCAAATTTTCATTTTCTATGTAGTTAAGCTCCTTAACTTCATGAATAATCATTAAGAAATTAAGGGTACAAAAAGATGACTCCAAACCCCATGGGGTTAGTTTTTTCATATTAAAAAATTATGAAGTTTAATGAATACATGATAATTATTTTAAATTTTCTCTTTATAAATATTTTACCTATGAAACAAAATATTTCCTCAATTTTCTTCATGTTCATGTTTAGATTAACCCAAATTATCTCGATCTGCCAGACTAAACATGTCAGTCATAGTTTGAAAGAGTTGTGAAGTGTTTTGGTGAATGTAATGAATTAAATGAACCATTTAAAACTATTAAAATAATTATTTAATTAATTAAATAAAATTATATACTTATGCATGCACAGGTGGGTTTTAAGAACTAGCAGACATGGTTGAGATAACCCTTGTCAAGTATGGGTGTGTTTTCATTGTCAGAGACTCTTAAATGTAAAGTAATATCTAAACATGGTATTTAATATCATTATAATTAATTTATTACAATTTTAAAACCTTAGGACTAAATGGTTTTAGTTTTTATAATCAAAACCAATTCCAAAAAAAGTTTTATGGACCTATACGTCTACAGACCTATAGGTCAACATTGGTACCTAAATGGTTGTAATGGAAGTATATATGGCCTAGTTAATAAATTATATAATGTTCTCATACTATTTAATATATATATATATATATATATATATATATAATCCTTGATATATAAATTTCACAAACTAATTGTTAATTGATGAAGTCTAATTACATACAAAGCATGTGAATAAGCATAGTATGTACTTATACAAGAAAACAACACCCATAGTGTCTTGGTGAACTTCAAGGTCACTCTCTCAAGGATCTAAATGGATTATAAAATCATTATAAACATCCATTAAAGATAAAACCTCAACATACCTACCCTCATGTGATGCACCTTATGGTGGCAAGGCTGTGTATAGGAAATAAACTAGAAAATAGTAGGTGCATGCATGAGACTTGAGTTGTGAGTGTTGAAGCAGAGTGTATAAGGCATGGAATAGGTGGTAATATTTTTTAAGGATTATTGATTGGAAATAAATCATAACATACAAATTTCCTCAATTAAAGAATAACCTAGTTCCATTTAAGACCTAAGAGAGTCATAATAACCTTGAGTGTCATCTTAGAGACATAAATATGGAATTGGTTTCTCATCTATATGGATGACTCAATAATGTTCCTTACATCAAAATTGAACTCACATACTCATTATTATATTCCACTAGAGAGGAAGATGTATGTAGTTACATGTATTCAAATGGACTAAAAAGATACCTAATAAGGGGAATGTATGAGACTAATAAGAATAGTTTGAAGGTTTCAAATGAACATTCAATGTTTTTTGAATCCACTAGTGACATAGAGAGGATCTTAAGAGGTGTAATCAAGAAGCTTAAGCAATCATCTACATGCCTATGTGTGAAAGGTGAAGAAATATTGCAAATTTTGGGGTGTTATAATGATTTAATAATCCTAATAGGTGAATGAGATATGGGAAGAGGGTCCTATGAATTTTGAGTTCACTGAGAAAGAAATGAAATGCTTAATGAGGTCTATCAGGGTTACTTCAATGTGAATTATTACAAACTCTTACTCAGGGTCTAATGCAATTTTCAATGAATTGAAATGGTCAATCCCTTCATAATACCTCTTGAAAATCTCATATGATGTGGCACAAACCTCAAAATAGTGTTTCAAAGCTAAAACTTAGTAATTTTATCCCTTTTCTTTCCAAATGACTCCTCTCAAATACATAGTCAGGCTTGTATTACTCAAAAGGGTGACTTTTAGTACTTTTGAACTTATACAATGAAGTGCATACAGTCTTGATCACATTATGGAAGGAAGAGGGGGTTGTTTACATATTATTCTTGGTGTTATGTCATTCATTAAAGCCTGTAACTTCATGAATTATCATTAAGAAGCTAGGTGACTTTAAAACCCTTGTTAAACCTTGAGTAAGACCTGATAGAAAGGATCAATCTCCAAGTACCCAAAATGGATTTAAATGACTTATAAACCACTTTTATGACCTATATTTCTCTCCTATGAATCTAATAGATCAAAGTAATAGTACCTGTGAGTTGAATTTGTATATAAAATGGCTTAAGAAACTCCTTCTTGAGCTTATTATCAAATAGGCCTTACTGAAGAATCGTGAATAATATGGCTTCAATAAGGTAAGGGTACAAACAGGCTACAAGGTTCCAAAGATAAACTAAGTTTAAAAACTCCTTAGATAACCTTTAAAAATCATCTAAATAGGACTTGGAGTCATGGAATAGATACACGGATCATTATTAACCCTCAAAGTTACTTGAAACCTCCATGGCAATGAATTTCTCTCTTTACTCTATTGACAAGTATGAAGACTACAGTTACAAGATGGCTTCCATTGATTGAACAAAATCTCCATGACCTGGTATAGTATAATCCTATAAGAAACAAGATATTTTGGAGACATTTCATGGTAAAAAACTATATCTTCCTTAGGAAGTCATGCCTTGATAGAAAAGAGGAGTATAAAAAGAAATCATGAAGTTCCAATACAAATCTCAAAAGGAAGAAGAAGCATTGTAAGAGATAAGGGTTAGCATTTATGATCTTCAAGTGTGCCAAATTTAAATTGAATAAATTTTAATTTTCCTAAAAAATTAGATATTTAACTCCATGAGAAGGATTTATACTCAATAAGGCATCAAAACTACCAAGATGGCCTCCTGCCACTCTTCATGAAGAGTTCCATCAACACATGTCCTTAAAGGCTAAGAGGTAATATGACATCACACTTTTTCCAAGATTTTTGTCACTTTATTTCTATTTTTTAATTGATTTTATCATGAGATAAATTTAATGAGTTCTCTTATTGTCCTATTCATCTATCTTCTTTCAATTCATCTATAAATGAGGCCTTGAAAGGCATTAAATCTATCCTCAAACTAGATATGGCAAAGCCCTAAAAAATTTAAGAGTTTTAATTGCCTTTGAAGTCAATTTAAGATAAATTATACTATCTTCATCTTGCATATATTGATTTTGAATTAATTAGTGATGAATGTTTTGTCATAGTGATATTACTTCTTTGCATTTGTCCTTCTAATTCATGCCTCTATTTGAGTTATTATTTTTTCCACATATTATATGAAGTGTATTACATTATTTGATGAGTTTCCATGTTTAAATTTCATTAGTTTCTACTTTTAGGCCTCTTGACTAATCACCTTATCTATTTTAATATCCATATCCTTCATATAAAGACACTTATGTGGTAGGAGTCATTTTGAAACTGTAAAAATCAGATTATAAACTTGTCATTTCATAGTGAAAACATTAGCAAGTATATAAAGCTATATTTGTTGTATCAGCTCCATATTTTATCATTATTTTTATATCTTTTATATCCCTTTTCCTCACAAGTGCAGTAGGTTAGTTATAGTTTTGGGTGAAGCATCAAAGGAACTATCCCAATCTATAGATTCACTTCACTAATTAGGCCATATCCTAAGAGTGATTCCATGTTTTCATCTATTTAATAAGGCTTTAAAAACCTTATTAGGGCTGATAATTAGATGGATAATATTTATGGAATGCCCAATGGGACTAAATTTAAACAAGCTTGTCCAAGTTTGATGTTGGTTTTGGTAAATTTGTAGTTGTAATAGCCTCTTTCATGCATCATTTGGTGACTCCAACAAATTTTAAACTCTTTGTTTTAGACTAGTAAGCCAATTTTCATGCCAAATGTGACTACAAGTTCAAGGTCCAAAGATATTCCTTTTGATTTTATTGAATTACCTTCATTTTTAGTCAATAAAAAGATATTTTTTTATTATGCCCCTTACACCAAGACTCCTAATAGGAAGCTACATTTTCATTACACTCCAAGCTCTCCTAAATCTATCAAGATGGATATAAACCTTCCCTTTATTTATTTAAATTTTGTATATCCTATAAAAAAATTCAAGATATGATGATATTCCTATGGCATCCCTCAAGAGTGTCCCATACTTTAGTGCAAATAACACCATTACTCCCATTGAACACATTAGAAATATGTCTAACTTATGAAATATCACTCAAGAGAATTTTTCCATTAAGTTTTTATAAATCTCATTCAAGGTAAAATCATTGGATTGGTATAGGATATTATCTCCTAATTCCATTGATTAATGGTACCAATTGGGATATAAGTTGAGTAAGAGGTTTGAAGATAAGAGTGATCATTTATCACTAGTTGAAAAATTGACTACTATCAAGAGAAATCCACAAGAATAAATGAAAGACTTCAATTATTGGTTATAAAAAACATGGGATAGGATCCCAATTCTTATGATACCTACTCCAAACTATACTTTCCTTTACTATCTCAAGGCATTGAATAGTGACATAGCTGTTATGATACAATCCATGGGAGGAGAGACCTTACCTAAATATTATGACCTTGCCATCAAAGATGAAAAAAACTCATACAAGTTTTAAATATATCCACAAGGCCTCTCATTCCATTATTTCCTATTATACATCCCCATACTCCCATTCTTTCTCATATTCCTACACTTATTGGTCACAAACAAGTTGACCCTAGTCAAACAAGTGAAATGCAAGAGTTAAGAAACCTATTTAAGGCTTAATAAAATGACATGGTGGATATTAAGAGGTATCTAAATCAGTCTTATAGACCTTATCAAGCTTCATATCAATATAATCATTCTTATTAGTCTAATAGGCCACCTTTCCAAGGTAATTCTCAAGGGTAAGGGTAGATTACCAATGTCAGACAATATAATAGCTATAATTATAATGTTGCTTCTACTTTTATAGCTCTATTACCTAATCAAAATAACTTGGTACAAGAGCATGATTGGAATTATCAATGGGATTGACATCATAATTAGTCTTATAATCAAAATGAGGTGTTTAGTCAAGCTTGTATGGCATGAAATGGAACCATTCCTTCTATAACACAAGCAAAAGTTCCAAATTAGGTAATGACTAATGGAGATAAATTTCAATGAAATTATACATTATTAAATTGGAAAGATGGATATTGGTGTGAAATAAATTATTTGGGAAGCACAAGTAAGGTTGATGATACTTCTATAGTAGCCAATACAAGGTCTAAAAAGAGAAAAATTGATGATGCTCAAGAGATGGGTAAAGGTGTAACCACTATGCCTTATATGTCATAATGGATAAAATATGTTAATACATCTCCTAATGCCCAGAAAACCTTAGAAAAATTAGAATGTGAAGGGTGATTTTTTACCCCATTGCATACAAGTTCAAAATATTATGGTAACTCTTAGAGGATAGCCAAAGGTTAGCAATTATTTCATCAACATTGTGGACTAAATGAAGAGGTAGAATGTGAGTATTCCTATGTGTGATACATTGGCTCTTCCTAGATAAATGGATATACTTCAAGAAGAGTTTTCAAATCTCAGTCTTTCAAAAATATCATCAAGAAGAGAGAGTTAATTTTTACAAGAATTCCTACACCTACTAATGGGAAGCCAAGAAAAAATGGTAAACTACCTCCTTTTTATGTTTCAATGATTATTGGAGATCATCTAGTACATAATTACATGATATGGTGGGGAAAGTAGCTTGATGATGCTGAAGCAAATAGATGATAAGTTAGGACTAAAGTATGAGACTAATACCAAAGGTGTCTTGTAATTAGATGTTTTAACTACTAATATTGTGGGTGTGATAAAAAATTTGAGACTTACTCTTCATGCTTGTCCTAATTTATCTATTTATAAAGATATTGTTGTAGTGTATTTTCCACCGTATATGGCTCTTTTCTTGTCAAGAGACTTCACCACCAAGATTGGGGGTTACTTATCATATAATTGGCCATATATGGCTTTCAAAACTAGATATGGCACTAAGGTTACAGTCATATCTAAACATATTTCTAATTTTCATCTTGATCCCTATAAGCCAAACATTTCAAATGTCAATTTCACCATCATTTATTAAGAAGAGAATCCTAATGATCAATAATTGGTTGCACCTATTGAAGACATATCAGATATTTTCCTTGATGAGTAGGGAGTATAAAACCATGAGTATGATCCATGTAAAGGTGTTGAAGAAGTTGGTTTATGTGTATATATTTTTCATGAAGAAGGTACAGCCATACCATCTCTCTCTAAGTCAAGTGAATATAGTTATGGCCTATGGAAGTGGTTCTTTGATTGTTGAATTAAGAATGTAGTAGGGGTAGGTATAATGCTAGTTTTTCCTTCAAATTAGAATTACTATTCAAAAATTACATTCTAGTTTAGTTGTACTTTTAATTCAGCTGAGTATGAGGCTCTTATACATGGGCTTCAATGGGAAATAAATAAAGGAGTGAAGCAATTAAAAGTTTTTGGAGATAGTGAACTAGTAGTCCACCAAGTAAAAGGTAAAATTTCTGCTAAGAATCCATTATTGAAGTCCTAAAATCATAAGTTATGGTACCTTATTGGATATTTTGTGGCCTTCAACATCCGATTAGTTCCAAGAGAGGAGAATCAACATTCTAATAGGTTATCTTTAGTGGGATCTCAATTTGAAATTCCTAATGATGTCAAAAACTCTAAAACTTAGTGACATATCAAGGTGGTAATAAGGTCATCAATACTAGATGATGATGTCAATTGGAAATTTTTTAAGTGTGGAAATAAAATAACATGTTTCCTTCAACAAGAAGCTGATTTTTCTTTTAAAAACTAAGCCAATTTTAAAAACCAATATGGATATAAAATTTTATAATTGAGGTCTAATAAGCTTCCCAAAGGTATGGTAACTCTTGAGAACATGTTCAACGAGAGTGGCCAAATGAGAAAGGAAGAAGTGAGAATGTCTACCAAATAATAAAATCATGAGAGAGTGGCTATCTTCAAATAAAAGCTTATTAAGCTTGGAAAGGTATGTAATTGATTTGAGAGAGTTGCATTTATTGAGTTATGTAGATATTTTTTTGATGTATTTTCTTGGGAATATAGTGATATTAAGGGGTTTGATACTACATTAGCCTAATATACCATATATCTTGATCAAAATTCCAATCCTATAAGATAAATACAAAGTCATATTAATCCTAAAGTTGAGATTCTAATGAGAAAAGAGCTAACCAAGTTGATAGAATCAAGAATCATATTCCCTATTAAGCATTATTCATGGGTTGCTAAGCTATTTTTGATGAGCAAAAAAAGTGGATAGATCAGATTATGGGTGGATTTTAGAGATTTTAATAGGGTGTAATTGAAATATAATCATCCCTTACCTTCCATGGAGTAAATTATTCAAGAGGTTGTAGGTTATTAACACATCTCTCTCTTGGATGACAACTCAGGTTACAACCAAGTCTTGGTAAAGGAAGAAGATCAATATAAGACAAATTTTACTACCAAATGGGGTACATATGACTATAATATAATGTCACTTGGGTTTTATAATGTATGGGATACATTTAAAAGAGTTATGGATATGTATTTTTAAGGTTTAATCAATAAAATGGTCCTAATCTATCTTGATGACATAAGGGTTTTCTCAAAGAATGCTAGTGATCACCTAGCTCATTTCAGATTGATTTTTAAAAGGTGTATAAAATGTGGGATATCTATTAACCCAAATAAGTGTGTATTTTTATTTCATGATGGTAATTTATTAGGCCACATTATCTCTAAGGATGTTATAGATCTTGAAAGGGTGTGTGTCATATTGGCTTTGTCTTTACCCAAGCATAAGAAAGGTTTGCAAAATTTTTCTAGGAATATTAACTTTGTTATAAGGTTCATACCTAGTTTTTCCAAACTTGTGAATCCTATTATAGCCATGTTTAATAATCACCAAGTCTTCACTTGGACCAAAGAAGGAAAAAACATTTTTGATGGTATTAAATAAGCCATTGCATAAGTACCAACTTTAATCAATCTTGATTTCTCAAAGAATCTCTTCTTGGTTTAATTTTTTAACCTTGACACCATCTCATCCATCTTGATTCAATATATTAGTGAAGGTATTGACTAGCTTATGGCCTTATTTAGTCAAGGTCTAGAATATTATGAAGAGAGATACACCTTCATTGAGAAGTAAGTGTTGTAAATCATAAGCAACCTTAATAAGTTTAGGCATATCATTTATAACAATAATATTCATGTCATGGTAACCCATACAAGCATAATATACTTCCTTTTGAATAATAATTTGAATGATAAAAATGCTAGATAGATAAAAAAAAGTCATGGATTATGGTGTGGAGATCAAAGTTACTAATTTGATGAGAGGAAGAGGGCTATGTAAACACTTTGCATCAAACCTCCAAGAAGAAAAAGAGGTTTTTTTAACTTTGAAATATGTTCCTAATATAGGTGTACCTTCATGCTCTCCAATTTAGACATAATATATGGTAATATTCCTTCAAACAAGTGAGTGTCTTATAGGGTTAGATAGAGAAAATAGAAGATACTTTAGATTGTAGTTCATCCCCTATGTCCTTGTGGATGGATTCCTCTTTAGAAGTTATCTTAATGGAATGTTGTTGAGGTGTTTTCAAATTGATTAGATTAACAAGTTATTGGAACAATTCCATGATGGACCTATTTATGAATTTGACCCCCTAGTAAAATAAGTCAACCCCCCTATAAGTTTAAACTTTCATAGGGTCTCCTAGGTTGGAAAGTGGTCCACCATGGTCATTAGTGAGGTCACTTACTATTTTTCACCTTAGTCACACTTGTTTAATTGTCCTTATGTCATCCTAGGCAATATTTTAGGTCATTTAATGAGTTATGTAGTTTCCTTACAAGGATAAAAGTGTCAAGATTAAATATAATGTATACCATGTCAGGTATATGTCAAAGGTAGTAGTTTTGAAATTGACAATTGCATGTTTAACTTCAAAATAGGCCATTTTCATTTAGTTGTATGGATTCATAATAGGCATAGAACATGTGGATACTATAAGAAGGTCTATTCATTTATCCAAAATTTAACTCCATGATTATGGGGCCTTGACATCTCCAAAAATGGTGAAAACTAATCCCTCTCTCTCATCACTCTCTTGGGTAGGTCAAAGAAGTCAACCAGTTTGTAGCTGGTATGGACAAGAGGAGTAAAGTTGGTCTAAGTTCAATTAGGGGATGAAATTAATCTTAATTATATATAATTCCATGGCCATGATTTTTATAATTGTTTTTTTTACTCTATGAACAAACACTAAGACTTTTAGTGCTTCCAAGTTTCCTGTACATTCTCAACACCTTCATTTTTCCTATCTGATTATAGTTGTCTAATGATTCCAAGTGGTGTATGTATACTTATAGATATTTCTCTTCCTCTCCATGTTGTTTTCATCTTATTTTAAATATGTGAACATTTATATATATTTAGTATCACTTTATTATGATAGAAATGCATCACTTTAATGGTCTACAAAATATTCTTTCATAGTTGCAATATTTTATTCTCTATTAGTGGCTTCATATCAAAGGTGATGCACCTATGTCTCTCTTATAAAACCATGAAATATAGTTTCTCCATGTAATATTTTTATTTAAGTATTATAGGTTAATTTATATATGATTATAATACAATGGGTAAGGACTAATAATATTCTCAATATATATAGTCATCTACAGTCACCTATAGGTATGTATAGAAAATGGAAGAGCTATTTAAAACCCAAGATATAGGTTGTGAATAATCCAAAGAATTGAATAAGATTCTCAAGTCACTCAAGCTTCATAAAATATATAAAATAATCCCTCAAACACAATAAAAATATATATATTTAATAAATTTGTTTAAAGGGAGAGTTTACCTTAATCTCTTCGAAAGAGAATCTTGCCTCATGAAATGTCCTCTATTGGTGGAAGTTGATGAAGTCTGAGGTAGCCTAATGTCTTCCTTATTTTATATTAGTCCTAATAGTATCACTTTAACATGAGAGTATTTTTATTATCATGGGATAATAATTATTTATGGTGATCTCCACTTATTCAAGTTTATACTGAGGATATTCAATGCTATAGTGTTTTAAGCCTAAATGAACCTATAGCCTGTAAGTGACCTATGGTCTATTGATGGTAATGGTGTGAGAATATGATATAAAATAATGATATGGGTTCACCCATGTATGGAATGGAATAATAAACCCATTATAAAAAATATATATAATATAATTCAGGTATATAATCACCTACAAGAATCTCATTATAGTGAATTGAGCCTAGAACTTGAAATGTAGCTAGTGCACTATAGTACATTGATGAGAAAATGGTTATAAGGAATGATATGATATAATATATGTGTATAATGGTATTATTGACCTCAAATTGAATAAAATATGGTGAATTATAGTTTTAATTCATACATCATTACCTATAGGAGTCTATTGAACTCTTCCTAATTTCCACCTATAGGTGGCACAGTCAGTATATGTGGCAGACTAGTCTAAACCAATGTATGATGTAAGTTTAGAAAGGATAATATGGATAAATTTGTTTAATATATTATAATATTTTTCTAAAATTATTTAATTTTATTCTTATATGTAATGAACAAACACTAAGATATGTTTTCAAATGTCCTACTCAAGTAACTAAGATCCTACACATAGTCACTATCATAGAAGCTAGTCTTATGAAATTTGATGCTTGAGAATTATAAGAGAATGAATAGGCCTTGAAAATTATTATAGATTATCCTCATATTCATTAAATCCATAAATTTTATTATCTTGTTAATTAAAGTCCAAATATGCTCTCTATTCTATCACAGACATGAGGCACTCCAGTAACAATATAGTCTATAGGTTAATATGTGAAGAATGAAAAGATGAATAGGTAGAGAATTTAATAAATTATTATATGGTGTATATAATTGGTTTGTAAGTGAAATAGTGTCGAATGTCACTTATATTCATTGAAAACCTATAGAGGTTAAAATAATCAGTCAAATATAGTCTAGGACTATTAGGCCTAAAATTGGACATGAACCTTAATGACGTTAACTTCACTTCTATGACTACATGAAATTTATAATACATGAGAGATTATTTAGGTGAGAATATATAGCCTATTTTAATCAATATTTTTTAGGAAGTATCACAAGGTAGGTCATTTAAGACTAATTTCCTCTCAGGCTTACTTAGAACACATTGAAGGAGCTCGAATCTAGTTTCATTCACTCATATCTATATAGAGGGTGTGCATGAGACCTAAAGTAATTAGGGATAGTTTATGAGGTTCATATACTATAAATTTTTGGATTTTTTTCTAAGGTTAGATGTCTAACCTTTATGAATCATTGCTAACAAGCTAAGTGTCCTAAAACCCTCTCAAAACCCTTATGCAAACCTGATGGAGAGGAAATGGAAGGTTATGAATTTAGAAGTGGAAAATTGGTTAGGAAAATTAATTTAACCTATATATCAATCTCCTAAGATCCATTACATCCATTTGGTCCATACTATCACTTGTATGGATAGACTTAATACTATGTTTATTATAGCATTTGATGTGTTTCAAAGGTACAAAAGGGGATTGATGGATGAATATCATTGTTGGAGGTGTTTAGGAATGTTTTCTAACTCTTAATATTCCATTCTCACTTTATTTGAGCTTATTAACTCCTCTACTAATGTTTTCTTTACAAGTAATCTTGGACAGATAGTGAGAAAATAAAGTGACTGCCTAATGCTAAGATGAGAGGTATGATATTGAATATTTTTATGTCTACCTAATGGATTATAAGGAAAAGAGGTTCTAAATAGGTTTCTAACACCTCTTTAATTATCTCCCTTGCACAACTATAGTTCACCTGAGTGAAAAATGTAGGCTTTGAAGCCTATAAGTCTAATTAGTGGTTGTTAAACAATGGATGACAAGTGGTATAAGAGAGGCTATCAATTGAGGGGCATATGAGGTCTATCAAAATCTTGTTCCCACCTTTTCATGATAGTGAAAATGTGTCAAATACACCTATGATAGTTTTATATAGTCAAATGGACTCATCATCAAATAGGTAGTTTTAAGAAGGATAGTAAAGAGCCTCTATACCAACTTGAAGGAGAATGATGAACTCCAGGTGGGCACTTGTCCATGATAACTTATTGACATGTTTTACACTTCATTCTCTTACATTTTAACTAGTTCTCATATTTTTACACTTGACCTTGTGACCCTTACACTTCTCTTCTTCTCTCTCTCTTCTCCTATGTTTTATATATATATATATATATATATATATATATATATATATATATATATATATATATATATATATATATATATATATATATATATATATATATATATATATATATATATGTATGTATGTATGTATATGTGTGTGTGTGTGTGTGTGTGTGTGTGTGTGTGTGTGTGTGTGTGTGTGTGTGTGTATGTATATGTATATGTCTCTGTGTGTGTGTGTGTAAACCTTTTTGGCATTTGTATCTAGTACACACATAATATGGAAAAGCCCTACTAGTTTGGTACCTTATTTTTCCTTGGAATAAACATTATGAAGTTGATTTTATCTCTACAATCTCTTTCCTAAATGTGTTAAATTGTTTATTCGGTTGACAAGTGATGAATGTCTTCTCCTTTTTTCCATGTTGCTCTTACATGTTTTGTGTGAGTGACATCTATTATAACAAGTTTCATAAAGTGTATGTGTTTTTTTAGTTTTTCTTGAAGTGTGAGAGGGGCTAGTAGTGTCTAGTATTAGACCTTGTTTTCACCCACCTCTAGATATGCATATCAATCTTCCTATATGAGAAATACTTATGCTAGAAGTATAATGAGTTAAGGTTAGTTTTAGTAGTCTCCTTTCTTAATGCATATGCAAGTGTGTTGTGTGGACTTATATTTGGTGTATCACCTCATTATATTAGGTTTATTTATGTTTCCTTCTTCCCTTTTCACCCCCAATAGTCATTAACCTAGATTAGTGTGAACCTAAAAGATAAATCAAGGGATCTATCCCTTTAACCTATATTTTACATCTTATATAGGCAAAGCATAGGCCTAGAGGTAATCCCATGTTGGCCAAATGTGCATAGGTATAAATAAGCTCATATAAGTGTAAAAATTTTGGCTACAACAAGACCTTTTAGAGGTCAATTTGCACCTCAGACCACAATAGTAAAAGTAATGAGGGTTGGGTACTATTATCCTATCTTGTTTAAGGACTCTTATGTATGGGTAACAAGGTGTTAAAGGTGTGAATCTTTCATAAGTAAACAAATTACTTTAGTCCTTCATCTTAAACCTATTCAAGTGGATTAGCCATTCATGTAATGGGGTCTTGATTTCATTAGCATGATAAATCCACATTCAAGTATTGGCCATAAATGGGTGATTATAGCCATTGATTATTTCATAAGGTGGGTGGAAGAAATATCTCTCAATGAGGCTAATGAAAAATTAGTTATTAACTTTTATGAAAACCTAATGATCAAATTTGGATTTCCTTCAACAATAATTTATGATAATACATCGATAATGGTGTAAGAACAATTGAGTGGCCTCTTAAGCATGGAGTTTATCTAAGGTTTTTTTCCAATTGCTACCCTCAAGGGAATGGGATAGGTAACTCCATCAATAATAACTTGATCAGAATCATTAAGATAACAATAGAAGATAATCAAAGAGCTTAGCACACCACGTTAAGGATAGCTCTATGGGCTAATAGGATCACCCTCTAGAAGGCTATTGGAAAATCATCCTACATGCTTTTCTATGTTAGGGAGGCCAAGTTACGCATTTATATTGAACTAATGGCCCTTGAGTTAGCTCATAAACTTGAGATGATGGAGAGTGATCCTATGGAAATAATATTAACATAGTTAATGGCCTTAGTAGAGATAATAAATCATGTTGTACATACCATGAAATACCACCAAGCCCAAGTGAAGAATACCTTTGTTAGGAGGGTTGTTTCAATAAAATATCAAGAAGGAGATATTGTATTGAAGTGGGATGAAGATAGGGCCAAACCTGAAAATCATTCCAATTTTAACACATTATGGAGTGGACCCTATGTTTTCATTGGTTGAAAAGAACATAATGATTTTCAACTTGAAAATCTTGAGAGAAAAGAGTTGAGTATCCAAATAAGTGGGATACATTTGAAACCATGTTATTAATTTCATTATTGTGGTATTATATATATTAGAATAGGTCTTTTTTTCCTAAATGTTTAGGTCACAAGCTATTTGTTTGCTTTTTGTTGTGTTCCTTACTCTAAGGGTATTATGACATATATGTGTGTGTGTGGTGTGTGTCTTAAGTTAATTAAATTTTATTTTTTTCCAAGGCTATTATCAGGTCCAAGTTTCATTTTGTCTTCAAGTCAATTAGCATTCATGAACCCATAGCCTAATGGATGGTCAAGGCTACTAATCTAGATGCATAGCAAACATGCAATCCTAGGAGGTCACCAAAGATGTTATCCAAAATTTGCCACAATTAATGAGTATCATTCAAAACTTTGAGTTTCATGATCTTAACTTTGTTGATATCCATCATAAACGTATTTTATTGGTCATTAAATGTAGTCTTCTTCATGTGTTTAGCATAGATTAAGGTAAGTTTGAAAAAGTTAAGGTTAAGTGTGAAAACAAGTTAATATTGAATCATGGCAAAGGAGGCAAGGTGGTGATCCTTCCAAGAATAACTATGATCTAAGATAACCAATTTTATTGAGGATTAGAACTATTAAGTTGACAATATTGTACTTTGAACATTTTGGAGAAGTTAAGGTAGTTTTAACAAGATTAAGGTATTTTATTTGCTTATATTATTATATACTCCAATGTTGAGATGATACTTACTTGTAAGGAGAAAATTTGAAGGTTATATCATTGTAAATGGTTATTTTAATTCATTTAACATTTATTTAATGTCATGATTCTTGTACTTATCCATACATATTCTCCAAATGTCTTAAAAACTACCTTCCAACATTAGAATCTCTTTATAACTACCCATTCATAATTTTTATAACCTCCAAATGAGAGATATTGAAGGATTTTCAGGTAAAGATAGGAGAAAAACATTTTTTCATAATCTTTCACCTCCGTATAGGTCAATAAAAGCTACATGATCATCTAGTTCATCATTTCTAGTAGTTTTAAAAGGTAGAAAAGGTAGATTATTGAATAAAATAAAATTTTAGAGATATTTTACAAAGGTTTTATATTTAAATTAAATTTAAAAACTCATAAAAATGTCTTCATAGTCTCTTCATACCAAAACCCATGTAAAAAATGGATTTATAGAGCCAAACATGACAAAAACCTCCTTTTCTCCATCAGGTTTTTTGGTAGCCTAAAGAGGCTAACTAATTTATGGATGGTAATTAGAGAGAGAGAGAGAGAGAGAGAGAGAGAGAGATCCAAATATATTTTTAATAGGGGGGTACCCTAATTATATTACATTTTTTTCATTAATTTTCTGGTTAAACTCCTTAACTTTATGTACAATTGTTAAGAAGTTAATGTATAGGAAGATGACTCCAAACCCCACAGGGATATTTTTCTCCCATTACAAAATTTTGAGGTTTAATAAATGCATGATAATTATTTTAAAATTTCTCTTGATAAATATTTTACCTCTAAAATAACATATTTACTCAAGGTTATTCATGTTCATGTTTAGATTAACACCAAGTAGTCTTGATTTACTAGACTAGACATGATAGTCATGGTTTGAAAGAGTTATAAAGTGTTTTAGTGCATGGAATGAATGAAAGGAAGTTTTTGATATTGTATTAAACTTCCATATTACCATTTAAACTTATTTAAATGATCAAATAAATTTAGATACATATGCATCTATAGGTGTGTTGTATGAACCAATAGGCATGGTTGAGATAACCCTTATCAAGTATGGGTGTTTTTTCATTATCATATACTATTGAATGGAAATTAATATATAAAAATGGTCTTAAATTTAATTATATGTAATTTATTCCAATTTTAAAACCCTAGGATTCAAGGTTCTAATGTTTCTCATCAAATCTAAGTCTAAAAGAAGTTTTGTGAATCTATAGATCTACAGACCTGTAGGTCAATATTGGCACCTGAATGGTTGTAATGGAAGTATATATGTCCCATTAAATACATGATATAATGTTATAATTCATTTTAAAATATCTCTAAAATCCTTTAGATCCAAATTTATTATAACAATGGTGAAGGGATTAAGTCTAAGTGCATTTAAAGCATGCAAACAAGCATAGTCTATGCTTCTATAGGAAATAAACACCCATAGTGTCTTAGTGAAATTCAAGGTCACTCTATAAAGGATATATATGGGTTATATAACTTCCATATTACCATTTAAACTTATTTAAATGATCAAATAAATGTAGATACATATGCATCTATAGGTGTGTTGTATGAACCAATAGGCATGGTTGAGATAACCCTTATCAAGTATGGGTGTTTTTTCATTATCATATACTATTGAATGGAAATTAATATATAAAAATGGTCTTAAATTTAATTATATGGAATTTATTCCAATTTTAAAACCCTAGGATTCAAGGTTCTAATGTTTCTCATCAAATCCAAGTCTAAAAGAAGTTTTGTGAATCTATAGATCTACAGACCTGTAGGTCAATATTGGCACCTAAATGGTTGTAATGGAAGTATATATGTCCCATTAAATACATTATATAATTTTATAATTCATTTTAAAATATCTCTAAAATCCTTTAGATCCAAATTTATTATAACAATGGTGAAGGGATTAAGTCTAAGTGCATTTAAAGCATGCAAACAAGCATAGTCTATGCTTCTATAGGAAATAAACACCCATAGTGTCTTGGTGAAATTCAAGGTCACTCTATAAAGGATATATATGGGTTATATAAGCATTATAAACATCTATGAAGGCTCAAAACTCAACTTACCTACCCTCATGTGAAAAACCTATGGTTGTACGGTTGTGTATAGGAAATGAACTAGAAAAGGGCAAGTGTGTGCATGAGACTTGAGTTGTGAGGGTTAAAGTAGAGTGAAGAATGCATGGAATATGTGGTAATATTTTTCAATGAGTCCTGATTGGAAATATATCATTACTAATTTCCTTGATTGAATAATGACCTAGGTCCATTTAAGACCTAAGAGAGTCATAAGAACCTTAAGTGTCATCTTATAGAAATCAATATGTAATTGGTTTATCATCCATATAGATGACTCAATAATTTTCCTTATATAAAAATTGATCTCACATACTCATTATTATATTCCATTGGAGAGGAATATGTATGTATCTGTATGCATTCAAATAGAGGAAAATGATACCTAGAAGGGGACTGTGTGAGACTAAGAATAAGAATGTAAAGGTTTAAAATCAACATTCAAGGTATTTTGAATCCATTGGAAACATATATATTATATTAAAATAAGGAGTAAATTTTTATATAGTACCATTTTTGACCAATTAAGTTTCCAAGACAAAATGGGAGGAAAAGAAAGCTTTAGGCCTAATGATCACCTACAAGCCTATTAGAGGGTAGAGTTAGATAAATAATAATTGTGGTGTCAAATTGAGTGATAAATAATAATAAGGAGATATTAAATACTTATCAAGACAACCAAAGTGATAAATAATCTAGTTGAAGAAGATCCACTCTCAAAATTGCAGTCAAGAGACTTAAAGTCTACCTACAGGCTAGTTACAAGTAAATGAGAAGAATTGCATACTTGTGATTGATTCAAGGTGATAATAAGTTTAAAGAGGGATTAAATATTATTAAAATACCTTAAAAATTTTTATTAGTACATATAATTCAAAAACCAATCCAAGATGACTCATTCTCAAGAGGTGTTATTAGAAAGCCCGAGCAGGCACCTATAGGTTTGTGTGTGAAAAGTGAATAAAACCTAAATTTTTTTGGGTATTATTATGATTTAAGAGTACTAATATGTTAATTATATATGGGAATAGGATCCCATGAATTTTTACTCACTTATAAATAAAGCAAATGCTCAAGGAGATTTTATAGGGTTACTTCAATGTGAGTGCCTTTAAACACTTGCTCAAGGCCTAAGGCAAGTTTTAAAGAATTAATAGGGTAAATACCTTCATAATACCAATATAAAATCTAATATTATGTGTCATACACCTCAAAATAGTTTTTAAAATCTAAATCTAATCACTTCTATCCCTTTTCCTGCCAAATGACTCCTCTCAAATACAAAGTCATGTTTGTATTGCTTGAAAGGGTGACTTTTAGTACATGTGAAATTATAAAAATAAGTGCATGGAGTATTGATCACATTATCAAAGTAATATTGGGTTTTATACACAATATTATTTGTTTCATTTCATTCATAAAATCCCATAACTTTATGAATTATCATTAAGAAGCTAAGTGATTATAAAACCCTTGTTAAACCCTTAGCAAGACCTGGTGGAAAAGATCAGCTCTCTAAACACCCAAAATGGATTTAAATGACTTATAAAAAATTTGTATGACCTATATTACTCTATTATTAATCTTAAATATTAAATTAATAGCATGTGTGTGTTGAATTTATATGTAAAATGGTTAGAGAAACTCCTTCTTAGACTTATTTTCAAGGTTTTGAGTTAGACAAACTCTCTTAAGTAATTATAGAGGGTATTTGAGAAATTATATATTTTTTATAATCATATTAAATTCATTTAATAGGTTTTAATATTCATATTATAGGATTAAAATTTTCAAATAGGCCTTAATAAACAATCATAAATAATATGGCTTCAAGAAGGTAAGGGTACATATTGGTTTCAAGGTTTTAAAGATAAAATGAGTTTAAAAACACCTTAGAGGACATATAAACATAATATAAATAGTAATTAGAGTCATTTAAAATATATAATTATCATTATTAACCATCAAATATACTTAAAACCTCCATGACAATGAAGATCTCTCTCCACTTTAGTCAGGGAAACAACATCCCTCAAGTGGACCACTAGGTAAAAATGGTTAGAGAGGGTTGGGAGATTTCATAATATTTCACCAATATATCACCTCTCCCATGAAGTCATAATGTGTGGTAGGTTTAAAATTAAACTCTTCCATCAATTTACTAGTTATAGGCTTGTGTTTTTCTTGATTTATTTAAGTGTTATGGAAGACCAGTGTTATTTGAAACCTTATAACCTACACACTCAAACCCATACATCTAGTTTGCCTTTAGATTATACACTTGTAAAAACCATAACCACCATACCCATAATCATTATTTCATCACAACCCTTATATACTTTTCTTGACCTCAATCCCATCATCTTTGATCCCTCTATCTATTTTCATAATCTTATATCCATCCCACCTTGAGAAAATTGGTATAAGACATGACAAGTGTGAAGATTATAGCTGAAATATGGATTCCATTTATTGAAAAAAATATCCATGACTTGGTATAGTGTCTTCATTTAATAAATAAGATATGGTGGATACCTTTCATGGCACAAAAATATATCTTCCTTGGGAATTCATGCCTTGATAGCAAAGAGAGAGTATAAGAAGAAGTCATGAATTTCAAGTGCAAATATCACAAGAAAGAAGAAGAATTTTAAGAGACAAGGGTTGGCATATAATATCTTCAAGTGTACCAAATTTCAATTGAATAAATTTTAAATATCCCAAATAAGTAGACAGGGAACTCCATGAGAAGGAGTTATACTCAAGAAGGCATCAAAATTCCCAAGATGTCCTCCTACCATTCTTCATAAAGAATTATATCAACAAATGTCCTAAAAGGCTAAGAGATAAGATGATAACACACTCTTTTCAATATTGGTGTCACTTTATTTCTATTTTTTTATTTATTTGATCATGATAGATAGTTCATAATTTCTCTTCTTATCATATTCTTATCTTTTCTTTCAATTCATCTATAAATGAGGCCTTAAAAGTCATTAAATGTATCCTCAAATTGGGTGTGGTGAATCCCTACCAATTTTAAGACTTGTAATTGCCTTTAAAATTTAATTCAAATTGAATTCTACTATATTAATATTGCATACAGTGATTTTGAATGAATTATTAATGAATGTTTTGTGATAGTGATATTACTTCCTTACATTTTTCCTTCTCTTTCATACCTCTATGTGAGTTAGTCTTATTTCCATAAGTCATATGTACATGTTTTGAGTTTAAGTGTTGAAATTTCATTAGTGTCTTCTCTTAGGCCTCTTTACTAATGACATTAGTTATTATAATATTCATGTCCTTCATATAAAAGCACTTATGTGGTAGGATATATTTTGAAAATGTAAAAATTAGATTGTAAACTTATCCTTTCATAGTGAAAACATTCAAAAGTAGAGGAAACTATATTTTGTGCATCACCTTCATGTTTTTCCATTAATTTTAGCTCTTTTATATCCCTTTTCCTTACAAGTGTAGTAAGTTAGTTATAGTTTTGGATGAATCATCAAGGGAGCTAGCCTAATCTAGAGATTAATTTCAATAATTAGGCCACCCATAGCCTAGGATTGATTCCATGATATCATCTAGTTAAGAAGGCTCAAAAAACCTTCTTCGAGGTGAAAATTAGATGGATAACAATTAACACACTTAGAATTGTATCATGCTAGATGATACATTACAAGAAGGGTGAAGGCATAAAACATGTTGTATTAACCAAATCAGTATTGTATTATATAAGGAATATATAAAATTTGGATAAAAAGTATAAATGGTTTGGAACTTAGAGAAGGTTAGACTAATAGTAGTAATGGGGTAATCAGGATAGAATAGAAATATATCTTACAAAGCACCATGAGCCTTTCCCATAGAATTCTTAGTGCATGTTTTAAGGTGTTCACTCAGGGAAATTGATGCATCAACAATTCATTTCAATATAAAGTGTTATTAAATAATAAATTGAAAAAAAAAATTGCATATGTATTCCCCACCTAAAGATATTCACATGCCATAATAGTGTAATGTTTGATGGTGCTTTGGGAAAAAACATAGCAATATAAAAGAGCATAATTGAAAATAAATTATGAAAGAAATAAAAGTAAATAAAATGAAAATATGTACCTTCATTTAACTTTTTGATTATATAAATTTTATGTATCATAGGTGATGGAATGTTCCCAATGAGAAGAATGAGAGGTGGACCTAGAAAATAAGATCAAAATCTAAAATTTTGTTAAAAAGTCTATTAGCACCTAAAATTATCTAACTCGGCAAGATTATAAGTCTTATTTTAGTTTTATAAAAAGACCAACTTAAAAATAAAGATATGGGGAAAAAATATAATCTCATATTAAATAATGAAAATGTGTGAAATTTGAATTTTTTACTAAAAATAGGTGAAAACTATTAATTTGTGCATTTTTTACTTTTGGAAAACTATAGCTATGTTAATCAAAATTTAAAAATTTGAGATATAATGTCTTGTGGATGAAGATATAGATGTTTTTTGGGATGTATTATAGCTATAAAATGAGCCATATAGGTGGGTGATGAATTTACTATTTATTTTGTCACTTTTGAACAAAATGAACTTGATTAAGAAATCTAGGCACCAGGGCAAATCTGTGTAACATAATTTTCCCCATTGAACATCAAAATGAAGCTAAAAAATTGATGGGGGATGGGTAGTTGAAAAAAATTAAAATTAAGGGTCAAGGGTATATATTGGAGCCAAGGAAAGAAATCACCACACTCAGACAACTATATCATCCTAGTTGATATAGTTTGCAAGGCAAACAAAAAACTCTTGGTCGATATTGTAGGATATGGCCAATGTATTTAGGATAAATATTGGCATATGCCATATGATATGTTTGACACATTAAGAAAGTGTCATATTATAATGATAACATGGGGTGTCACTAGTGGTTTTTAGTTATAGAAATGGTTGGTGTAATAGGATAAACATATGGTTGATACCATTGGGTATGGCTCATATAGTAGATTGAAGTGTAGGTTGATACTTTGGGGCATAGCCAATGTAATTGAAAGTTTTGTTTGTCTAGTGCCATTGGGTATTGCTAGTGAAATAGAAAATTAAACATGGCTAGTGTAATTATCTGCATGTTTGATATAGTATAACTATGAGAAAAATTTTAATCTTTCTCTTTGATGTTAGTTTTTAATCTTGATTTAATATTTTTGGATCAAATTTTTATTTTTATTAATTGTTTGATATTTTTTAGAGATGACAAGGCTATGTTGGTGCCTCAATGTGATATGGATTTCATATATTTTAAATATGTTATCAGTGGTAAATTGAGTGAAACTAACCAATCTAGGCCTTGAAGGGATTATGCAGATACATTATATGCTTTTGAATCTAGAGCAAATTTCCATTTTTCTAATATGATGGGAGAGACCCATTTATAAATTCAAGTTGGTGGTGAATGGGGATACTATTGAGGTGGATATCACCCTAGAGGACATACATGTGATTTTAGGGTGCCCAATATAGTCACATCGATGGTGTGTGATATGCTAAACATGATAGATAAGAGATAAGAGCTATCTTAGTGGACTATTATATCATATAGGTACAATGAGCATAAGCTCATTGTAATATTATTTTAGGTATATATATTGGGTGTTTCATGCAAATAGAAGGCCTTCATTATGATTATGACCATATGTTTATTGTGTCATAAGTCTAATGGGGCCATACCACTATATATCATAGTTGTGTCACTTAATGTTAGATCAAGGCACTCTTCTTTATATGAAATCAATTATATGGGTATACCTAGTGTATGATTATTTTGGAATTTTGAGTGGAGGGAAGAAAAATATGGTCCTTATCATATCTTTTTTCAAGATAGATTTATGATAGGTTCCTAATGTATAGACCAGTGAGACTTCCTCATTTTATAGATGATTTCTTCCCACAATCTATCAGGTGGGCTCAAGACAATGTTTTTTGAGTGATCCTACATAAAATAATCTTAAAGACCATACAATAGGATTGTATCACATGGATGACTTATAGAGGCACTATGGATGGATGACCTTCATGGTAGACCATAGTACAGGCTATAGGTTAGAGTCATATTACTGGCCACTATACATGGTGGGTAGAGTCATTCCTATGTAATCATGTCTTAGGTAACTTTGGTTTTCCACAATTGGAAACTATGTTGGTAGTCCCAAGATATTGGGAAAGACACATGAGATAACCACAAGGAATGGGGAGATAAGGGTTGCTCATTGTGGTACCCATAGTGAGACCACATTTGCCTGTGGTGGTAAAATGGCTATGAATGTGGCAGTGAGTGGCATAAGGGGATTGAAGAGGTGGGTAGGTATTAGTCATGCCTCAAAGGTAACAAATATATTTACACACAACTCTATTAGGTATATATATCATCAACAACAAGTTTTAGATGCACTCAATAGGTTTTAGAGGTCTCATGAGGGGGATGGAGAGGATTCTCACTGGTATTTAGTTGTAATAACACTCATGTCTTGGGTGGACATGGTGATGCCACTATTGTCACTAAGTAAATGTGTTTGATTTTATGTTATCTTTTTCATTTCCAAGAGGTAGAGATATACATACTAGGTACTAATGACAAATATACTCCAAATTTTTATATACATGTGTGATCTTATGTTAATTTGGTTTAATTTTTTTACATGTGAAATTGAGGAGACAAAGTGGAGGATTCTAATGGAGGCTACCCACCATGATATTTTGGACCCCATGTTTCCTCAGCACAACACCAAAATAATGCTAGATCTTGGGGCATTGTCATTCAAATCATATATTAGATAATTTCATTAGAGAATATATTAGGGAGCTCTAGAAACATGGGCAAGTTATTGATCAGGTGGTAGTACTAGCAAGGATGGGATCAAGAGAGGTATTAGTATGGTAGGCATTGACCATAGAGATCATTGCCCACATGGATACTACCAAACAGGTTTGAATATTTAAAAGCATAGGTTATTCAATTATAGGGATAGGCGGATAGCATGCAATCTTAGACTCAAACATTTTAGCATAATTTACATGTTTCACAATATAGAGCCTCCATGGCAAACTTGACACCTTGCCTAGATGGGGCCAAAGGTGGACCACAATCCTAGAGCCTTTTTTATATTTTTTATGTATCATGATGTATCAATATGTATTTATAAATAAAAATAAAACCATTTATATAGAGAGATATATTTTTTATGACTCATTATTGTTAACCACATGTATGACTATGATGTATGAGTTTAATTTATTTCTAGCATGCATTAATATTTAACTATCATGCAATGGGAAAATGTTATTATCTATGGTGAACATTTTATTGTTTTCAATAAAATGTGAGCAAATTTATGGGAAAAAATTAAAAAAATTAAAATGACTAAAAGTTAAAAATGAATTTAAAACACACGAAATCATGTGAGAAAGCATGTAAAACAAAATAAAAATAAAAAAATACAGTATAATAAAATATAATATATAGTAAACAAGGATATGTAAAAATAATGTCATCTCATGTAAGACAAGTAAAGTGAAATTAAATCAAACATGAAGAAAAACAAAAATTATTGTAAATAAATGTCATTCAAAATGTAATACAAGTTAAGTCAACTTAAGTCAAACATAAATAAAAACACAAAGTGATTATAAGGAATGTTATTTAAAATGTAAGACAAGTCATTTCAACTTAAGTCAAAGATAAATAAAAACACAAATGATTGTAAATAAATGTTACCCTAAATGTAAGACAAGTTGAGTCAACTTAATTCAAACATAAATAAAAACACACAAAAAATGATTGTAAATAAATGTCATCCTAAATGTAAGACAAGCCAAGTCAACTTAAATCAAACATTGAATAAGGAAAAAATATTGTAAATAATGTTTATCTAAATGTACAATAATTCAATTCAACGTAAGTCAAACATCAAGACAAACTTGAAAATTATTTTAGAGAAAATTTCCTATGTAAGATAAGTGAAGTCCACCTTGATGGAAAAATAATAAAAATACTCTAATGAGCGAAACTCAAAATTAGTGCTTATTCTAAAACATGATGTAATAAATCACAACCATGTAGGGAATAAACTATGATGAAGAATATGGTGTAGAAATTAATAGTGATGGGCATTTTTGAGGAAATCCTTGTTGAATCCCCAAGGTCTATCAATAAAATTCACAAATTGAAAATCCAAGTGTCATCATAATGGTGGAAGGACAAATCTTAGATGTAATAAAGGACATGATCAATTAAAATTGATATCCATTAAGAGAAGATTAGAGGAGATATGATGAATGTGAATATTCAAGCACCACATAGGTAATGTAGAAATCCTTAACAGAGGTGAGACACTCTAAACAAGTGGGAAAGGCTAAGAGATATCAACATCAAGGACCTAAGAATATTGACCTAACAAGTAAAGTATTGATCTTATAACTAACATATATAGATAATCCAATGAATGCTATATGCATGAAAATTAAAATGATCTTACCTTCCCACAACATGTTCCCTACTCTTAGTATCCCTTAGAGTATTGTCAACCTACTATGAATATTAGGTACGTGTGTCAAAAATTAGGTGGTATTAGGATGTAGGATGATGTATATAATGATATAATGCTATAAGACCTCCAACCCCACTCTATTGGCCTATCACACCCAAATGGACCTCACATTTATCATGAGGCTAACTATTGAGTTTGAGCTTTGACTAGAATAGGATATGTGCCAAACAAATATCATGTTTTTTGGTGTGATATAACTTTTAAGATTGTATGTTTCTTTTTATTTTATTTGGATTGTAATTATTTTGGGTTTTGATATTCCTCCTCCATATGAATTTATAAACACTAAACATGGGTGACATAAATATATAATAAAAGAGATATTACACCTAGCCACTAAAGAGGAGAACCTAAAGACCATGGTTCCAAAAATACCCATAGACTTATCCCATGTGGAAGAGTGAAACCTCAAAACTGACCTATGTGTGCTTTAAGTGAAAGGAAAAAGGGGATAAAATGGGGAATGAGATATCCACCTAAGTAAAAATAATGATACATTGATGTATAAGCTTATAGCTAACAACAATTAGGGAGAATGGTGCTTTAGAAGTAAATAGGTTATGATATGATCCAATAAGGAAAAAAACCAAAGGTGATACCTATGATCCAATAAGGAAAAAAAGGTAAAAAGTGATTATAAATGATAAAAATGAAAATAAAATGTAACAAATAAAATAAACATGAGACAAAATAACTAACAATATCTATGGTAACAACTATATTGAAAAAAAGCATGTGAATATGAGCATATTTATCTCAAAAAATTTCTTGAACCTAAATTACTTTGTTTGTAAGATGTGAAAGATTCTTGATCATTGCCTCATAGTAATGATGAGAGATAAAGAATCCAAGATAATTATTATGGGAATTATAATATTCCCCTAAATCACACATAATATTAATGATGGGCATCAAAATATGCCCTAAAGGCTGAAACGAGAAAAAGATTGACAATGCATGGTACCCCAATATGTGTAGTAAGAAAAGGATTAACATCCTAAGATGATACAACATGTGTAATAAGAAGAGGATAGATATCACTAGATTACCAAACCTTTAAGATTTAGGTATATTGGAGTTAACCTAAATATTGACAAACCTAGTAATGATGTCAAAATATTTGTAATAAGGAATGGAGCATCTAGGGTAATGTTATTATCTTTGGGAGGTACTGGTAGAAAATTTTGACATTTTGATTAATCCAAACTAATACAGTCTAGAGTAACCAAATTAAAAAGAATTATATTAGGTGGGCCAATGTATTTTTCTAAAATATAACTAAAATGAATGGTATCATTTGGGTCATATATTCAGGTGATAGAAAGGACACTATATCAGCTAAACTAATACAATCTAGTGAAACATGGTTAAAATGAATTGTATCAAATATGATGATATATTTTGATGTTAGAGGAGTAAAATGAATAGTATCATCATGGTTAATATATTTTGGTGTAATAAATTGAATTATATTAACACATTTTAGGTCATTGTCATTGCATTTGGGTGATAGTGGTTACAATTAAATGGTATCAAATTAGTTTATACATTTGGAAATAAGTGGTGATTTGAATAAGTTTTTAGGGATTAAATATAAATCATGATAGGTCAAAATTTTCATATAAGATCAAGGATTATAATCACCTATAATGTGTATTATGGTAGACATTTTATTTTCTTATTATTCATAAGTTGATGAGTTGACAAAGGTTGGTTAAATGTGAATTGAGTTTGATGACTTATTATAAGGCCTTCTAAGGGTGGGATAGAGGGTGGGTATAAATAAATGAAATAATTATTTTATTTGCAATGATGAATGCTTATAATGGGAAAATGACAAGAGATATTTTCATCCATGTCATAAATGGCATCAATGGGAACATTTACTATTATGTTAGGGTCTTCACCTTTGTCAAAATCATCATCACAGATGGGAAAATTGTGGTCTTGATTTTCAAAAATGTGAGAAGTGGTTAAGATGGGTTCATTATTATCCTCATAGATATCATCGTAAACTATGGGACTATATTGATAGTCTTTAGTCCTACTACATGTTTCATAGTTGGGGTCCTCACCCTGGTCATAAGGTTCATTAAGGTCATATGGAATATCATAATGGGGTTTTCATCAATGTTAGGAGTGTTAAAATTTATATCATTAGGATATTCATAGGGATCATCATAAATGGGAGGGCCATACTAATATTCATAAATGAGAAGATGATCAATGGATCCTTATTCATAAAACATGATTGTTTGAAAATATATTCCATAATGAATGAGAAAATATCAAGTATATCAGTCTAGTCAATGTATTTAATTACATAGGAAATGGATTGTATCAACTTGGTTGGTACAATTTGGAACTAAAATTGGGAAAATCAGACTATATCAAGATAACTGATGTTGTATGATGATAAAAAATAATTATATCAGGTTTATCAATATAGTTGGAAAAATGATGGTAAAAGTGGGTTGTATCGGTTTGGCTAATATAGTAGGTAAAAATATGATACAATTGGATTGTATCAAGCTAACTGATGTAGTCATGGATAAAAACTAAAATGTATTAGGTGGCTAATGTAGTTTACACACACAATGAACTATATTAGGTTGGTTAATGATATTCATAAACACATATAATTGTATTGTATTGGATGATGTTCTTCACAAACATAGAATAAAATAGTATCAGGTTAGTCAATATAGTTTATAATATAGTAAATATTTAATATAACATAACCATTTATGAAAATAAATATAGGGAGGCATAATAATAAAGGATTTAAGTGATTTTTAGGCTCTCAAATACACTAATCCCAATCATAAATAGTCAATATGAATGCAAAGTCACTAACCATGGTAGATTCCATTATATTAGTGGCCACATTATCGCATCCCTAAGGTATGATAAGAATAACTTCTTGGGGTTGTCTACTTAGCATTGCATTATAAAATAAAATGGATGGATGACTTACTAAGGTTGAAAATATGAAATCCTTATGTGTTTATAGTATATTTTGAGGTACATGGAAACTAAATTCCATGTATAGTGTTGTATAAAGGCTTAAGTATGGTGGAAATACCCCTCACACCATGACACAATTAAAAATGACAACCACTTGACCCATAACTATAGCTCCTATTTAGTTTTAAGAAAATTGGAACATAGTTTCAATGAAATCCAAACAAAATGAAAACAAGGATTGAAAAACTATGTCAAAAGTTAATTTATTAGCATGTAATTATTTTAAATAGGAAAACATAATAGTTTCAGTGTTGATGATATAGTCAAAAATTGATAAAAATGAAATTATACACACATTATTATATTAGGCTAGCTAATACAATTATACACACATGAATAATTATAGGTCTGTAAATAAGAAGAATATAAACCAGATATGTGTGAAATTCAATCAAGAAATATATATTAATTTAAAACCCATTATTTTTCTCACATGAGGTACATCTAATACATATGGGGTAAATGGTAAGTTAAAAGTCATTTTGTATGAGACATAACCATCAAACTACCAAAATCTAAAACCTAACAACCTAAAACATAAGTAAATAAACAATAACAAATTTGGATCATATATGACCCAATAAACTCCCCTTGATCCAAAGGGGTATATAAGATGAAATAACTAGAGCAATGACTTTAAAGTCATAAAAAAAACTCTAACTTAATTGTAATTGGTGTATTGTACCTCTTGGTACTAATTAAAATTAATGTCACTCCATAAAAAATCCTACCCTATGAGTTGTCACATAAAATCATGATGAACACAATCAAAGACTACTCATCTCCTATGATCATTCATATCATAATACAATGGAACATGATCAATTTCTATCCAACTATATTTATCCACATAAGGCTCCACATAGAATCCCATCCAATTAGCCAACATGTATTATATATGGCACATATTCATGATGTCCAACAAAGATTGATAACCTTTGCTCAACACTAAAGGTGTTAGCAACCCCTGTCAACTCATACTATCATAGATGATTGATTGAATACAAACTAATGCTATATCTTCTCCCCCTATAAGGTGAGATGTGGAAATTTATGCAATGAGAGAAACAAAATCAAACAATCTTATTTATTTTGGATTATACCAAGATTGAAAAATTGGAATAAAGAATGCACATGAATATATGAAAGAGAGTAATATAAAGAGAGAAATATGCATAATTTTGTCATCTAACACACTCCATGTCAATAGCTCACCATCCAAGATGTAAAAATAGGAGAGTCAGGGAAGTAACTCCTCCATGAATAGTCACATAGGGCCTAGAATAAGCATGTAACTCCTATGATAGAATAACATCCACTAACAAATGATGATGGGAAAGAGTAATTCCCTATGTTTAATTACACCTAATAAAGGTAATCCCACAAGGGTATGAAAACTCCATGTGTGTAGAATAAACCTAATAAACTAATAAAAGGAAAATAATATCCTACACTAACACCCCCATAAGCACAACTTATGTGGGTAAAGGAATGGATATCAGAAATAAGGCCTCATTAGGTAAAAATGTACAAATTAACTCTCATAAAGTGGTGAAATGGATAAAACTCATAGGAAAAAATCCCCCCCCCCTCAAAAAAGAAAAAAGAAAATAAATAGTGCATACTCTAAGGATGCCAGGCATAACTAAAAATGCATCCACAAGTGAGAGAAATATATCACATAGATATAATTGAGGGATAATAATCCCAACTAAATATTATGATAAACCAATCTTCACTCCAAGTATAGCTCAAAAGATGACTAATGTTGACAATGATATCTTTTAACTCAAGACTGAAGAAACTCCATCTGTATCAAACAATGTTTCTTCTTTTTACCAAAGGAAGAACACAATGTGTGTATTTAAAGTCTACCCATTACACAATGGAAGATGAAGGAAATAGTTATAAATATATCTAAAATAGGTCTAAAAATAAGGTGTGGCATAGGTTTGGAAAGATCATGCAAAAGAAATAGATATAATGCCATTGAAGTGAACCTATTATAAGAAAGAGATGGAACACTTATTGGAAGAATGTCCATGTGAAGAGGAGAGCTTGGCTCAACAACCATCTAAAATAAATAAGATACTATATATGAAGCACATTTATCTATAATATGAATATCCACAAGAACATATGAGTCATCAAATCTCTTAATGGGTGTAGTTACACTAGAAATAGTATACTCCTCCAAAGTATAATATTGTGAAGGATCTAAAAGAGAAATATCCTAAATAGGGATGAAATTAGAATCTACAATGGAATAATTGAGGTTGGGTATAATCTCATCTTGTAGTGGTGGCTCGATAGAAGGAAAAGCACAATCTACCATGAATGTGTCGTCACAAAAAATAGGAGTAGAAGAAGTGAGTACAGTAGTCTCTGAAGAGATGATAAGCAAAGGAGGAGTGATATAAATCTCAGCATGATCTCTAAAAATAGATTGTAGGATGCCCCAAATAGTGTAAGGACATGCATGTTTTACATGGAAATGAATATCCATAGAAACATGTAATAGTAAAGTACAAATAACCTTGTCACAAGTATTATCCCACTTATTATACTGAATGGGATCAGTGGAATCATGAATATATCTATATAGAAATGGAGTATTATTCTTTCTTATGATAAAATGTTCTATATATTCACTCCAATAATCATAGTTGATTTTTCTAAGAATAACCACTAGTGTAGAATCAACTCTCCTCATTTATTGGTATCTCTAAAATTGAGTCAACATGACTGAGATAAGACACCAAATAAGTGTAGTGAGAAATAAATATGCACAAGTTCCAATTCACACTCAATGAATGGGCATCAGGCTCAAATAATAATGTGTCCAATAATTTGAGATCAATGTATGAAAATGACACCCCAAAGTGGTACATAAGACATAGAAACTGAATGTGCACACCAGATAGAATGTAGGGCCCACAATAACCCCTCATGACAATCATTAATGACCTAATTATGTTTTTAATTAACACAACATTCTCAAATGTGTAGACATCAAACTTAGCTGACAATGTGTCCAAATAGGTAAAAATAAATAATACACAAGTGCTAATGCACATCTTAGTAAATGAACATTAGACACAACTGATAATGTATCTAAATGTGAGAAATCAATGCATGTGACACAAAAAATGCACAAGTGAAAATAAAATATAGTTAATAAGAGGAAGTTAAACTCTATTAATAATACATCTAATACTAATACAAAGAAAGTACTAAATAAGGGGCCACGATGTGGGGTTTAAGGGTGGTAGCCCTCAGTAGGTCAAGGGGTAGTACCCCTTACATAGTCTAGGGTAAGTGCCCCAAGCATGCTCTCTATCATGATATAAAATAGGGTTGAGTTTTAATGCCTCCAATTAAAAAAATAATTTGTATATTGTGTGGCCTTTGGAATTGCCCAAAATTCACCAATTTTAGCCAAAAAATGGCCCCCAAAATAGATCGCAGTTACCACTAAAATGGCATCCATGAGTATAAGTGATAAATTAAGTGTTGTCACCAAATATTGAACCTTAGAAGAGATTTTTCAATCCTTTTCTATATTTGGTAAACATAAGAACATTTCTAAATATGTGGGTGTACCTAGAATGGAAGTGACCCCCTAAATTTAAAGGGCTAACTCCCTGAATGTATATTGAAATACTCACACCTACTTAACGAATCATGTATGGGGGAAAAGAGTTATAATTTGCATGAAATAAAACTAATATAAGGGGTTGATGTACCAAGACATGTTCCATATGGCCATCATATGTTACTACACTAATAAACAAGGCACACAAACTAACTTCCAAGTCCTATGGATTCTAACATGAGTATTTCAATATGGAGTTGAGATGTAGGAGAGCTATCCAAGGTAAGTGAAAATAGGCTAGTTATAGGCACTAAGGCTCATTATACACTTAAAATATAGGCTCATACACTTTAAAAAACTTCATATGACCTATTAGAATAGGAAATCTTGCACAAATATGAAAATAAAAGGGAAGAAAGGATAGAGAATTATCACTTTGCATCACCATACATCACTTTCACACTTAGAAAATTGTTCAAGAACTCAAAATCAAATTTGCATCAATTTTCAAAGGCAAAATATGACATCATTCTAGGAGGGCTTTCCATACATGGAGTGGAACTTTTTTACAATAGATTAAGAGTTATATTTATAGAAGAAAGGGAGAAAGAGAAAGGGAGATTTGGCATTGAAAAGGGGAACCAATCAATTCACATTTCAATCATATTTACAACTACCTCTATAAAATATTCTCATTCAACCCTTTTGATTGATCTGGGTCACTTCAAGTGGTTTCACAGTTACAATATTCCCTCCTTGATCCTCCCTGATGGTTACAATGGTAAGATAAAGTTGTTTTGAGCTAGGTTATAGCATTAATGTAGTTAGAATAATAAAATCAATCTATTAAAGATTTGTCCTAGTGATATTTAATCTTAATTGGTTTGTCATGGTGGGTAATAGTGGAGAGAAGGGTCCCTTTCATGTGGTTTGTCCTATAGATGAAACCATTGAAGTATATGTGTCCACCTCAGTGGCATCCTTTTAAATGTTGGCTCTGGTCCAAACTGGATCATACTCAAACTCAATTTCATGCCTTATATTTACCTCACCTTGTTAAAAATTGTTTTTTCAACCTTAGTCTAAGTCACCTAGGCTCACCTTCATTTGAATGGTCATCAAAAACTAGCTCAGATTATATACACATAATATTTTTAACTTTTATTGATTACCGATGTTTTACATCTTGTAAGAACCCATCAAGAATCAATATCTTTTAGTGCACACATTAAGGGGTGCACTAGGAAAGGGGTGGGTAGACCTTTGGTGTTTCATAGGATTGTTGTCCCTTTTTACCACATTATTACCAATCAAACTAGTTCCTAAAACCTTTCCCTAAGCTTTTTATCCTCCCTTGCATAGTCTTCTAGTCTTTTTCCTCTTTCCATCCTTCATTTCCTTATTTAACACAATTTTGACTTGTTAGTTGTACTAGGTAGACCAAGTTAACCTAGTACAATTTTGGGACATTTTATCTCTTTTTGTTTCTTGACCTCCCAGCCGACCTAGCATAGACCAGGTGAGTTAACCTAAAAATGTGCTAGGTCGACTGGGTCAACCTAGCACAACTAATATATCTAAATGATTTTAGGGTATTTTTTGCCTTTAAATACAAGGTCATTTTGTTCATTATTCATATATGTAATCAATATTTATTATTCACTCACACTTCTTCACAATATACTCTTCTACCATTCTACTTGAGGAGACTTAGCTTAGGTTTTTTATTTTGGAGAATCTAGTCTTGTGGATAGGTCTTGGATGCTTTGGCCTAACAAAGTGATCCTTAAAAACCACAACAACATCTTTAAAATCCCTATTGTCCAAGGGAGAGATTGAGTCTCAACAAGTTCATATTTAGGTAAGTATATTCTAACTTTGTTCTCCTCTCTTTTATTAGATAGAAGTAGCATGTGTTAGCTCAAATATTATTACTCTTCATATTCCATGTATTAGGGTCATACTCATACTTAATTTATTTAAGGGTACTTTTACATATTTTGATTTCTTTACTTTAATAAACCCCCCCCCCCACTTTGTGCCACAAACTTTGGTGCACACTAGATTAGATTTACTTTTCTTATTATTAGAATAGTGAAATATTAAATCATAGGATTCTTTTAGGGTTGTTGTTAGATTGTGTTAGACTGTAGGCTTTAGAACCCTACCTCACATGGTGTGTTATGACAAGTGATCCCCTCATTAGGTCTATCATATCCTCACATTAGTCATGCTCCCTCTTAACAATTATATTCCCCCAATCGAAAGTGTAGGTGTGCTCTATCCCATCCGATCTAGGATTGATTTATGGACATGATGAATTTATGATTACATACATTATGGTGAACCCAATGTGAATTAAAAACTTAAAAGATTTATTTCACTTATTTCATTTTTATTCATCATTATTTTTATCATATCTTTACTATGTTGGATTGACTATGTTGACCCAATTATTTATCTCTATACATAGGTTTGTAGGAACAAGCAACTGGATCAACCAGCTTGACCTAGTACAAGTTTCCAAACTTATAGAATTTTATTTAATTAATTAGATCAAAAAAATTGACCCAATTCACATTTTAGACTTCTAGTTTAGCCTACTAGGTCAACCAATTCAACCTAGTGTTTTTCAGCACTTTTTTAGCAAGTTCTTACATAGCTTATTCGACCAGCTCAACCCAGTTTGCAGGTTACTACTAGTTTTCTCCAAGGTACCAAATCAGCAATCTTCTCCTTTTCATATTTAAACCATTCAATTTATTTTTTGTTTCCTCTATATCATTTTTCTCTATACTTTCCTTTTAAGTTTTTAGTCTTTAAAACTACCTCTATACAGTCAACTAGGTTGACCATGTGGACCTAGTTCTGTGTTTTATGTTTTATAAAATAACTAGGTCGATCTGATCATCCTAGTTTAATTTTAGACTTTGATTTTATAGTACAGTTTAAAACCTATTGACCCTATTCTATATGATTGTACACATATTTTCTCAATTATACCTTATTTCAAAGTTAGAATTAACCATATATGTTAATCACATCTTTATTTTAAGTTGTTTGCATGCTTAGAATAGTTTACATAGTCTAATTAGGGAATTTTCAATCAATCACTTAGTTTTACTATTTCTATTCTTTTACACAAATGGATAAACCACATAAACATCAACAAGCATTTAAACATTTGACTACCTAGGTCTACCTATCTAATTTCATCACCAAGGGGAAAGCTGACTTAATGCTCTAGTCAATTATAAATCATGGTTAATGGTATATTTTGTCTAATCACCAATTAACCTTATTGTTGTGATGTTTGAAGTGAGGGGTAGGCCCCCATACCAATTATGTATCATTGCCTCTACATTCCCTTTCATACTAAACTTACCTAAAACTATCCATAGATTATTATCTAATACCTTGTTTATAGCCAAGATCCCTTTACACTTAAAATCATTTTTAATAAATCAAACATTATAGGTTGACTAAGTAGCTAAATTTACTTTCAAGTTGTATGCTTTCTCTTTGATCAATTGTGTGTGTAAAAGATTGAATTAACTAGCATTAGTGTAATATTTTGGTTTATGTGCATTAATTAGATTGGCTAGCATCAATTTAATTGATTGTGTGTTTCCTTTTTGCACTTAGTTTCCTAGATTGGCTACAAATTGTCTTGTTTCATTTTCAAGCTTATTATCAATCTTTTCCTCTTCCCTATTCATTATACTAGGTCAACCTGGTCAACCATATACTTTTTTTTACTTTTATGCACTACATTAGATAAACCTAATAAACCATGTACTATTTGTATTCCCTATTTCCTATAGTAGGTTGACCTGGTCAACCTAGTATTATTTTATGTTTTTCCTATTTTTTTAATCTTGTTTCTCATTTCCCCAATTTTGCATCTTGTTCATCTCTCTTCAGTTAGAATGAAGTTTCTTATCAGAATATTTTTGGACACCCTAAATCCATTTAGATATTATATGGGATGTTCATTCCTTCCTCTCTTTTCCTCCCAAGAGAACCATCACTCTTGGGGCACTTATTCTCCTCTTTCATCTATGAATTGTAACATGTTGCAAATAACACCTCAATATGAAGTTGATGGATCCAATCCTTTCCATACTTATGAAGACACTTCTCAAACTCTCCAAAATAATGTGGGAGTGATTCATACAAATCTATTTAACAATCCCACTGATAACCCTCCTAATAATCATCTCCCTAATAGTAATTTAGGGAATGCTCCAACCAATACTAACTCACCTCCCAATACAACCCAACTCTTAGCTCAAGTCATTCAAAAAATGAACATCATGCAAAAATATAATACTAACCCAATGATGTAACTTCAATAGCATCTATTTGAAGGAAAATAATGACTAAATAGTTTGATATTTTATTGAATATGAAGAGGAGAATATATACAAAGCTCTGATAGTTACAAAACCTATAACTACCAAACAAACCCATAATTGTTATGCCACCTCTATGACACTTAAGCAACTGTAATCAACTATAACAGATCACCATCCATACTACATAGTTAATAAAACTAAATAATGTAATATTAAGTTTATGCCAACATCCCCCCTTTATTACATTGTTTTTACAAACATAATTTTTCCTGATAGTGGTCCCCCCTTTATTAAAAACACTGTAAAAGGATTTACACTCTCTACCTAGCCTACTCACTTTCTGAGGTAGCATGCCATCTTTGTGGCTTAAAGGTTTTGGTATCACCTTGGTTTTTCCTTGTAAGATTACCAAAAACTTGGAAGTGATAGGAACGCTTCTCTCTGCTAACACCTTCAATGGTTTCTTGAATTACAAGGATTACCACAAACTCATATGGTTTTCTACTACTAATTGACCACAAACTTAGAGGGTTGAAAGAGGTTTTTAATATGATTTGATGGTTTCTCAAATTACCACAAACCATTTTTAAAGAACCAAGCGCTACTTTAGTGCTTTTTCTCCCCACAATGTTCTTTTACAAGAGGTACCAAACTTGAAAATAGTGCTCAATAAATTATTGAAAAACACACTACAAAACATAAAACAAACAAACCAAAATTTGTCACCATAACAATGATGCAACCCCATCATAGGCAACTCATGAGAGGATTCCAAATGTCCTCCATCCTCTATGTATCCTCTAGCCTCTAGTAAATGAAGTTGCTTCACTCAAACGATGTCTTAATGAAGCTCATATGCATGTCATTTATGAGGGTAAAACTCTCCCACTAACAAATATGACTTAAGACATCAGGTTCACTCGATAATGCATCTGTAAAATAGATTTATTAAATTTTGATAATATCTTATTGACAATAGACCCAAAATAATATTGACTCTAGATGACATGACTTTTGACTCTTTTGACTAATAAAAATTGGTCTATCTTAAAACTAACTTTTTTTAACATTTTTTAAATTATTTTTTAGACTCTTTTATAACTAGACTCTATTGATGACAGTTACAATAAACAACTTTGACTTTCAAAATATTGACAAACTATTAACAAAATTGTGACTCCAAATTTATTTGATTATACTTTTATTAATAAACTAATAACTTACTAGAAAAGGACACTTTGATTTTTTATGACATTAACTTTTTTAAAAAAGTTAAGAAAACTATATTAACACAACTAAAACTAAAGACCAACAAACCAATATTTAGACCAAAAAACCAAAGACTAATACTTTACTTAAATGAATTTAGACTTTGAAAATTTGACTCATTATGATTTTTTGATAATTAACTTTGATTTTGAACAAACATATCTAGTGGACATAAAACTAACACTTTGACTATATAAAACCTAAAGACCATATAAGTTTGATGCTAATTTACATGCTTATTTAGATGGAGACATACAAGACTATAAGAAAAAAAGAGACTCACATTTTATCACACTGATCGATGCTAGACACTATCGATGCATGAGATTTGGAAGATCTATTTCAAGGATCTGTATCACATTAAGGAATAAACAAAAGAAGATGACATGGTTGAACCCAATGTGAATAGAAATTGATAGTTACCAAGCAGTAATATAGAACTAGTGAGTGATGGTTTAATAACAACAATTCTAACCTAATGAATTACACATCACCATGCTTCTACTACACTAATTCAAAGATCCTTCAGAGAATGAAAGATGCACAAAATGTTAGATAGTTCTAAGTCTAAAATTAAATGCATTGGGAACAAATAGAATGCATGAATCTCAAATAGACTTTACACAAAATTATGATCCACATAAATGGAAATGATATGTGTTGAGACTTGAAAAAATTCAATGCATAAATGTGATGTACTCCAAGAAATGTTACCACAATGAGATCCTTTCTCATGTCACTCCCACCATGATCTTGAGTAGGCTTTGATGCCAATGAAGGAAAACAATGACTGAATACTTCAATATTTTATTAAATAGGAAGATGAGAATATTTACAAAGATCTAATAGTTACAAAACTTATAACTACCAAATGAACCCCTAACCATTATGCCACTATTATGACACCTAAGCAACTATAATTGATTATAACATATTGTCATCCATATTACATAGTTAATAAAACTAAATAATGTAATATTAAATTTATACCAACACTAATCAACGTGGCTAATCAACCTCCAACTACTCATCCTCAAGCTAATCCTAATTGTATTCCTCTACCTTTTATGGATGCCTTAATTAATTTTATTCCTCAACCCATAATGAATAACAATATGCTTCAAACTATTCAAAATGATCCTTTAGCTCCCTTAATTATTTCCATTGATATTGGTAACATATATCCAACTATCAAATATGATGGGACTAAAGACCTTGCTTCATTCCTCAGAGCCTTTAGTAACCTTTACAAAGAGTGGATCCAAACTAATACATTTTCCACAAATAAACTATTAGTCATAACTTTCACTAGTGATGTGTTAGAATGGTATTATCAACTTCCTCAACATTCTATTTCGTAACTTAAAGATTTGGTCAATCTTTTGGTTAAAGAGTTTCAACACAATCATCTTCCTAAAAATTGTCTTAGTCACTTCATAAATGCTAAACAATCTCTTAGTTAATTATCTCATGACTTTATTAAAAGATGGAAATATTTAGCTCATAAAGCCAATCATAATATTATTGATAATAATTTATTCAAACTATTTATTACATATTTGACTCCCACTCTTGAATACAAGTTTTAAACCTTTTCTCCTCAAAATCTTAATGAAGCTCTTGACCAAGATAATCATCAATACTTTCTTATGATGCAATTTGAACCCAATCATAAACTTCTTAAAGGATCCTTTCAAATATCTAATGTTATAACTAGTAATACTCCCCAAACCAAACTTGGAGTTGCCAAATTTCATGTTCCTTTACCATCTCACACACCTCTTTAAATTTAATAAATGAAATAACTTTTACCACCCTCTAAACCTTTAATTTATCCCAATGCTCCTCCTAAGTGGTATGATCCCAATATATTTTGTTGTTTCCATACCAACATTGGGCATTCTCATGAATCTTGTAGAGGGCTCACCTAGTGTGTCATTTCTTATATGCTTGGTGACTCATTCAACCATGAGGCTATGATCAAAAGTCATCATTAAGAGTATGTTATCACATCACAAAAATGGAAAACCTTTAAATCTTCTACTTCTAATAATCAAAAATCTTCTTTAAACAATAATCAATTAAATGTAAAGGATGTTTGTGCCATTTATGTTGATTATGACCTATATTATAACAACTCTCAATATGTCAATATTGTTAAGGTTAATTATCATCATAAAATAGCTCATAAAGATCCTTTTACCAAGCCTAAAAAACCATATTTAAAAGAACAATTTCTTAAAGATACTACTACCAATCATGATGATTCAGAAGAACCTAAGGAACAACTTACCCCTTCTAATCCTCCCATAACATCTATATCTCCTAAATCTAATTTCCCTTTTAAACCTTGTGTTGTTTCTTCTAAATCACATTGGAATTTTATTGAAGAACTCAACTCTATGCCTTGTAATATTCCTCTTATACATTTGGTTCGCACTTCACCCTACCATCATAAATTTCTTATAAAACAACTTCAAGGTATTAAAGATCCATATTTCATAGATGAAAAATGGCCTTATATTGATTCTCAACCAAATAATGTCAATACCATTGAGACTATGTGTCCTTCCAAACCTTCCATTGAATTTCTTGAAGAGGATATGATTAATGAAAAAATTATTTTTCATGTCAATGATCTACCTTTCTTTATCAAAATTGCCATTAATACCACCCTTATATGAAAATTTCTAGTTGATAAAGGTTTTGGTATAAATGTCACATCCTTATGGCTCATTCAACAACTTTTTTATAATAAATCTCATCTTAAACAAACCCACATTACTTGTCCTAGCTTTGACAAGACTAATCAAAATCATCTTGGCTACATTTGGCTTTTATTGACCATTAGATCTAATAATGTTAGAACCAAGCTTATGGTCCTTGATCTTCCTTTATCCTATAACATTCTTTTTGGTCATCCATGGACTCATTGGATGAGGGCCATCACTTCTTCTAGTAGTCAGTGTATTAAATTCTTACATAATATAAAATGTTACAAACATGAAGTTGATACCAACCCATGGAGCATCTAGCTTCCCAATCCTAAGCCTAAATATTGAATTATTATAATTCCTAAAATCAATATTGCTCCTTTACCTGAGTTCATCAACATGAATCATGATCTTCAAGTTACTCTTGTGGATTTCTATGATGATGAGCCCAGTGAGTCACAACACACTTGAAATACTAAGAATCTACCTCCATATATTTTGGATTGGCTTCCTCCTTCTCTCTTACCTAGAGATCATAATATTCCTATCATGGTTGAGATTATAAATTTTCCCCTTCCATGTAATTCTCAAGGGCCATCTTTACCTAAAGATGCCTTCACTTGCAATGATTTTGGAGTTCCTAAATTATTCCAAGATCCTCTCACCATGTCCCCTCATACATTTATCAATATTAGGATTTCACCTTCTAAAACTCCCCCTAATTTTCAAGCATGTATGATTTTTCCAACATGTGATGATAACTATGTCATGGCCCAATCTCCCTCTAGGGACTTGGATGTCTAACACTATCAAAATATTTTAGCCCAAACCCATGCCTTCAACTAGGATGTACATATCATATCTACACATCATGACTTAGATCCTGAGGGTCATGTACCTCCTACCAATTCTCCACTTATCAATACTCCTTAGGTGGTATAACAAATTACACCTTCCAAACCTATGGATTCTCCTACATCTTATCTACCTCTTTTAGATCCTATCATTTATTTATGTTTTTCTCCCATCATTAAATCTATCAACACTCTCATCTCTTTATATTTATCCTCTTCATCTACATTTGAAATTACACTAGATACCAAGGCAACTGATGTCCATCAGATTCATTCTGAGTATGATAGCCATGGTAATCAAATTTTAGACCCTGAAGTAGATGTTGAATATTATGGTCTTATTCCTACCTTGCCTAGTGACAAAGCTATTCTTGAGTTACTTCATGCCCAAGAACCTCAAATTCATTAATATCATCATAAACTTTGAAATTTCAAGAATAAAATTCCTTACTTTAACAACTTTATCACTAGCATTGATCCTAAAACAAATCCAATTTTAACCTTACCTAATGCACCTTGCCATTTTCAAGATGTCAATGTGATGCTTATCAAATAAATAATGCATATCAAATATCGTACCTGTTGATGGTTAAAATTTCACTTTGATTCTAACACCAACAATGGGAAGTTTCAAGATGTGGGACTTGTGACTTGAAACAACCTCCAAATTTTTAAGAAGCTGGTCTCTTCTTTATATCAAGTGTATACTGGGAAAAGGGATAGGAATTTTCACATAAACACAAATGCAAGAAAGAAAATCTAACTATGGCAATGCATCTAAATGTAATTTGACCTTAATCTTGAGCATAGTGATAATATATGTAAGATTCAATTACATTTAAGAGCAAACAAGGCATGATCAATGTAAAAGATGAAAATAATAGAAACAGAGGCTCATAGCTTAGACTACTTTTGCAGTGACACAAAAAATATCAATAAAGGCACAAGATTCAATCTTCTTATTAATTCTCGAGTCACATAAGAGGCATAGAAACATGCATAGTTACATAAACTTTCCAACTCAAGAAAATAGAACAAAGGCAAATGACATTCCTAATCATAGCTCTAGAAAGTCTAAAACTCTTAACAACACAGCTTAGACTACTTTTACAATGACACAGAAAATATCAACAAAGGCACAACATTCAATCTTCTTATTAATTCTTCAGTCACATAAGAGGCATAGAAAAATGCATAGTTACATAAACTTTCCAACTTAAGAAAATAGAACAAAGGCAAATGATATTCCTAATCACAGCTCTAGAAAGTCTAAACTCTTGACAATAATTCTCTCAAAAAATTCTCTTTGATATCTGATGATGATCCCTTATGGTGATCTCTGTACCCCTATTTATAGCCTTGGATTCACTCTAGATTATCTGTATGTTCACAATCTAATGGCCCAACTAATATCTAACTGAATTGGAAGTGTCTAATAGAAGATATCTCTTAGATTCTAAAATGCTCTATCTTTCAACAGTTCATTAGCTAAAATAGATCGCAAGATGCTCCCTTTTATTAAACAAAAGAGGAAACTTGGCTAATTCCTTGAAAACCTTCTTATTACTTAGGAGACATCAGAGAATGACACTTGGCATGTTCCACAACACTTACTAAAGACACACAGCACTTTCCACTTTACCTATACTCTTACTATATCTTTGGTCAAGAACATTCTGCCTTTGACACCTATTGCAATCTACTTCTTTGAAATTTTAACAACTTAATAGAAATAAGACTCATAGCATTTCTTGGCCGAGCAACTTTTATAAAGGGGCATAGGGATAGGTGGCAATCTCCACTTGCCTCAACAAAGGACACTTGGCAATCTCCACTTTACTTAACTAGGGATATGTGGCAATCTCTGCTACTTTTAGCCACCTTTTGAGAAACCTACAGAAGGTGATACATGATGCTCTCCACATCACTTTTTTTATATTATAGAAACAATCAGGCCTCATTTCATTTTTACATGGACAGTGACATTTGGCGGCTTCTGCTTGCTTCAGAAAAAAACTTGAGACCCACCACTATCCTTGCTATATCGGTGAAGAAAAATGAAGATAATTCAAATCTCAACACATGGTGCCTTCTGCTCTCTTTATTTGGGATACGTGGCATCTTCCATCACTTTTAGAAAATCAAATTGAAACCTTCTATGATTTCCACTTGGTGCGTTTCACCTGATCCTGATACTTAGCTTGTTGAAACCTTCTGATAAAAAGAGATTTGAAATGTGGATGCTGATATGAAATGTGGATGCTAACACTTTTTTCATTACAATTAGTTATTATGAGATATGTGGCATTTCTTGACCAACTTATAAAAATTATGAAAGGTGCCTTGACTGATGACACTTGGTAGCTTCCACTCGATTTTGACACTTAGACAAAAATGAATCAAAAGGAAATCAAGCCTGCACTCTGAATGTAAACTTCACCATCTCAAACCAAAGTGTGTGGAGAAAATGATTTAGATCATGCACTACTAAAAATTAGAATGAAATGTAGATTATTTTTTACTCTATAGTTATTGGCGACCCCAAGGACTTTTGAGCCTGCTCAAAAAGAATCTACAACTCCCACATGATCAAAAATCACTAAAATAACTCAGCTTAACTAAAATGTTTCAAATAGATTCCATTCATAAGAATATCTTCAGGTTCACCTTCCATCATTTCTATCTCAAATGAATTTTTCTATTTACATCCATGAATTTTATAAGGGCCAGTCCATAATGCTTCAAACTTAGTGTGTTGACCTAGTTTGGTGGCTCTTGCATCCCATTTCAAAACAATTGAGCCTATTTCAAAATGGGGATTTGAAGTCCTTTTATCAAAATAGTATTTAATTATTTTCTAATGCTTTATCAATGAATCATGTGCTACATCCCTCTTTTCTTAAACTTCCAGAAGTTTCGCAAGTCTAACCTGCGTGGGGCCATTTTCTTCAATTTCAATCTGTTTGATCAGCTGGAGAGCAGGAATCTCCAAGCTAAGGGTTATTACAGTAGGATTTCCATAGACCAATTTATATGGGGACATTTTGATCACTTGTTTAGGTGTGATTCTATCAGCCCATAGTGCTAAATTAAGCACTTTATGCCACTCCTTGTGATGACCAGCCCCTATTCTTTTGATGAGTTTAATCAAGTTCTTATTAGTTGATTCTGCCAAACCATTACCCTAAGGGTAATAATTAGAGGAAGTTTTCAGATATATTCATGTTTTAATGCAAATTCAGATACTTTAGACCCTAAAAATGCTTTGGCATTATCTAAAATTATGGTACAAGGAGCACCAAAATGAGTAGTGATACTCCCTAGAAAATCTAGGATCACATGTTCTATTGCTTCTTTGAGTGGCACTACCTCAGTCCATCTGGTGAAATAATCCATGGCTGTTAAGATCCATTTGTGACCCATACTAGATACTATATTTATCGTATTAATGAATTCAAGACCCCATCTAGCAAAAGGTTCATCCACAATTATAGGACTAAGAGGCATTGCTGCATTCCTTCTCATCCCCACATAATATTGACAAGATTGACATTTTTTAACCAGCTGATAATAATCTATAAATAAATTAGGCCAAAAATAACCTCCTTCACTTATCTTTATAGCTATGTTTTTTGTATAAAAATGTCCACCTGATACTCCATGATGCATTTCATGTAGTATTTTCTTAGCCTCTACCTTTTCTACACATCTTAACAATTTGCCATCAGAATTTCTTCTGAAAAGAACCTGTTCAATTAAAATAAAATGAACTCCTTGCATCTTATATTATCTTCTCTTATTTTGAGGGAGTTCTCTTGGGTAAATCCCATTTTTCATAAAATGAATCCTACTTGAGACCCAGGATTCCTGATCAACTTCTTGTATTCTCAATACAATTTCTTCTTCTGTTCCTAAATTTATCTCTTCAGGTATCATCTGTTCAAGCTCTTGAGTCATATATTGGCACAAACCCCTACCTATAACTAGTTTAGTGGTTTTGACTTCTAAATCATATTCAAGGATCTTATTTATCCAATTTTCTCTTTTTTCAGTAATTTCACCCTCCATGATGTATTCTCTAACACTTGGATGTGCTACAAGTATCAAAATTTCACTTCCTGATATTATATGCCTAAACTTTTTGAGGGATTTTACCATAGCATATGCTTCTTTTTCCTCAAAGTTATATCTAGTTTCATATTCCCTAAGAGTCCTTGAGAAAAAGGCTATTAGATGCTCTCCCTCCTGTATATCATCTTTTTGTGTTAGGATAGTAGCAATACTGAGCTCTCCTCCATATATATACATTACAAAAGGCTTAGAAAAGTTTGGGTTTCTAAGTATTGGAGCTGTTGAGATAGCTTTATTGACCTCTTCAAAGGCTTACCTTCCTTCCGTAGTCCACTTGAAAATTAGGTCTTTTTTCAACAAGAGTGTCACTAGTCTTACTAAGCCTGCAAAGTCAGATATGAACCGACTAACAAAATTAATCTTTCCCAAAAAAGATTGAATTGCTTTCTTATTTACTAAAAGAGGTAAGTTCATAATAGCCACCACTCTTTATGGGTTTATGGAGACTCCTTCTTTAGATATTATATGTCCCAATAATTTGCCTTGAGGGACAGCAAAAATTCATTTCTTAAGATTCAAGGATATTCCAAATTCTTGACATTTTTTAAACACAACTTCTAAATGATCAAAATGATCAACAGTGTTTTTTGAAAAAATAGTAAGATCATCAAGATAAATCAAGATGATTTTATTTATCAGTTCCCCAAATGCAACATCCATAGCTCTCTAAAAAGTGGCTCTAGCATTTGATAGGCCAAATGGCATCTTAGCATATGCAAATGTTTCCCATTTGGTAGTAAAAGTAGTTTTGTATTGGTCTTCATTAGCCAACCAAATCTAATTGTATCCAGAGAAACCATCTAGCAAAGAAAATCTCTCTGATCCAGCCATAGTTTGTAGAATTTGTTCCATGGAGGGCAAGGGATAGTGATCCTTAAAGATGCTTTGTTTATATCTCTGAAATCTACACAAAGTCTTATATCACCATTCATTTTTCTAACTAGTACTAAATTTGATACCCAAGTTGAGTTTTTGATTGGAAAAATTATTTTAGAATCTAAAAGTTTCTACAACTCGTCCACCATTAGAGGCTCAATCCTTGGATTCATTGGCCTCTATTTCTATCTAACAGGCTTAGATCCTTTAGTTAGTTCTATTATGTGTTGAATAATGTCTCTATTATATCCATGAAGGTCTTCATAGCTCCAAGCTATGAATCTATCATATTTTTTGCATAATTCAATTAGCCTTTCCTTTTCTACTTGAGTTGTAGAATTTCCAACTTTTAATTTTTTCCCTTCACTCACCTCTATTTTAGAATCATCTACTTTGTTTGCTTGGAACCTTTTCTTCTCCAAGCTTACATCTTCTAGATCAAAAAGGTTCTCTAAAGTGATTAAACCTTTGGGAAGCTTATTATTCTTTAATTATATAATTTGATCCCCATATGCCTCTTCAATCTTTGGTTGTAATTGATCAGCAAATTCCCTTAATTGTTGCAAGAATGAGAGTACTTGAAAATCATTCTCAAATACTTGCCAATTCTCCTCATTATCTAGGATAGTTGGCCTTACTATAACCTTTACTGACTCATTGCTAATTAATAGCCAGTTGCTGGATCAAACTGTGAACCAATCTGTGCCATCCTATCAGCTTTAGAATTTTGAATCCTAGGAACTACTTCAATATTAAAAGCTTCAAAATCTTCTATTAAGTCCCAAATTTTGTGATTATAGGATTTCATCCTTACATTCTTTGTTATTTCCTTTTCTCTAATTTGCTTTACTACTAGTTCTAAATCTCCTTTTACTATTAGATTCTTTATTCCCTTTTTCTTGGCTAATAGGAGCCCATGTACTAAAGATTCATACTTAGCATCATTATTAGTACAAGCAAATTGAAAATGGATAGCCTTAAAAAAAAATTCACCATTTGGAGCAGTAAGACAAATTCCTGCTCCAGCACCATTTTTACTTCTAGCCCCATCAAAATTTAAAGTCCAGATTTCTAGATCCTTTTTGGATTCTTGAGTAGTTGGTGTCTCTTCCCTTAAAACATTTGGGATTTCATGGTCTTCATCAAAAATAACATAAGTGCCTAGACCAGTGGAGTCATAATTTCCATATGGGTCATTTTGCATCATAGCTAACAACTGATTATTTTCTTTTTCTTGATCATGCTTAGTCCAGTTGCCTAACTTTTCAACAAAAACCCTTTCTTCCTTATTTATCATAGCATGATATGCCTCTAATTTTGATATTGGTTCATTGGTGATGTGATCCTTTGATAGTGGTTTAGATAGAATTTTCATCTTTGAACCATATTTAGTTCTTAGAATTAAGTGAGACCAATCAAGAGACATATCTCCTCCTATCTTGGCTGTAAAATATTTTGATAATATAGGCCAAAAATAGGAGGTATATCTATAACTACTACATCTTGCTTTATAATTATATTTGAACAAGTATATAATTACAATGGAAGATGTTTAATTCTCCCTATTATTTTCACTGATTTACCATCTAGCTGCATAACCCCTTTAGCGAGTGGCTCATATTTTATTTTTAAAGCATTTGTTATTTGCTTTGGCATTACAATAGTACTAGCCCCTAAATTTTTCATTGCATTATGCAGTAGTTTCTTTCCAAATATCAAAGTTAAATAGAAGGGATCCAATTTGGATTCGCTTACCTCTGGTGCATTATTCACTAGGGCTATTGTCTGTAGATGAACTGTGTCTTTGAGCTTTCTTTTATCAACAAGTCCTTTAGTACATTTAAGCATTACTTGGCTTTGAAGACCTTCTTGTAACAATGTCCTTTGTTCAAGAATGGCTAATATGTCCCAAATTTATATTTGTGCTAGAGTCATCTTCAGTTGATACACCACATTCATTAGTCCCAAAGTTTGAATTCTTGGAAAATAAGAATACCTTGCTTTTTCTTGAATTTGTCCTAGAACTACTTGATTTTGCACTGGCTGAAGCACTTCTTGTCTAGCTGATGTGTTTTGATGACCTTGAAATGGAGTATTTTTTATAACTTCATTGTTTACAACTTCAGGTTGTTCCAGCATTCTTCTCTTTGATCTAGTATAGTAGTCTGATTACACCATTGGTTTCTTGGAAGCAAAAGCTTCATTCAAGAATAATGATTCTTCATCTTCAACCCATGAGAAAAAAGCATAATTGGGGGCTATTTCTTCTTCTTGTTGTAAAGACATTCCTTGCATTTGAGCCACTAAGACTGAATTTTGCATACCAGAAGACTGGTAGGCTTGATTGTCACTGGAACTTGCAAACTGTCCATCCATTCTTCTTTGCTCTGCCACCTTTTGTTGTAGATTACCCATGGGATAATATCTAGGTGTATGAGAATTATTTCAAGGGAAACACCAAGCATTGGTACCATCTACATAATTATTTTACCCTAAAACAATTTCCCTATTTGAATTGGGAGGAATAGTTTGTGAGGGTGTAGGGACTGCAACTAATTGGTTTGCTAGCTGAGGGTTATTTTGCCTTGGAAGACCCTGGTATTGGTTTGGCTGAGATGAAACTATATTTCCTTGATAGCCCTGGTATTGGGGTTTAGTATAAGTATTTTTCTATCTTTTTATATTAATCAGCTCATTAGAAAATGTCCTCAAGATATTCTTGATATCATCCAGCTCAAATGACTGAGCGGGGATAATTTATTTAGCAAGTGGTTGAGGATATGTGTACATAGACATAGGTGGGGTTATGGATTTAGGGGCTTCTTGAGGTAATGGCAAAGAAATATCTAGAAACATGGGCATGAAAGGCCTTGGAGATAACTTTCCAGCATTTATCAAATTATTTTTAGCTATGACTGCATAGTCATAAGCCTCTGGCAAAGTCTGACCTCCAAGTGACCGAATCATAATAGATATGTCTAAATTTAAAGCCTTAAGGTAAAACACTATAGCCATACTTAGTAATGGTCTAGCTATAGCAGGGATTCTTTCCCAAGGCTTTTAAAATCTAGAATTGAAGTCAGTCTTTACTACTTGTGGTGCCCTTCAGATGGTAATCAATTGTTTTAATAAAGAAGACTTATCACCCTTCTCTTCAAATCTTTCAAAGAAAATATCTCCTAGCTGATCCCATGTAGAGATGGTATTTGGGGTCAAGGACCGATACCATTCTAGAGCTTTCCCTTTAAAAGAAGCTGTTAATAATCTTATGGCCACATTTTGTTGTGTGACAACATGTATAGCATAGACATCTGATACATCCTACAGATGTTCTTCAAGTGTTTTAAAATCTTGCCCACTAAATTTGGGTAGAGCTTTCAAGGCATTTACTAGGATAGGGTCCCAAGTGGCTAGTGGTATTGGAAGAATCAAAGGACTACCAGTGTTCCAACTTGCATAATTTTTTGGGGCTATAAGGGCTCCCATATTTGCTCTTGGTATTAGTATAAATTGGTTGACTCTTCTTCTTGGACTAGTTACCAAAGGTGGCAAAAGAATACCTAGATTTACAGTAGATTGAGATTTGGTTACTGGTCCACAACTCTGATTCCTCATATCTCTCTAGTTCATATGATCTTGAAAGAAACTTCAATATAGTGTCCCACTAGGCATGCCAAAAATTGTTGATGGTTAAAATTGCACTTTGATTCTAACAACAAAAATGGGAAGTTTCAAGATGTGGGACTTGTGACTTGAAACAACCTCCAGATTTTTAAGAAGTTGGTCTCTTCTTTATATCAAGTGTATACTGGAAAAGGGATAGGAATTTTAACAAAAACACAAATGAAAGAAAGAAAATCTAACTATGGTGATGCGTCTAAATGTAACTCAACCTTAATCCTAAGCATAGTGAGACTATATGTAAGATTCAATTACATTTAAGAGAAAACAAGGCATGATCAATGTAAAAGATGAAAATAGTAGAAATAGAGGCTCACAGCGTAGACTACTTTTGCAGTGACATATAAAATATCAACAAAGGCACAAGATTCAATCTTCTTATTAATTCTCCAGTCACATAAGATGCATAGAAACATGCATAGTTACATAAACTCTCCAACTCAAGAAAATAGGACAAAGGCAAATGACATTCCTAATCATAGCTCTAGAAAGTCTAAAACTCTTGACAACACAGCTTAGACTACTTTTGCAATGACACAAAAAATATCAACAAAGGCACAAGATTCAATCTTCTTATTAATTCTCCAGTCACATAAGAGGCATAGAAACATGCATAGTTACATAAACTTTCCAACTTAAAAAAATAGAACAAAGACAAATGATATTCCTAATCACAGCCCTAGAAAGTCTAAACTCTTGACAATAATTCTCTCAAAAAATTCTCTCTGGTATCTAATTATGATCCCTTCTAGTGATCTTTGTACCCCTATTTATATCCTTAGATTCACTCTAGATTGTCTGTATGTTCCCAATCTAATGGCCCAACTAAAATCTAATCGAACTGGAAGTGTTTAACAAAAGATATCTCTTAGATTCTGAAACGCTCTATCTTCCAAGAGTTCATTGGCTGAAATAGATCACAGGACACCCCCTTTTATTAAACTAAAGAGAACACTTGGCCAATTCCTTGAAAACCTTCTTATTACTTAGGAGACACCGGAGAATGACACTTGGTTTGTTCTGAAACACTTACCAAAGACACGCGTCACTTTCTGCTTTACCTATACTCTTACTATATCTTTGCTCAGGAATGTTCTGCCTTTGACACCTATCACAATCCGCTTCTTCAAAACTTTAAAAACTTAACATAAATAAGACTCACAACATTTCTTGCCTGAGTAACTTTTAAAAGGGGCATAGGGACAGGTGGCAATCTCTGCTTGCCTCAACAAAGGACACCTGGCAATCTCCACTTTACTTAACTAGGAATATATGGCAATCTCCACTACTTTTAGCCACCTTTTGAGAAACCTATAGAAGGTGACACATTCTGGTCTCCACATCACTCTATTTATATTATAGAAATAATCAGGCCTCATTTCATATTTACATAGATAGTGACACTTGGCAGCTTCTGCTTGCTTCAAAAATAAAACCTGAGACCCACCACAATCCTTGCTATATCAGTGAAGCAAAATGAAGATAATTCAGATCTCGACATGTGGTGGCTTTCACTCTCTTTAGCTAGGATACATGGCATCTTCTATCACTTTTAGAAAAGTAAATTAAAACCTTCTATGATTGCCACTTGGCACTTTTTACCTGATCTTGATACTTAGCTTGTTGAAACCTTTCATTGAAAAGAGATTTGAAATGTAGATGCCAACACTTTTCACATTCTATTGAGTTGTTATGAGATATGTGGCACGTCCTAACCAACTTATAAAAATTATGAAAGGTGCCTCGGCCAATGACACTTGGCAAATTCCACTTGATTTTGACACTTAGACAAAAATGAATCAAAAGGAAATCAAGCTTGTGCTCTGAATGTAAACTTCGTCATCTCAAAACAAAGTGTGTAGGGACAATGATTTGGTTCATGCACTATTGAAAATTAGAATGAAACGTAGAGTATTTTTTACTCTACAGTACCCCATCTTCTCCTTGACCAATCATGGTTTATTGATAACTCTCACCATCTGAGCATGACAAATTTAGCTTATTCTTTGCTAAATATCAAGATGCATTTGCTTTGTCTTATCAAGACATGCCTAGTATTAACGCTAGTATTATGGTTCATAACATCATCACTTATCCTGATGCTAAACAAATTAATCAAAATTAATGAAAATTACCACCTAAATTCATTAATCTATGTAATAAGGAAATCATTAAATTACTAAATGATAAATTCATTAAACTAATGGATTATTCTGAATGGATTTCTAAAATTGTTCCCATTCAGAAGAAGGTCATTATGGTTATCCACATTTTTTTTAATTTATATAACCTTAATCTTGTTTGTCCTAAGGACAACTTCCCCTTATCTTCAATATATGTCAACATTGATTCCATAGCTGGTTATGAAATATTATCTCTTATGGATGGCTTCTTGGGATACAATCATATTCACATCACTCCTGAGGACCAACATAAGACTACTTTCACCATGGAATGTGGAAACTATTGTTACACCAAAATTCCTTTCAAACTCAAAAATACTAGAGCTACCAATCAACATGCTATAACTCACATCTTTCATGATCTCATCCATAAAATTGTTGAAAATTATGTGGATTATCTTATTGTTAAATTCAAACATCATAAGAACCATCTTTCTAATCTTGTTATCATCTTTGATCGTCTCTTTAAATACAAAATAGGACTTAATCCTTTAAAATGTGTTTTTGGAGTCACATCTGATAAATTGTTAAGATTCTTAGTCTCTCTCCACAACATCGATGTTAACCTAGCCAAAATTAGTGTTATTGTTAACATGCCCATTCCTTGATCTATTATTGATATTCAAAATTATTTAGGCAAACTTGGGGCAATTAGACAATTTGTCCCTAAAATGGTTTATCACATTCACTCCATCAATTCCATTCTCAAAAAAGGTGCATCTTTAGAATAGATGGATCCATGTCAAAAATCCTTTGATAATATGAAAGATTCATTACTTCATCCACCTACACTTCATCCACCTTCCAATGATAAACAATTAATTCTCTATATTTCTTTCACAACTATTTAATTTGGGGAAATGCTTTCCCAATAAGATGATATAGGAAGAGAGTATGATATTTACTACATTATTCGAGGCCTCATTGATTTTGAGATACATTATACCAAAGTTGAGCATGATTTCCTTGCTATCTATTTTGTAGCTAAAAATCTTCATCATTATATGTTATACCAAACTACAAATATCATCATTCATTCCAACCCCTTCATTATTTCTTCTCCAAAGCCTTTCTTCCTAGAGATATAATTGGCAAATGGATGGTCTTACTTATGGAATTTGATCTCTGCATCATCAAATAAAAATTTGTTAAAGGGCAAGTTATATCTAACCAACTTATCATAGCTCCCATTATGACCACTTCTTCTCTTTAAGATGATCTTCCCAATGACAATATCCTTTACATTGAAGGTCTTAATCAACTTATATCCCTTAAAAACTATTTTCATAGCTTTATTGTTGATCTTGAAGCCAATAGTCTTGAAGAATCTTCCCCTCCCTCTGGTACTACTAACTAAAGGTAGTTATTAAGGATCTCCATGAAATTAATGTTGCCTTGCATGAGGATACTTGGACCCTCCACCTTGATGGTGTTAAATGCCTTCAAGGATCTAGGGCAGGTTGCATTCTCATAAGTCCTCTTGGTAATATTATTCCTTTAGCCTTTCATCTCACTTTTTATATCACCAATAATATGGTTGAATATGAATCTCTTATCTTAGGCATGAGATCTAATCTTGATCTAGACATCTAGTATCTTCATGCTTTAGGATATTTTCATCTCATTTTTCATCAAGTTAATGGTTATTATCAATGTAAAAGTGAGAACCTCATTACCTATCATCAAATCTCAACTACTCTTGCTAAGGACTTTATCTCTTTCACTATTGAGCCTAGTCCTTAAGACCAAAATTCCATTACCGATTATCTTGCCTCTTTAGCTTCTCTTTTTCATCCTCATCAAGTTCTCTTTGATTCTTTTGAGACCAACATACCACATTTTTAAAATTGGGACCCTTGAGAAACCTTGAAGATTAAACATGAAAATATGGCACGTTAGGATCATTTGTAGAATTTGAAGATCATTCACTTTATCAAAGGCAAGCTTACTTGTTATGTTTTGCTTTAATTTTGTCTAAAATTGATAATAAATGGTCTTCATGGATTTTAGTTTTAGGTTCAAGGTGTTTCTACAAATAAGTACACATTCTAAAACCTTGGAAAAACCCTCAGTTCAAATTCGAATGCTAGAGAGAACTAAATTTGTAGGAACCTTTTAAAACCTATTTTGGATTTAAGCAAAATTATAATGTTTAAATTTTTAAGTCATGTTTCTTAACACAACTCAAACTTAGCCAAAAATGCTTGGTCCCCTTTATTATTTCCTCCTCTAAGTTCTTTATATTTCTAACTAGGTCTAATATTCATTTTGTAGGGTCCCTTTTTAATATTTCCTAACTTGGCCCCTTTGATTCATAAGTTTAGCCTAAATTTTTAACCCTAAGTCCCCATCATGTTTATTAATATGAACAAGCCCTTAGTGCTAACATTTTAGCCTAAGTCTTTTATTCACCATGGATCCTAAATTAACTTTCTTTCTTCTCATAAATCTGATGACCCTCACTTTATCATGGTATTTGATCCACTAGAGCGAGAAAGGCTTGAGCTTTAACTTAAACAACATGCATCTTAAAATATCTAAAGATCCATGCATAATTATAGGAAAGGGAACCAATATCATGAATGCCCCAACAAATTTGTAACCTTAGCCTACATCTAATGGTTCTCACTTCATCATGAAGTCTTGATCAGATAAATCAAGGCATAGTTGAAATGTCAAAGGATTATGGAAGGCTCACAGGATCGACATGCAGCACTCTTACATTTAAGGATTAATATCAAATGGATCTTTCCTAATAAAAACAACCAATCATGAGCAAACTCCCAGATCATGATCCTATGGCTTTTACTTAGTCACAGGACTTTGATCCAATAGAGCACATTAAGATTGAGATCCTAAGAAGGCCTATGGCGGTGCCAAGTGATACTCTCACATTGGGTCACAGGAATTTGATGAGCTTAAAATTGACATTAATATGACTGTTATTTGACATCCATGAGGACATATTTAATATCTATGAAATCATCAACTTTAATCCCATCAAATTAAAATATTCACTATCTTAAAAGTAACATTTACATGATCATCATTTGACATCCATGAGGATGTATTTGACAACCACGAGACCATCAAGTTTAAGCTATTGAATTATTTTTCTCAAGACTAGTATAAACTCCAAAATGTTTCTAGGAAGATCATAAATTGCCATGCAGACTAATGAAAGCCCTTGAAATATGCTTAAACACTATAAATATTTAATCTAAAAATATGGAAATGGTCTTGTGGTCTAAGTATATGTAAAATGAACTTAATCCAAGTCTATACTTTAAGGCCCCCATTGCATTTTGTTCAAATAATGTGAACCTTAAATTATAGACTTACACTAAGTCTTATTTTAAAGATTCTTTGTGATGTATAACTTAGACCAAATTCTTCTAACCAAAGGTTTTATTGTGTTTATTAATACAATAAAAATCTATTTAGTGTTAGACCATTAGATCACTTTGACCCATTTTATCATGTTCTATAGGCTTGGCATAAATATCTTAGCCTAAAGTATACATTGTATTTATTAAACACAACATAAATTTTGACCTAAAACATTTAGCCATGGCCCCCTTTGTATGAATCTAGAAAACTTAGGCATAAACCCTTTAGACTAAAGTTTATTTCGTGTTTAATAGACATGAAATAAACCTTAGCCTAAGAGGTTTGAGCCTAAATAATGTGCCAACTTAAAGACTGGGCATCTTTGAAGATCAATGACTTGCACTTCCTCAAAGGAGGATGATCTAATGGCATGAAGACCCCATAGACTTTTCAATGGATTATTGAAAGCCCATGAGCTTGACATATGGAAAAATAACATTTGAAAAAGAATTTATAGATGATCTAATAGTTTTTACTTCATCATGCTCCATAATCTAATAGTGTGAAAGCACCAAAGAATTTTCAAAAGCATACGAAGATGCCAAGTGGCACAACCATGAAGCTTGGTATTGAAAAGAGTCAATCATGAAAAAAGCCCTGAATTAATATCAATATTTCATGATCATTCACATGATCTTAATCTAATGGTTCAAAATAAAAGAAGACATTTTTAAATTCTAATGGTTGGTGCTCAAAGGCATTTATAAAGAATGCCATGAAAGGTCCAGATCGATGCCACATAAGCACCATGAAAGTAGAAGAGGAAAAAATAAGAAATATTGTGTGCTCAAAAATTTGAAAGTATAAAGTAAAAGGTCCAAATCAAATCCCAAGCATGTATGAGCCAAATTTTAAACAAGCTACCACCATTAAACCCCTAAAACCCTAAAACCTGCATAAAAGAGACCTAAGCCAACTCAATTGGTTAAAATTTAATTTGAGAGAATATTAATTATGTTTTTGAGTGTAAAAGAGCATCACATAGATCAATTAAAATATTTATTGAACAATTTATAAAAGTAGAAACCATGGCAGCTCACAAGCAGTAGTTGAAAGAAAAATAGAGCTCTACCTATCCATAAACAATGAAGGGAAAATCTTCAAGGGAACTGAATTAGATGTTGTGACCCTAAACAATGGAAAAAGGAATGATTATAAACTCTTATTCACCATAGAGGAGATGAAACCCATCACTAATGAGGAATAGATAATTTCCATGGTTAGTAGGAAGCATTATGACCTAGTCATTATTCAGATGGCTAGCCTTCATTACACCACTATGAAACTAGAGGTGCTTCATTTTATTGATGTGTTTGTTCCAATTTTCATATATTATAGGATAAATAATAATTATATCATACATGAAGGAAATTCTAATAAATTATCTTATATTTCCCCTTTGGCCTTTGAAAAATATTATAAGCTCCTAATACCTCATGTAGACTTGTCTAAAATTAGGGAATGGATCAACAAGCATGACCTAGATACTAGCCTCAAACCATGGTTACACCAAGGGAACCATGTCTTAAGAGAATTTGAGGGTAATATACCAATATTCTAATTCAAGGAAGGGATTAGGGTAATCATTAACCTATTAAATAGAGCATTAGGAGCCCCCTCAACCACATATGTAAATAAGACGTGGGTCCCCTATGTATATTTCATGGTGGAAGAGAAGCTCACCACTCTAATTGAAGACTTGATTAGTGTCTTCATAACCAACTAGTTTATTTTTATCAAAAGGAATATATCCAAGTAATTTTATATGATGTCATACTTTATGTATGCCCTACTTGGCTCCATAAGCTTCTAAAGGGAAAAAACACTATATCGCACCACTATTCAAAATTACACATATTCAAATATAGGAACCACACGAAATTCATTTGTGATTATGTATATCCTACTTTGGTGGAGGACGTCATAGGTTATCCCATGCCTAGGGTTCACCCATTGATCAAAAAATATGTGGAGATGATGGGAGATATCTGGTTTTATCCAAATTTCACAAAAATCCAAATTAAGGGAATCTTGTCCCAACATTATAGATTACATATGTATATTTCTAGTAAGTTGGTAGAGTAAGAAATTGCCTCCCAACTCATCAATGGTATTGATGGGGTTTTTAAGGAAAAGAAGAAAGGTTTTCTCCACCCCTTTCCTCTAGTCATTAGAAGGACTGTACTACAAGATTGGATATAGGTTGAAACCATGTCCAAACATAGGGACTCATTTGGATTCCAATTGGATGAGCTCAAAATGTGGGATCCTAAAAACATAGTGAGTAAGCATTTAAAGGCAAAACCATTCCCCAAACTAGTATGTGTCCATCAAATCAGTGTCCATGACACCATTTACATCAAAGCAAAGAATTATGAAGAAGTGTTGACCAAGCTCAAAGGGTACAAAATTAAGTTGGAAGATAGGTTAACAAGTGAAGATAAACTAGCAAGAGAGGTATGGAAAATGAATCCTATCCAATATCATGTTTACCCTCATCTTCTAAACCACCCTAAGAGAAACCTTAAATAGAGCAACCACCACCTCGAAGACAAATTGATCAAGGGCATGGAAAGGAAAATTAGAAGAGAGACCTAGATATGGGCCTTCATATTCAACACTACCCCAAATAACTCCATCTTTAATTGAGTATTTGGACATGATTTCCATAGAACTAGATGAAATAGTTGAAGGTACCCTCAGAGATATTGCTAAGGAATATGGCACTAATAAGGAATAAGAGCATATTGAAGAGACATAAGTCCAAGTAGAGGATCCTGAGGAGCAAAAAGGAAAATAGGTTGCTCTTGACATAGTCCTAGTGGCACCCCAAGAAAAGAGGAAGGTCGATTTGTCGTTAGTCCCTATTAGACCAAGGAAAAATCCAATATTGACCCTCACTCATTCCACTAGTGAGATCAATCTATTCAATGAGGAATTCCCCATCCATAGACCAATCATCCTTGATTGGTTCATCTATTGAAAATTATAGAAGATACCCTCTCTCTCCCACTCATGGGCATTGACAAAGGCTGGTGATAAAGAGGTACATGATGACATCAATCCATGGATCAAGGCTTTGATGAGAGAAAAAGAAGAAAAGAGGATAGTGGCCACTATAGGGCTAGAGAAAAAGAGAGTAGATGATCTAAGAGCATCTAGTAGCATAGGAGTCAAGGTTTAGAGCCTCCAACATATACAAAGCCAGTCACAACTATCCAATTCAATCTAGAGATAACTAGACTAGAAAGGGTCACCATGAGGAAAGAAATAATAGGAATTTAACAGCTCACCTTTCAAAAGGTTGAACCATTTATAGGTCTAACCCCAGTTGAAGGGAAATAACTAAGAGAACATCCCATCCATGAGGAGGATGTTGAGAGATTAATTTATGCTTAGTCAACTCAAGCCAAGGTTATGATCCAAGTAATGAAGTAGAGGATCCAAAATTTGGAAAAAGAAAAAGAGAATGTAGAGACATAGGCCATTCTATCTTTTCTTGATGTTATTATGGACATGTTTGAATCCTCCTTTTTTATATGTTTAATTCTTTGTAGTTCATGAAGATGAGTTAAGATGCATTGATCTGACAAAGTGAAGTGGCCAAAGGAATGATAACAGAATAACAAGGGGCAAAGACCAAGTTGAGGGATCTCATCAGCATATGGATTGGGAATAATCTTCCCAAATTCAAAGCTATTAGCCTAGGCCACCTGAATGCTACATTGGGGATAGTGGTGGATAAAATATAGATTCTAAGTACTTAGTTAGTAGGCTTTGATAGACTCCTTAGGGATGATGAAGATTTGATCGCCCAGATCAAGCAACTACATGGTAGTATGTTGGCCAACCCTACTAATACCTCAGCCCTTGGAATCATTGATGAGGTTGAATAGAAACACAAGGTTAATTTGGTAATGTAGTTATTTAAGAGCAAGAGCCAAGGCCAGTTTGTTAGGGACAATAGTATAATCTTTGACATGATCCTCACAACTGAAGAAAAGATTATAAAGGCTAGGAGTATCAAGGAAGATATGGCCAGAGATGATAGAGACTTCAATAACATAGTTTATCATGAGGATGTATGATTCTTGAAGCCTATTGTGGACTTAGATTTGATCAAGGAACAACATCAGAAGGATATGAAACTATTATAGGATCAACAAGGGAGTCCAAAAGTAATGGACACACCTAGTAGTTAATATTCCTTTAAAAAAAATGTTATAATATTTAAAATAGGAATATTGTTTTGTAAGGCATATGCTTGTTTGTTATCATATTGCCCCTAGATTATTCTAATTTTAAAAGACAACTATATTTTAGAACTTTCTAAAGAAGGACAATTGTCCTTATCTTTTGTACACCTGTATGTTGTAACTAATTTGTGTACTTATCTATCTATAAAAGTCATGTATAACCATCTATTAAAGGGAGAAAATTTTGAGAAAATTTTGTATACTTGGATCAATTAATATAATCAAGGAGTTATGTAAAGATTGTCCATATTTGATATGTCAATTGCTAACATAAGTTTTCTCTCAATTGCTAGTTCTATGTCTTAAAATTGAATAGTTTTTTTGAATTTTAGGTTGCATTTTATAAATCATAGGGTTTCTAATTTGTGTATACACGAGATTATTTGAATGATCTAGGATTTTATTCATTTCATTTTACTTTGTATTAAGATGTGCAAATGCTATTTGATTATAGTAGTAAATATTTAAAATTAAACCTGATTCTTACTTATGATTCTTTACATTATCCTTCAAAGTTTGCCTAGTATATAGTGAAATCTAAGTTTAGGCTATTTTGCATTATATATTGGTTTGAATTCATAATCAATTCAAATTGATGCTTTGTAATAATATTTGAGACTAAGATAGGCAATCACTCATTTTATTTCTTCCTTACCCTTTTTTTTGCTCCTTTTTTACACCATATCACTTTAACTTAAACTTCATTATAAATATACATCTAGATTAATTTGTATCTTAAGTTTGGATCATAATTAACTAAGCATTAGAAAATATACTTGTAATTTATAATCTAGACCATGATGGCTCCCAAGCATCAATTGTTATAAATTTGTGTGGGTAGTTAAACATTGATTTGTCATTATTCACCATAGGTAATATCAAGTTGCTAGAACATACTAATCATGTCTTAAATTCCTATAATTCTAAAATGAGATGTGTTCTTGAACACTAAGGAGATTTATGGTACACATAGAGGCATAAACTGGTCCCTGCTAGCACTAGAAGGAGGGCCATCTTTGTAAATTATTTGAATCTTAGTATTAGTCTGTATTGATCCAAGATTGGTGTTATCTTTGCACCTTTGAGTAATTCATTGCTTATAAGTGTAAATATAATTTATCCTTGTGGTTGGTAACATATCATTGTGCTTCCTTAGATAAAGATCAAGGTTCTTTGAGATTTGATGCTTGGTTTTGGTAAATTTAAATTGAAATTTGAAAATCCATAGTATTTGAAGTTATGATGGCTTTTTTTGACCAAATATTGGCATATCTTTCATAGATATGAGTTCAGTTGATCTTATAATTATAAAGATAGATCATATTAGCATAATTTGTTACATCTTTGAGCCATTTTAGGCAAATATCAATGTCCTTTACTATTCTTTATGTAATTTTTGTAAAATAAGACTAATGTATAGGTGTAATACTTATTACTTATAGAGATTATCTTGATACACCATATTTAAAATAGGATCTTCAACCTTTAAGTTGGAATTTCCCAAGATTCAAACTAGATCACACTCAAAGACAAGGGAGCCTTTTCTTGAACTTTAGGTTCACAAAAAGGCTATGCATGATAAAGGTAGATGTAGGAGATCCAATTCTTTGCCAAATTCATCCCTTCAAATTAATTTTGCCTTCAACATTCATCCAAGTATGGCTTGGTTGGGAGAGTCTTCAATCAATGTGTTAGGTGTGGTACATGATCTCCCACATAACCCTAAGAATTATTTGTCTACGTTTAGTCTAATAGGTATAGTAACTATTAAATAACACATAAAATATTTTAAAGTTTCCTTAAGGTTGATAAATTTTGTGCATGAGGATGTGGCTTATAGGTTATTCCCCTTTACCTTTAAATATATTGCCTATGAATGGTTTTTGAACTTGCTTGATAATTATATCACTAGTTGGCATAGTTTCACCAATGTGTTCATAGATCAATTTGGTAATATTTTAAGTCCTTGTGTTATTAACCATCAATTTACCACCATTAGAAGAGATTCAAGTGAGCCTATTAGGTCCTTAAATGCTATATTTTATAAAATGTATAGCAGGACCATAGAACCCTATAAGCATGATATGTCTTAGCTTTAGAAATCTACAAGGATGCAGTAGATCCCATGACCTTCATATTCTCGAAGAGATCTATGCTAGCTATAACTTCATTAAATAGGGCCTATTTTGAAGTAGTAACCATCAATGATCAAATACATCCCCAAGTATAGATATATTATTCTATTCCAAACATTAACCCATATATTCCCACTCTGAACATCTTTCCAAACAACAACTAAAATATCCCAACCCTAAATCAACTTCTAAACCTAAATCAATTGCCTTTGAGTCATGTTGCTCCTAATTAGAGCCTTAGATTTTTGAGTCATTATTCCAATAATGGATTTAATAAAAATGATCAAAGAGCTTTAGTATCAGCTGATAATGATAACAATAACTAGGTACATAATTTTGAAACTCCTAAAAATGAGAATGAGTCTATATTAAAAATGGTTGAAAAATTGAGCACTAATTTTCTTCAGCTACAAAAGCAATTTGGAAATATTTTTGAAAGATCTGGTAGGAACTTCTAATTTCAAAGGTATAATATGCCAAATAATATATTTTAGAATGATAGTTTCCATAATAATAAGAATAATGAGCCATTTTCTAAAAAGAAGACCATGGACATTAACCTGATTATTGTAGAGTACATTACACCACCAAACATGGTGAAATTGATTTCATTAAGTTTTTTAAGGATTTTGAGGCTTTCTAGGAAGAATTAGATACATTTAAAATAGTACCTAACAAGGATAATGGTGTAGGTACTTCTGGATCCAAGTCATATGATCAATCCTTCATGGTAGATACTTTTGATTTCCTTTTGTAAGATGAGAATGAACCTAATGAGATCCTTGAGGAGATCCAATCCTTTCAACATTTCTTGAAGAAGACCTATCCCTTGAGGAATAGAGAGAAAAGGAAACCCTTAACTACCTCAATGCATCCAAACAACTTTGGAACTCCTCTAGACACCTCTTCAAGTAACAATCCAAAGCCACCTAAAGGGAGTACTTCTAAACCCAATGTTGATATTCCTTGTTCTTATAATAGAACTAGATATAATATACTTGAGGATATGAAAAAAAATAAAGGCTAACATCACTTTGCATGAAATTACATAGATTATAGAGTAAAGGGGCCTCTTACTAGAATCTTTATCAAAGAAGTCCAATAAGCCACCTAAGGCTGACCATGCCAATGTGACTATGCACAAAGCCAAAGCTGAATCTCCTCCTTTCCTTCTCATTGTCAAGATGTTTGGTAATAAATTACATAATTTCTTATTATATTCTGGTACATCTACCAATATCATACCTATAGGTATATGCAAACAACTTAGTTTAACACCTATAAAGTGTGATAGGGTTGTCACCCAACAAGACAAATATAGAGTTAAGGTAATTAGGGAAATTTTAAATGTTTATATGTAGCTAGCCTCTAAACCTAGGGTTCAATAGTTCATTGATATTCAAGGTATTGATGTACCTAATGTTTATGGGATCTTGTTAATTAGGGAGTGGACCAAGGCCCTAAATGATTACATGTCCATATATTGCTCACACTTATGGTTACCTTGAAAGGGAGTTCTAAATCAAATCAAGGTTGAAAGAGGGCCAAAGATGAAACACATGATAATGGAGTAAAATGTTGTGAATGAGAGGGTTAACATAATTGACTTAGACTTAGGGGTTTTCACCCTAGAGACTGATAAGGTATGTGATCCCAAGAAATTTCATGATATTCTTGGACTATGAAAATTGCATTTTGATGGTGCTAGGTGTAAGGCTAGATCTAGATTAGGCATTGACCTTATCAACTCTATTAGTAAGAAATACCATGCTTCTTATAGACCACACTTCCCTTGCACTAACAATCTTACTGAATATGAATCCCTTATCCTAGGTTTGTAATTTGATATAAAGAATAAGGTCAAAGAACTACTAGTTTATGGGGATTTAGAATTAGTGGTCAACTAAGTAAGAAGAAAATACCAATGTAATCTCTCATACCTTAAGACGTATAAGTTTAGGGTTTGGGATTTTATTAAGTCCTTTGATGATTTTAGTATCACTTTTATCTCAATATAAGGTAAATAAGCTACTGATGAGTTGGAAACTGTTGTATCCAACCTCATGCCCAACCAAGATTCCCCTAATTTTAGCACTAAGCTAATCCCTTGTCTCTTAGTACCTGATAATGTTACCCATTTTCAATTTTTCATTGATGATCAATAGATATTGGATTTCATGACCAATTATAGAGCATTTGATGCTCATATTATTGATAAGACTAATGAAAATGTATCTAAGGAGGACAAGTTTGATATTAAATCCATTCAATTGAATGATAACAAGATCCCTAAGGGGATGATTGCTTTAGAGAGACTATTTGATCAGGACAAATTGGTTGAGGTTTCTAATATTTCCAAGGTTAGTACGAAATAATATAAGTAAGTGTATTATTATGCCTTTCAAAGGTCTATGCCTTCCAAGGTCCATGGACTATGCCTTCCAAGGCCTGATTAGTAAGTGTATTATTATATATATGGATGATCTAACAATTTTTTCTAAAAATAGGTAAGATTACTTTATGCACTTGTAAAAAAAATTTAAGAGATGCAGAAGGTATGGGATCTCCTTAAACCCTAAGAAGCGTATATTTTATGTTATAGAAGGAAAATTACTAGGTCATGTAATAACTAAGGATGGGATCTCTATATATCTTGAAAGAGTGGAGACCATATCTAGAATAAAACTTTTGATTAATATAAAAGAGTTAAAGTCATTTTTTGGTTAGATAAACTTTGTAAGAAAGTTAATTTTTAGATTTTTAGATATTTTCAAGCCACTAAATGACATGGTAAATAAGGATACCAAGGTCTCATGGAATGAAGAATCTAGAAAGGAATTCAATGAGATTAAGGAGGCCATTATATAGGATCTAGTCCTAATAAGTCCTAACTTTTCAAAGGACTTCTACCTCTATTAATTTTCCTCTAATTATACCATGGCTACTATAATAACTCAAAAAATTAATGGGTGTGATCACCCAATAGATTTTATGAGCACTAATTTTATGAATGTTTTATTAAACTATTCATTGATTAATAAGTAGATATATACATTTGTAAAGGTATTAAATAAATTCAAGCATTACATCCTTAGAAATAAAGTGCATGTTATCTTACCTAACCCTACCATAAAGCTTGTGTTAAGTTAGAATGAGATTAGAGAATGTAGAGGTAAGTGGATGTCAATTTTGTAGGAGTATGACATAGAAATGAAATTAGAAAAATTGGTAAGATGCTAAGGTATGATCTAAATGATTGTTGATACCAGCCCTAGGTTAAGTATTATGTAATTTAATTATTAGAACATTCAAGCTAGTTAATGGTATGATTCTATTATTCATTTATTAATTAATGGTACCTATCCTATAGGGTTGACAAGGGAGTAAAAAAGGGCTCTAAGGCTCAAAGCTACTCATTATCTAATCAAGAATGGAGTCTTATATAGGAAAATATTTGAGAGAGTCTCAAGTGTGTTTCAAAAGAGGAAGCTTCTCAAATCATGAGTACCTTCCATGAGATGTTTGGTAATGAAAACCCATCAAGGAAGATTATTGCACATAAGATTCTTAGAGCTGGATACTATTGGCCAACTATCTTCAAAGATGATCACAAGCATGTGAGAGAATGCCACTCTTTCTAAATTTTTAGCACCAAGGAGACTAAGGCAGCAATACCTCTACAACCAGTCATGGTTGACAAACCATTTGCACAATGGGAGTTAGAATTTGTAAGAGTAATCAACCCAAATTCATCTGAAGGTCACAAATTCATCTTGTCTACCATAGATTATTATACAAGTTGGGCTAAATTTGTAGTCACTAACAAGGCATAATGGAGGAAGTGATCAATTTCTAAGAAGAAAAACTTTGCACTAGATTTAGAACTCTAGTCTCTCTAGTGTGTGATAATGGGTATGCATTTTCATCTATAGAGATGATTTAATGGGCCTATGACAATGTTATTTGTATGAAGTTTTCATCCAACCACTATCCCCAACAAAATGGAGTTTCTGAGTATACCAATAAAAATTTAATGAAAGCAATCAAGAAATCTATTGAAGACAAACCCAGGACTTGGCACAAGTTTCTCAAGTATGCATTATGGGTAGATAGGATAATAATTAAACAAACCTTAAAGGAATTACCTTTTATATTAGTGTATGTATAATAACTAATCTTTCCTATCACTCTTAAGTTTCCCATGTATAGATTCATACAGGAATATATGGAAGAGGGTCAAGAATTAGCAAACTCAAGATTGCTAGACATAATTCAGATGGAAGATGTAAAGGAGAGAGCCTTTGTTAACATTAATAAGAATCATACCATAGTGAAAATATGGTTTGATAAAAGATCAAATATTAAGGTGTTTAGACAAGGGGACCTAGTTCTCCTTTAGGATAAAGCATCTGAACCTAAAGGTAAACATGGGAAATTCACACTTTTGTGGATTGGCCCATAATAAATTGTATAAGTATTGAGGAATAACACCTTTAAGCTTAAATATCTATAAGGATTAGGGTTCACATTACCCACCAATGGACAATACCTCAAGCACTACTTCTCTATTGCTCCTCCTAGGATTTTCATAGAATAAACTCTATAAGATGGTTAGATTTAGTGTAGGTTGGCTAGTTAGTTTCTTTCAAATTCCTTTCCTTCCTATCCCTTATTTTTATATGATTTTGTGTATATTTATTTATTTTTATTTCCCTATATTTGTTACTTTTTGTTTCCTATGTGTTTCTTGTTGCCTTGTTCTTTGATTCTAATAAATCCTTTTGGACAATCTTGAGCTCAAAGTTAGGCAAGTTGCTTAAAAATTCCCAAAATTAAAAAAGTATTACTATGGAATTGAAATGTAAGTATAATGTTGTAATGTGAATGAATTGGTAAAGACCAATATAAGAAGGCAACTATTTCATAATAACTTTAGACATTATCTAGACCTCAAATTAGTTTTAAGAAGATTTCACTTGTAGGATGAGAGACCAAACTATCATGGTATAGCCACACTAGCACTTAATCAACATCTTTACCTAGGATAAAAGTTGTAGCCATAGGTAATTCTTTGAAGATCAAAAAGTTGACCAAATCCTTAAACCTGGCTACCCTAGTTCCCAACCTTGTTGAAAGCATAAATGTCTAGAAAAAATACAAAAAAGAAGGATTTAATGCAAAATCAATAGCTTTGTAAGCATAGGTGATTCTAGTAATCTCCATTAGGGATATGGACACCTAGTTAGCAATGGAGTAGAGGCTTGATTGGAACCAAAGGCATCTTTGTTAGGGTTATGGATGTCTAGTTGGTATTAGTGTAATGCCCAAGCCTTCCCTAAGTAAAGAGCATGGTTCTTAATGGATATCTAAGCATGCTCCATGTTAGTGTTAATGATTAAGGACATAAAACTTGTAAGTTCTTTCTTGAAACCCATGAAAAATAGTAAGTGGAATCAAAGCACACACACAATATGGCTATGTCTTAATGTTTGACCTAACTCTACAATTACAAGGTTTGTTGTAACCATAATCTAATATGGATAATGATATTGATCAAGTGGAGTGGATGACCCAATTATTTATCTAAATCAGAGTCTCTAGGTTCTAACATATTTCTATGTTTCCCCTAAAATTTCATCATTTATTGAGGCTAACATACCCCTTTTTTAAAAAATTGGGACCCTTGAGAAACCCTACAAATTAAATATGAAAATATGGCATGTTAGGATCATTTATATAATTTGAAGATCATAAACTTTATCAAAGTCAAGATTACTTGCTATGTTTTTCTTTAATTTTGTCTAACATTGATAATAAATAGTATTTATGGATTTTAGGTTCAAGTTCCATGGTGTTCCTATTGATAAATGCACATTCTAAAACCCTGGAAAAATCCTTAGTTCAAATTTGAATACTAGCGAGAACTATATTGGTGGGAACCTTTTAAAACCTATTTTGGAATTAAGCACAATTGTCATGTTTAAATATTTAAGTTGTGTTTCTTAACACAACTCAAACTTAGCTAAAAAATGCTTGGTCCCCTTTATTATTTCCCCCTCTAAGTTCTTTATATTTTTTACTAGGTTTAATATTCATTTTACAAGGTCTCTTTTTAATATTTCCTAACTTGGCCCCTTTGATTCATAAGATTAGCCTAAATTTTTAACCCTAAGGACCTATCATGTTTATTAATATGAATGAGACCATAGTGCTAACATTTTAGCCTAAGTCTTTTATTCACCGTGGATCCTAACTTAACTTTCTTATTTCTTGTAGACCCAATGACCTGCACTTTATCATGGCATTTGATCCAATGGAGTGAGAAAGGCCCAAGATTTAACTTAAATAGAATTAATCTTAAAATATATAATTATCCATAATTTATCATAGGAAAGGGATCCAATAGTGTGAATACCTTGACAAAGTTTCACCCTTAGCCTACATCTAATGGTTTTCACTTCATCATAAAGACTTGATCAGATGGAGTGAGGCATCGTTGCAAGGTCAAAAGATTATGAAAGGCCCACAAGATTGACATATGACACCCTTACATTCAAGTATTAAAATCAAATGGGTCTCACCTAACAAAAATAACCAATCATGAGCAAGCTCTCAGATCATGATCCTATAGCTCTCGCTTACTCATAGGACCTTAATCCAGTGAAGTGCATTAAATTTGAGATCCTAGGAAGGCCCATGGAGGTGCCAAGTGATACTCTCCTATTGTGTCATAGTAATTTGATGAGCTTAAAATTGATGTTCTCATGACCGTCATTTGATGTCTGTGAGGATGTATTTGATGCCTGCATGATTGTCAAATTTAACCCCATCAAATTAAAAGATTCACTAGATTAAAATTTATGTTTGCACTACTATCATTCAATGTGCATGAAGATGTATTTGATGATTATGAGACCATCAAGTTTAAGCTAATAAATTATTTTTTTCAATACTATCATAAACTCTAAAATGTTTTTAGGAAGCTCATAAATTACCATGTAGACTAATGGAAGCCCTCGAAAGATGCTCAGACATTAAAAATATTCAATCTGCAAATATAAAAATGGTCTTGTGGTCTAATTATATGAAAAATGAACTTATTATAAGTCTATACTTTAAGTTCCCCATTGCATTTTATTCAAATACCATGAACCTTAAACTATAGACTTATACTAAGTCTAATTTTAAAGAGTCTTTGTGATGTAGACTTAAACCAAATGCTTCTAACAAAAAATTTTACTGTGTTTATTAATATAATAAAACTCTATCTACCATTAGACCATTAGATCATTTTGACCCCTTTGAGTATGTTCTATAGGCTTGGCATAAATATTTTACCCCAAAATATACATTATGTTTATTAAACATAGCATAAACTTTGGCCTAAAACATTTAGCCATGGCCCCCTTTATATGAATCCAAAAAAATAACCCATAAACCCTTTAGCCTAAATTTTATTTTGTGTTTAATAGACATGAAATAAACCTTATCCTAAGAATTTTGAGCCTAAATAATGTGTTAACTTAAAGATTGGGAGTATTTGCAGATCAACAGCTTGCACTTTGTTGTGGGAGGATGATCCAACAATGTGAAGACCCCATAGACTTTTCAATAAAGGATTGATAGACCATGGGCTCAATATGTGGTACATTCAAAGCAAAACTGACAGATGATCCAATAGTTTATGCTTCATCTTACTCTATGATCTAACAACACAAAATCATCGAAGACTTTTCAAAGGCATGCGAAGATGTTGAGTGACACAACCATGAAGCTTGGTACTGAAAAGAGTCAATCACAAATAAGGACCCAAATCAAGATCAATGGTTCACAATCATTCATAGGATGATATTCATCCAATAGTAAAAAATAAAAAGAAGGCATTTTTAAATGCTAATGGCTATTGCTCAAAGGCATTTATGAAAAAATGCCATGAAGGTCTTGATCGATGCCACATAAGTGCCATGCAAGCAGAAGAAGACAAAATGAGAAATATTGTGTGCTAAAAAATACAAAAGTATAAAGTCAAAGGTTAAAATAAAATCCCAAGCACATATGAGCTAAATTATAGATAAGCTACCACCATTAAAGCTCTAAAACCCTAAACCCTGCATAAAAGAGACTAAATGAACTCAATTGGTTACAATTCCATCCAAGAGAAGCTTAATTATGTTTTTGAGTGAAAAAAACATCACAAAGATCAATTGAAATTTGGAGTGAATAATTTGTAGAAGTAGAAACCATGGTAGCTCACATGCAATAGTTGAAAGCAGAAATAGAACTCTACCTGTCCATAGATAATGAAGGGAGAATCTTCAAGGACATTGAATTGGATGTTGTGTCCCTAAACAATGGAAATAAGAAATTTTCTAAACTCTTCTTCACCTTAGAAGAGTTAAAACCCATTACCAAGGAGGAATAAAGAATTACCATGGTTAGTATGAAGCATTTTTACCTAGTTGCTATTTAGATGGACAACCTTCATTACACCGCTATGAAACTAGAGGTACTTCATTGTCTTGATGTGCTTGCTCTAATTTTCATAGACTATAGGATAGACAAATATTGGATCATCCATGAAGGAAATTCTAAGAAAGTAGCCTAAATTTCTCTTTTATCTTTCAAAAAATACTATAATCTCCCAATACCTCATGTAGACTTATCCAAAATTAGGGAATAGACCAGCAAGCATGACCTAGATACTATCCTCAAACCATGGTTATACCAAGGAAACCATGTCTTTAGAGACTTTGAGGGTAAGATCCCAATATTCTAATTCAAGTAAGGGATCAAGAGAATCATGAACCTATTAAATAAGGCATCAAGATCCCCCTCAACCACGTTTGTAAATAAGACCTGGGTTCCCTATGTATATTTCATGGTGGAAGAGAAGCTCACCCCTCTAATTATAGACTTGATCAATGTCTTCCTCACCAATTAGTTCATCACTATCAAAAGGAAGACATCCAAGCAATTTTACATGATGTCATACTTGATAGATGCCCTATTTGGATCCATTATCTTCCCAAGAATTAGAAATTGGTATCTTGAGGGCAAAACCACTATATCCCACCACTATTCAAAAGTGCACATCTTTAAATATAGGAACCACATGTAATTCTCTGTGATTATGTATATCCTACTCTAGTGGAGGCCATCATAGGTTATCCCATTCCTAGGGTTCACCCATTGATTAATAAATATGTGGAGATGATGGGAGATATCTAGTTTTATCCATATTACATAGTAATCCAAATTGAGGGAATATTATCCCAACCCTACAAATTGCCTATATATGTTCCTAGTAAGTTGGCCTAGTAAGAAATTTCCTCCCAACCCATCAATGGTTTTGATGGGGTCTATAAGGAAAAGAGGAAAAGTCTTCTCCACCCCTTTCCTCTAATCATTAAAAGGACCATGTTGTAAGATCAAAAATAGGTTGAAACCATGTCCAAACATAGGGACTCATTTGGATTCTAATTGGATGAGCTTAAAATGTGGGATCCTAAAAACATAGTGGGTGAGCATTTCAAGGTAAAACAGCTCCCCAAAATAGTATATGTGCATCAACTTAGTGTCCATGACACCATTTACATCAAGGAAAAGAATTATGAAGAATTATTGGCTTGGATCAAAGGGTACAACATTAAGATGGAACATAGGTTAACAAGTGAAGATAAACCAGTAGGAGAGGTATGGTAAATGTATCTTCTCCAATATCATTTGCTACCCTCATCTTCTAAACCACCCTAGAAGTAGCCTCGAATGGAGTAGCCACCACCTTAGAGACAAATTGAGCAAGGGCATGGAAAGAAAATCTAGAAGAGAGACTTAGAGAGGGGACCTCATATTCAACACTACCCCAATGACCTCCATCTCCAATTGAGTATTTGGACATGATTTCCCTAAAACTAAATGAAATAATTCAAGGTTACCTCAAGGAGCTTGTTAAGGTGTATGGAACTGATAAGGAAGAATATCATATTGAAGAGACATAAGTCCAAGTAGGGGAGCCTAATAATGAGAAAGGAAAAGAGGTTACTCTTGACATAATCCCAGTGGCACCCTAGGAAAAGAGTAAGTCAGAGTTGGCATTGGTCCCTATTGGACCAAGGCAGAATCCAAGATTGACCCTCACTCATCCCACTAGTGAGATCAATCTATTTAGTAAAGAATTCCCCATCCATGGACCAATCATCCTTGATTGGTTCATCTATGGCAAATTTTAGAGTATCCCCTCTCTCTCTCCCACTCATGAGCACTAACAAAGGGTGGTGATATAGAGGTACATGATGACATCAACCCATGGATCAAGACTTTGATGAGAGAAAAATAAGAAAGGAGGATAGTGGCCACTATAGGTATAAATAGTAAGAGAGTGGATGCTCTAATAGTATCCAGTAGCATAGGAGTTGAGGTTCTAGAGCCTGAAACATATACAAATCTAGTCACCATTATCTAATTTAATCTAGATACAACTAGACTAGAAAGGGTCACCATGAGGAAATAAATAATAGGAATTGAAGAGTTGAAAGGAAATATCCAAGAGAACATCCCATCCATGAGGAGGATGTTGAGAGCTTAATTGATGCTCAGTCAACTCAAGCCAAGGCTAGGATCTTAGGAATGAAGTAGAGGATATAAAATTTGGAAAAATAAAAATAGAACATAGAGACATAGGCCATTCTATCTATGCCTGATGATATTTTGGACATGTTTGAAGCCTCATTTTTTGATATGTTCAATTCCCTATAATCTGTGAAGATGAGGAAAGATGCATTAATCCAACAAAGTGAATTGGCCAAAGGAATGATAGCATAATGGCAAGGGGTAGAGACCAAGTTGAGGGATCTCATTAGCATATGGATTGGGAAAAAGCTTCCCAAATTAAAAGCTATTATCTTAGGCCACTTGAATGTTCCATTGGGGATAGTGGTGGATGAAATATAGAGTCTAATTACTTGGTCAGTATGCTTGGCTATACTCTTTAGGGATGATGAAGAGATAATTGCCTGGATCAAGAGACTACTTGGCACTATGTTGGCCAACCCTAACAAGACCTTATCCCTTGGAATAATTGATGAGGTTGAATATAAACATAGGGTCATTTTGGTAATGCAATCAGTTAAGAGCAAGAGCAAAGGTTAGTCCAATAGGAATAATAGCAAAATATTTGACATGATCCTCATAGTTGAAGAAAAGATTATAGAGGCCAGGAGTATCAAGGAAGTTATGGCCAAAGATTATAGAAAATTCAATGACTTAGATAATCATGAGGATGTATACTTCTTAAATCCTATTGTGGACTTGGATTTGATCAAGGATCAACATTAGAAGGCTATAGAACTATTGTAGGATCAACAAGGGAGTCTTGAAGCAATGGACCCACCTAGTAGTTAATATTCCTTTTGAAAAAACATTATAATATTTAAAATAGGAATATTATTTTGTAAGGATTATGCTAGTTTGTTAGCATATTGCCCCTAGGTCAGTCTAATTATAAAAGAAAACTATATTTTAGAACTTTCTAAAGAAGGATAATTGTCCTTATCTTTTGTACACTTGTATGTTATAACTGACTAGTGTACTGCCTTATCTTTCTATAAAAGGCATGTATCACCATCTTGTAAAGGGAGAGAATTTTAAGTGAATTTTGTATACTTGGAGGAATAAAGATAATCAAGGAGTTATACAAAGATTGTCCATATTTGATATGTCAATTACTAACATAGATTTTCTCTCAATTACTAGTTTTATGTCTTAAATTTGAATAGTTTCTTTGAATTCTGGGTTGCATCTTCTAAATCATAGGGTTTCTAATTTATGCATACACTAGATTAGTTGAAGGATCTAGGATTTGTTTCACTTCATTTTGATCTATATTCATATGTCCAAATGTTATTTGATTATAATAGTAAATCTTTAAAAGTAAACATGGTTCTTACTTATGATTCTTTACATTATCCTTCAAAGTTTGCATGGTATTTAGTGAAATCTAAGCTTAGTCTATTTTGAATTATATATTAGTTTGAATTCATACTTAGTTGTAATTGATGTTTTGTCATAATATTTGAGACTAAGATGGGCAATCACTCATTTTATTTTTGCCTTACCCTTCTCTTTGCTCCTTTTTTACACCAGATCACTTGAGCTTAAACTTCATTATAAATATCCATGTAGATTAATTTTTATCTTAAGTTTCGATCATAATTCACTAAGCATTAACAAAGATAATTACAATTTACAGATTAGACCAGGATGGCTCCCAACCATTAATTTTTATAAATTTGTGTGGATAGTTAAACATTGCTTTATCACTATTTAACCATAGGTAATATCAAGTTTCCACAACCTACTACTCATGCCCTGAATTCTTATAATTCTAAAATGAGAAGTGTTATTAAAAACTAAGGAAATCTATGGTACACATAAAGGCATCAACAGATCATTCTTTTATTATATAAATAAAAAAATATCTATCATCTACCCAACCACCTGATTTACTTATTTATCATATCAAGGTTGTGACCATTTGACAAAGCTTGTGGTACCAAGATATCATCCAATACTTAGAACATCAAACTTATCTTCCTAATCTAGATTCTCATGAAAAGACATGCATTCATAAATAAGCTTTCAAATATGCATTTCGACATAACATCCTTTACTATCATAACACTAAAGGTACCTTTCTCTATTGTGTTATGAAAGATGAGGTTCATCCTCTACTCAATCAAACACATGGGGGAATTTAAGATGGCGACTATAGTGGACATGGTATAACATGAAAATGCCTATGTATGGGTTAATTTTGGTGTAATCTTGAAAAATATGCAAGTGAATATTCTAAAAAGTGTAATCCTTGTTAGCTTCATAATGATCTTATCCATTCACCTCCTATCAATTTCAAACTAATGAATCTCATTGGCCATTTTCCATATGGGGATTTTATTTCATTGGTAAACTTCCTCACTCCCAAGATGGGTATGTCTTTATAATCATTGTTACCTAATGCTTTACCAAATGATTAGAAGGCATGCCCTTTATTAATGTTATCAGTCCTACCATATCCAAGTTCATTATTAACCAAATTATTTTCTTCTTTGGCATTATTCATAACATCATTTTAGACAATGGTGGTATATTAGAAAATAAACATGTTAAACAACTTTGAACCAAATTCAAGATCAATCATAATTTTTCCATGCCTTATCATCTATAATGTAATGGTGAAATTGAGGCCACCAATAAAATTATTAATAAAATTATTTAAAAGGTAATTCATGAAACCCACATGGATTGGCATATTCATCTTTACCCTACACTTTGGGCCTATCAGACTAGCATATGTGCTACCACTGGGGCAAATCCATTTTTGCCAGTCTATGGTTCTAAGTTGGTTCTTTCATTAGAAGTTGAGCTTCCCTCTCTTCATATAGCTCTTCACAGTATTATTCTCAATGAATAACTATGTGAATCTCACCTTCATGCCCTTGATATTCTTGATGAACATCATGTTTTTACATTATAACATAACCACCAATACAAGGCTTACATTGCTAGACAACATAAGAAATGTGTTAAAATATATACATTTAATATTGGTAATCATGTCCTTAAACTAGATTACACCCATGATAAAGAAGGTAAATATGACTAAAAATTTTGGGTCCCATATTTATTTAAAGAAATTATTTGTCCAAGCACTTACCATCTTCAAACTAATGAATGCCATTTTTTCAAAGAACCCACGAATGCTCAATTCCTTAAAAAATACTTTGCCTAAACATTTCTTTCTTATCATGTTTTATATCTATATATTTATAACATATTTTTGTAGGTAACTTAAGAATGAGTATTTTCCTTTACATTAGTACCCTCTTTTCACAAACCTTTAGTCCTCCCTTTTGGTATTTTGGTTTCTTGATGTACTATAGTCTTCCTTATATTCTTGCATTTTCTCTTGTTTTTCACACCCCTTGGGTTTTTCTTTTGTGATTTGCTTTGTAAGACTACAGATAGGACCCAACATCCCTCATAAAACCACCATATTTTTCTTTTTTTAATGCTTTCTAATGTTGTTTTGGTATCCTTTGGGCTTTTATTTTGTGAGTTGCTTTATAATAAGGCTCCCTCACTTTGATTTTCTCTTGTTTACTGACACCCTCATGGATTTTTGTTTTATGAGTTGATTTTTAAGACCATAGATAGGACCTATACCTCCTCATAAAATTACCATCTTTTAATTTTATTGATCCTTGTTCTCAACTTTAGCTTTTGCTTCTTTTGCTAGATGAAATATACATAACAATCTATGTTAGCATGTCTTCCTCCATTTCCCTCATTCTTATGATAATAAATCACACTTTACTATCATTTTATCCCTCTTTTTTCCCTTTGTCACATTTTTTGCAATTTGAAGCAATTCAAATTGTTCCATTTGTCATTCCTCTTGATTTCCCCTTCTTTTCATCTTTGCATTAGATAAAACAAGGTCAAAATCAAGATAGTACTTTTATTTTACCTAGATTTATGAGATTTTTAAACCCTATGTTCTTTGAAGTTCTCTCTCTTATTAACCTTGTCCCAAGTTTTCAAATGAAATTCATCTTTAGCATCCATGTTTGGTTTTCCAAATCCCTATGGAGGAGGAATATTTAAAAAAAAACATCAAATGAAATTTAAAATCCAACTCATTTGAAACAAAAGGCAATGATATCTAAAAGGCAACATACAAATCTAAAAAGTCAAATTCACACAAAAATATGTGATTACAAGCACATCTCATATCTCCAATCAAAGCTCAAGCTCCATAGTCAGCTTCACATAAAGCTGAAGTCCTTTAGGGTGTGGTAGGTCAGTAGATTAGTATAAGGGATTTCAAAAAAAACTCTATGGTGCTACCTACTTTCTCACACAAGTACCCAATCTTTGTAGTAGATCGATGGCTCTGTAAGCAGTCTTGAGTAATGGGGAAAATGTCATGGGAAGGTAGGTCCATTTTACTTTTCATGCATATAGCCTTAATGGGATGATCTATATACTCCATTTGTTTACCCAAGACTTGTGTGGCTAACAAAATTTCTTCATAGTCCTTAAGGTTGAAAGTCTTCTTGTTTTGACAAACCTAATTTGAGTGTCTTGACTTTGATAAAGAGTTGCCTCTACCTTATTTTTTCCTTCATTATCCCATCCACCCATTTCATTTTCCCCCCTTGATAGACAAATTGTGATTCCAAATATTTTTTCCCTCTTCTTTAATTATTTTTTCTTCACATCTTAAAAACATGCTAGCATTACTTTGTTTTAGTTTTATCTATCCTTAAATCAAAATAACATGTTTTAATAACTTTGGATCATTTTATTTACACCATGATTTATATTTAATAGACTTACTTTACCTTCATTTTACCATATGTCATTATTTTTATTTCTTGCTATTATGGACACCTGAGTTCGTACCTTTTTTCCATTGTTAAGTGAGGTTGGCTTGTTACATCTCACTCAACAATATTTTTTTCCCTTTTATGCATCCTTTTTCCATTATTGAGTGAGATTTGGATTGTTACTACTCACTCATAAATGTTGTTTTACTATTTTATTTAGTCTTTTATCTATTTATTTTGTTTTTATTTTACCATCTTGTTTAACATGTATCATTAGTTTGATTTGATGAGTTTACCTTTATTATTTTAGGATAACTTGGTTGAATTTTTTGGTATTTAGTAACCTTAGCTTTTCAATTACCTAATTTACTCTAGTTTTTTTGACTTGGTCATTTGGTCTAACATAGCACTTGTCACCCTAACTTGCCAAATTTCCAAAGTAAATCATGTCCTCATATCACTAGCTCTCTTAGCTTTTCTTATGTTTGTTTGTTTTTTCTCTTTAGTTTTATATTATTGGGTTTGTCAAAAGTAGTATTTACACCCTACACAATCAAAACTAATAACATAGTAGACAACCATCTTGTGATAAAGGTAAGTCAAAATATGCATCATAATTACTTTTTAATTATTTACTTTTCAGTCATTTACTTGTTAGATTAGTTTCCTTTTCAGTCATTTACTTTCAGTTATTTTATGATTTCAGTCAAATACCACAATAACCTCTTGTGAAGCCCCATTGTCTAAAGGAAATATTGATTATTGATGGGTTTACATTTAGGTAAGTATATTCTAACTTTGTTCTCCTCTCTTTTAGTAGATAGAAGTAGAATAAGTGTTGGCTTAAATAATATTACTCTTCATATTCCATGTATTAGGGTGTTACTCATACTTAATTTATTTGAGGTTCCCTATACATGTTTGTATTATTTTTCTTTACTAACCCCCCCACTTTGTGCCACAAGCTTTAGTGTGCCTTAGATTATATTTACTTTTCTTATTATTATAATAGTGAAATATTAAATCATAAGACTCTTTTAGGGTTTTTGTGTGACTATGTTAGACTATAAGCTTTAGAACCCTACCTCACATGGTGTGTTGTGACAAGTGATCCCCTAATAGATTCTAGTAAGTCCTCACATTGGTCATGCTTCCACTTAACAATTGTATTCCCCCAATCATAATTGTAGGTGTGTTCTATCCCATCTGATTTAAGATTGATTTATGGACATGATGCATTTCTGATTGTCTACATAGATCATTAACCTCTTGACTCATCTCACTCTATTGATTTTCTTGATACAAATGAATGTGATCGATATATCTTCTACCAAGATTCATGCACTTGTGCCACTTGTAAATCATGCCTTTGTATTCTAGGTTCACTAAATCCTTAACTTTTTTATGTGCCATTAATCTTGAATCCATGCTTGAGTACAAGCCATTAATATATATGGGCCCATTAACCTATCAATCATCACTCATCATTAAATATTTTATATGGATGAATTTGGACCATTGGATTTGCCTAGATCCACTATTTTAAAATAAAAGGCTACTTCATGAGCTCAAATATGACATATGCACAATTGTATTTGATGTTTACACAAATATTTTTAGCATTTTCATGACTGTCACTAGGATATTCAAACTTTAATAGTCACTTGTTGTGGCTTGAATTTGATGTTCACATAACCATCAATTGATGTCTATGGGAATGTTAATGACATATGTGTGACCATCAATCTTTATACCCTAATGATATTTGTTGAGCCCAAACATTAACACTTGAGTGAATGTCACTCTACTAGATCACAAATTCCATGGGCTATTTCTTTCAGACCTTTTATTGGACATTCATTGTGGACTTTGTGTCTCAGCTACTTTCTCTGAAGGAATTTTTTTTGGCTCTTTTGCATCAGATAAAATGTTTGAGGAAATTCTCATGGGATAATTTCCCAAAATCATTATTTTTGCCTTATCTTTACCTTAAATAATTTTTTGTAGATAAAATGTCTAAGAGAATTATGTCCTTAACTCTTTTTGTGGACCTTTTGATTTGGACAAAATGTTCAAAAGAATTCATGCCTTCAGTATTTTTGCTCAACCACTTTCTCCAAAAGAATTTGTACTTAGTCTTTTGCCTCAAAACAAATTCTTTGAAAGAATTCTGCCTTCAAGAAAATTGTCTTAAAAAATTTTATTAAAATAATTTGTGCCCTTGTACCTTTTTTCAAAACTTTTGTCTTTGAGCTTTTTGATTTCAAATAGCATTTGTGACCCTTTGTATCTTTTGTATCGGGACACTTTGCTAAATAATGACACTTCAATAAAATTATTTAAGGTAATTTATCAAATAAATGACCCTTTGGGATTTTATTTTAGACTAATTTACTTGAAAGATACCCTTTGAAACTATTGTCTAGGAATTTCCTTGAAAAATGACCCTTTGGGAGTTTGGTTTTAGATAAAATGTCTAAAACAATTCTTGATACTTACCCAAAAAACTTGAAACAAATTTCTCAAAAGAATTTGAACACTTAGCCAAATAAAGTTGAACAATTTCTCTGAGGGAATTATGCCTTTTACTTTTATTGTGGTATTTATGTGGAATAATTTCGCTAAGGGAACTCTAAATTCTCTAACACTTATCAAAAAATTTCCTAAGTGTAAACTTAGACTTTTCTAAACCTTCTCCTATAAATGCTTAGCACCATGAAAACCTACCACTTACATATATGATTCTAAAATGACCCCTAAGACACCAAATGACACAAGGACTAAGCTAGACTATAACCAAAGCTAGAATGGCATATGAAATGACATCAAATGATCTAAAACATACACTATGACATTATGAAAAGCCCCTATACAATATTTTAACTATAGGGGGTTGACCTATTTTAGCCTGTGGGAAAAAATAGTCAACATTCTTGGTGATTTCCCAGGGATGGTATGCTTGTTATGCCATGACCAGTTACCTAATCCTTTCCATTGAGATATGGACTCACATGTATAATAGGTTTGACATACAAATTACCTTGAACAACACAAAAAAAAAAAGAAAATACAAAGAAGAATCAACCCACAAGACAAGAACTAAACAAAAACATACTTATGCTTCACGAGAACTTATTGAACACAATATAATAAGAAAGGAAACACACACCTAAAAAAACTAACCTAAACATAAACTAACTTGAGATGAAAACTTCCTCCAAGACCAAAGGGGAAGTTTGAAACTTCTCTTGCTTTATGACCTGAAGGAATGAGTGAAACATGTAGCCTTTTGATCCTTGACATTGATGTCTCCAACTTCTTCATGGTATATGCCAAATTCATTGACATGATGTTCAATGAGAACCAAGTAGCTCCAAATAGGTTGTCTATGGATATGAACTCTTTTTACATCCAAGAATCCTCAAATTTCTCATATGGTTCCTTAGCTATGACCTCTAATGGTGGTTGAACAAGGCTTTCCTTTTTGGTTTCCATAGTGTTCTTAATGAGGTTGGGTTTCTTCTCAACCACAAGTTCTTCAAGCTCATCAAGCAACTCTAAATAGTCCACCCAATCTTGTTCATTGTCTTTCATGGAAAACATTTTCTCTACCTTCTCAAGTTCATGACCCTCAACTTGGAAAAGATATTTAAGCTCTTGAAAGAGCTTCATTTATAGCTATCAATCATCTTTTTCCTTCATGGAAAGCCCTTTTTCCACCTTCTCAAATTGTAATTGATGTTTGGGAGCATCAAGCTTCTCTTATTCATGTTTGCATATCTCTGAATATGGATCAATATTAGGTGGGTCTCTTAACTATTCTTGAGGAACCTTAACCTATGCCTTTCCCTCACTTTCCATGTCTACAATATTTTAAACACTATCATCATCAGATTGCTCTATGACATCAAATTTTTGATCAATAAAATGACCACCTTTATGATTAATGGAATATTAGTCAACATGATCATTAATATCATTAGCAACCTTGTCATTAGACATAGAATATTTTAGATAAAAAATATACCCAAATTTTCAAACTCTTTTCATATGACATTGGGTTGATGTCATATTTCCTCTTCATTTACAACATGAGACCTTTCTCCATGCTTATTGAGACAATCATCAACATACTTGTTAGAGGCATTATCCAAATTAGATGTAGACTTATTGGGAGGAGGATTAACCTTACCAAGCTAATCAAACTCATGACATATGAAATTAGACTTTTGCCATAAGTCATTTTCACCCACCTCATGAGTGTCTTCTTTAAGAGTGGTTTCATCTATCTCGATCTCATGAGACTCTCTTAGGACTATAATTTCCTAAGGAGTGATTTTACCTTCCTATTTGATAGTATGCTCCACTTCATGCTTGAGATGATCATCCACAACTTCATGATTGGAAATGGATTCTTCCTTAAATGCCTCTCTCTTCAACTCTTGGCCACATTATTCATGGATAACTACAAAAGAGTCTTCAATCTGTTCATCTTTCATATCAAACTCTACACCAGTAGCTGTGATAGGATCTTTAATGTGATTTTATTCATCCAAGAAGGTAGAGTTTCACTTGTGGTCACTAAGGGGAGTCCCTATGGTGATTTCCTCCTCATAATCACTCGTGACATGTTTTTGGTTATCCTTGGCTTGGATTTGCTCCCCTTCACTTATTTCCCTTAAGATGGGCTCAAGTGAAGGAGCTATAAAATGAGATGTAGTAGAAGGATGAGATGTGATGGGGGGATGATGAATTTAGGATGGAATGTGAGGTGAAGGAGAAGGCTTATCAGTGGATTAAAGAAAGAGTAAAACACTAGTAAGCTCATAGGGAAGTGAATTTTTGGGTTATTTAAAATAACAAACATCTACATAAGTAGGATTTTCATCTTTCCAACATCTTTATTAGAATTATTCAATAGTAACACATTTATTTTTTGTCTCTTTATCCTCCCACATACTCAACCTATCTATCAAGCATTGAAGGCACTTCTTTTCCAAGTCTATTTATTCCTTGATCTCCCATTAAGTTCCTTCTAGTCCTTTAAATGCCTCCAAATTTTGCATATAACTTTGGTTATCACCTCTCAACTATTCCATGAGATGATCAAAGAGCATGTCATACTCATCATCCCATGTACTCACTTAGTCTTCAAGATCTAGTAACTATGGTATTGATGTCAACAAGAACTTGATATAAGATTAAAAAAATGGAGGGTAGTAATGATGGGGATCAAGACCAACTTAATTTTTTTGCATTCTAATCTACATGAATCTATATCTTGCCTTATAATAACTTGATATAGATTTCATATAAACATTGTTTTCCTCATGACAAGCCTAATAGGATTACTCTTGAGGTTCATAGATATCATGGTATGGTTGATAGGGCTCACATTGGGACTAATAGGGAGGTATTTCTTGATAGGTATATTTGTAGCCTTCCTCATATATTTGTCCAATAACCTAGTGTTTTTTTTATGGGGGGGTAATTGAGGATTATAGGACTATCATGGATAATAAGACTGATAGCCATTTTGATAAGACTATTAGGGAGTATATTGTGGTTTATAGAAAGGTTGATAAGGAGGTCCATAGTGGGGATATTCACCATATCCATTCATTTAGACCTCATTTATCAAAATAAATGTAAAAATTTGATCAAAACTTCAACTAAATATACCTAGATTGCTTACAACTAGAACTTATCATTTGGAGTTGCCATTGGTTTTAGATTACTTGCTTCCAAATGCTGATAGAGGAAAGACACACCAACAATATTTCCACCCTTTTAGACCTGGTCCCACCAGGCATGTCATAACTATTGTCACTAAATATTTCACCTTAGAAGAGGGTATTCAAGCCTCTTCTAGATTTTGGAAACATGGGAACACTTTTAAGTATGTGGGTGTACCTATAATGGAAGTAAGCCTCTAGATTTAAAGGGCTAGCTCCCTAAATGTATCTTGAAATGCTCACACCTACTTAATGAATCATGTAGGAGGGAAAAAGAGTTATAATTTTCATGAAATAAACCTAATCTAAGGTCATAATGCACCAAGACATGTTCCATATGAACATCATACATTTTACACTAAGAAACAAGGCACATAAACTAACTTCTAAGTTTTATGGATTTTAACATGAGTATTTTGATATGGAGGTGAGATGCAAGAGAGATATCCAAGGTAAGTGACCCATAGGCTATTTTTAGGCATTAAGGCTCATTTTAAACTTAAAAGATAGGCTCATACACTTGAAAACACTTCATATGACTTTTTAGAATATGAAATCTTGCACAAACATGAAAGGATAAGGGAAGAAAGGATAGATAATTATCACTTTGCATCACCATACATCACTTGCACATTTAGAAAATTGTTCAAGAACTCAAATCATATTTGCACTAATGTTCAAAGGTATAATATCACATCATTATAGTAGGGCTTTACCATACATAGAGTGGAACTTTTTACAATAGATTAAGAGCTATATTTATATAAGAAAGGGAATAAGAGAAAGGGATATTTAACACTAAAAATGGGAAGCAATAAATTTAAACATTTGAATTGTAATTAAAACTACCTCTAAAAAATATTCTTAGTTAGCCCTTTTGATTGATCTGGGTTACTTTAAGTGGTTGCATAGTTACAATATTCCCTCCTTGATCCTCCCTAATAGTTGTAATAGTGGGATCAAGTTGTTCTGAGCTAGGTTCTAACATTAATGTGGTTAGAACAATCAGATCAATCTGTTAGAGATTTGTCCTAGTGATAACTATTATTTTATGGTTCATCATGGTGGGTAATAGTGGAGAGAATGGTCCCTTTCATGTGGTTGGTCCCAAAGATGAAACTATTGAAGTCTACGTATCTACCTTGATGGAATATTTTTAAATGTTAGCTCTAGTCTAAACTAGACCCTACTTGAACTTGGCTCAATGCCTTTTGTTTACCTTACCCCATCAAAAATTAATTTTTTAACCTTCATCTAAGTCACCTAGGCTCACCTTCATTTGATTGGTCATCAAAAATTGGCTCGGATCATTGACCTCTTAACTTATCTTTCCCATTTATTTTCTTGATCCAAATAAACCTAATTTATATATCCTCTACTAAGATTCATGTGTTTGTGCCACTTATCAATCATGCCTTTATACTTAGGTTTCACTAACTCCTTGACTTGCTCACATGTTGTTGATATTAAATCCATCATTGAATGTGAGCCATTGATCTGTCTAAGCCCATTAACCTATCAATCATCACTCATCATTAGATATTCTGTATGGATGAATGTATACCATTGGATTTTCTTGGACCCATTATTTAAAAATAAATAGCTACATCATGATCTCAAATTTGATGTCTACACAATCATATTTGATGTCTATGTGAATGTATTTAATGTTCATGCAACCATCACTAGGATATTCAAAATTCAATATTCACTTATCATGGCTTGAATTTGACATTCACATAATCATTAATTGATGTCCATGGGAATGTCAATGACATATTCATGATCATCAATCTTTTGACACTAATGATTTTTTCTAAGCCCAAACTTTAACACTTGCATAAACATCACTCTACTAGATCACAAATTTCCCAAGCTATTTCTTTTGGACCTTGTATTAGAAATTTATTGATGGATTTATGTCTCTACCACTTTCTCTAAAGAAATTTGTTTGTGACTCTTTTGTATTAGACAAAATGTCTGGGGAAATTATCATGGGATAATTTCTTGAAAGAATTAAGCCTGCCTTATCTTTGCCTTGGACAATTTCTTATGAACAAAATGTCTGAGAGAATTATGTCCTTTGTTATTTCTGTGGACCTTTTTATTTGGACAAAATGTCTAAAAGAATTCATGCCTTCAATATTTTTTCTTGACCAATTTCCCTACAAGAATTTTTACTTAGTCTTTTGCCTCAAAATAATTTTTTTGAAAGAATTCTACCTTTGGGAAAATTATCCTGGATAATTTTATTGAAATAATTTGTGCCCTTTTTACCTTTTGTCAAAACTTTTGTCTTCAGACTTTTTGCTCTTGAACAACATTTTTGACCCTTCAAAACTTTTGTATCGGGACACTTTTCTGAAGAATGACCCTTCAAGAAAAAATTTAGGGTACTTTGTCAAAGAAATGACCCTTCAAGATTTTATTTTGGACCAATTTCCCCAAAATATACCCTTAAAAACTTTTGTCTAGGAATTTCCTTTAAAAATGACCCTCTTGGAGTTTTGTTTCAAATAAAATGATTGAAATAATGCCCAATACTTACCCAAAAAACTCAAAACATATTTCTTGAAAGAAGTCCAACACTTAGCCAAATAAAGTGAAATAATTTCTCTGAGGGAATTATGCCTTGTACTTTTATTATGGGCTTTATGTGGAATAATTTCTCTGAGAAAACTCTGAATGCTCTAACACTTAGCCAAAAGTTTTAAGTATAAACTTAGGCTTTTTTAGACCTACTCTTATAACTACTCAGCACCATGAAAACCTGCCACTTGCATATATGACTCTAAAATGATCCTTAAGACACCAAATGAGACAAGTACCAAGCTAGATTATGACCAAAGATATAATGGCATATGAAATGACATAAAATGAGATACAACATACATTATGACATTATGAAAATCCCTTATACAAGATTTTTACTATAGGGGGTTGACCCATTTTGGCATTTGGGGGAAAATGGTTAATAGTAAGCAAGGAGAAATCAATGAGAGAAGGATAAAAGAAGGTTTTATTATGAGAGGGTTTTACCACCTTCCAAACTATGCCTCACCCTCCATCTTCATCAAGTGTATGAGGATGATCAAGCAAAAATATTACTAAATTTCCTTGTCCCCCACATATCTCTCAATTACAATATATTATTTTTATACAAACAAAACAATAAAAATTCCCTATTTAAACAAAGGGACCCATCCACAAAGTTATAATGTTTTATAAAAAAATTAAAAAAATCATACCTCCATATATGCAAACATAATAGCCTCCACCTCCACTCTCCCCTTTTTAATCATTTTTGCATAAGTAATGAAAGCCCACCCCTTTTTTATATTAACTTTAATAACAAAAATTATCAAACATCAATTTAATAAATTGATGTCAACTTATCAAAAGCTTATTAATAACATGAGAAAGGGTAATAAATAAGGAAAAACCATAAATTATATGCTTGAGTGATTTTATAAACCACTATAGTAAATGCAAAGCTATAAGGTTTGATTAAAAAAACCTTTTTTTTTAAATAGTTAGATCAAGGAGAAGGTAAGGACCAAGGAGATGATTACCATGCATGGAGGTTTGATCTAAAAATAATACAGTAGGAATCACTTTAGATCTACATGGCATATCCAGAAGTAGGTAAGAGTGGAGAGTGACAGCCTATCAAGGATAGAACTTAGCTGAGATTAGAAATCCAAGAGAATGAAATGAGATCATATTGAGCTTCCTTCCTTGGATTTGAGTCTTAGCTTATTTTATAGTACCAAGAATTGGTATGAGCCTCATACCACTATGCACATCCTATGTTATCTTATGAGAGATTTAAATTTCATATGGAGACCTCATGGTTATAGGGATCTCTTGGTTTGATCTATTGAGATTTATCGATAATCCTTTAATAATAAGCATCAGGTTTTAGGTAAAAAATCACCATCTGGTCCACACAGAGGTCAATTTGAAATGTTGTTATATGTTGAGTCTATTTTGATGCAAGTGGTGAATGAGTAGTTTGAAATGGGCATAAATGTGAATTCCAAAGTTTATCTAACAATGATGGCCTTCAAAAATAATCACATGAGATTAATACCCTATCTAAACAATAAGGAACCAATCTAGGCCAAAAAACACACATCGAACTTAAACAGTTCAAAAAACTAATGCAATAAAACTCAAGATTTTAAACTATATTAACCCAAAAAATAATCAAACATTTTCATTACCAGACCAATTATATTATTCCATATTTTGGATTGTACCAAGATTGAGTAATTAGAACAAAGAATGCACATGAATCTATGAAAGTGAGAAATCTAAAGAGAGAAATATGCAAAAGATTATCATCCAACACACTCTATGTCAATGAATCAACATCCAAGATGTAAAAATAGGAGATTTAGGTAAGTAACTCCTCCATGAACATCCATAAATGGCCTATAATATTAATTTAAATCCCATGATGTAATAACATCCACTAATAAATGATGATGGATAAGATTAACTCCCTATGTGTAAATACACCTAAGCAAGCTAATCCCACAAGTGTAGGAAAACTCCATATGTGTAGAATAAACCTAATAAAATAATAAAAGGAAAATAATAAGCCTAATTAAAATTTATGTTTCTCCATAAATAATCATACCTTATAATTTTTGGCATAAAAGGTTGATGAACACAACCAAATCTTGCTCATCTCTTATGATCATTCATATTATACTGCAATGAAACATAATCAAAGCCTATCCAACTACATTGATCCACATAAATATCCACATAGAAGCCAATCTAAGTGACCAACATTTAATGTGTATGGCACATCCTTGATGTCTAAGAAACATTGATTACCTTTGCTTAACACTGAAGGTGATAGCAACCCCTGTCAACTCGTACTATCACCAATGATTGATTGAAGACCAATAAATGTTATATCTTCTCCCCTTATCGGTTGAGAGGTGAAAATTCATGCAATGAAAAAAAAAATCAAAAAACCCTATCTACTCTAATTCATTAATATCATGGATAAAAATCTAAAACTAGAAGAAATAAAGAATACGAGCCAAAAAATACTACTATAATAGATCTTGATCTTGAGCCTAGTAGCTTGCATAAGATGGGTGAATCACTGATCACTCAAAATAGGTTATTAGGTCCATTAGGACCATATACCTTGGCCATATAATATGCCTCTTGATTATAGGAAGTGTCATAATAACCTAAATAGATGGAGTATTTATAAGATCTACCATTAAAATGATGCACATAATTTGCTTCAACTTTCTTTTTGTATTGAGAGCACAGTCATCGAGAAGGACATACATCTGTAATATCTCTAATACCACCACATTTGAAATATTTTGGCTCTTTCCTATGTCAATAAGATCTAAAATAATCTAAATCATTAGAAGAACCATTGGAATGAGAAGAGAGCCTATGGTGATGTTTACATTTTGAATATCTTAGAGAGTGTCAATGAGAACATTATGGAGACTATTTAGAATGGTGTGGAGAGTGTCTCAGAGAATGTATTAGAGAGTATTTCATAGAGTGATTATAAAACTACCTATGTACATGGTGATGATCTCTATGATGTGACCTGGACTTTCTATAGTTAGCTTTTTTGGTAGGCATAGTCTTTTTCTTTGTAAATTATCACTCATGTTGAGTCAACAACTCACAAAATAGAGTCAAATGTTTCTCCATTGAGATTATCACTAAGCTTAAACATTTATACAAAATTAGTATACATATAACTAATACCATTTATTATGATGTAAATAAAATTTTATCATCAATTTTTCCACCTGTTGTGTTTTACTCTTATTTTAGAGTTTTCATGTGGGAGAGATACTCAGATACATCTTCTTTAATGCCAAGATTTTTATTAAACAACTAAATTAAGAGATAAATATTTTTATAGGAAAGTTTTTTTTCATACATATCTTTCAACCCTTTCCAATCTTTCATGAACCTATTTCAAAAGTTTCAATGTGAATAATCACATGTGTATGACATGGCGATTTTAATAAAGCAAGGGCATGTTTATCTCATTTTTGATACTCAAAAATTTTTGTAGCTTCAGTGGGTGGTGTAATGTCTTTCTCTATTATTTCCCACAAATAATTAAAAATGGGCATATTGTCTATGTTCATGCTCTGTTCCTTATAGTTTTTGGGTGTTAATATTCCATTTTTAGATATTAGACTTACATTTTTTTCCATTGTGCTTTCAAAAAAGTTAATCAATTCAAAAAAGAGGGAACGCTATCAGGTCTTGGCCTTTACACACCTAATATATTCTAATTACATTTTTATTATTCTTATATTTATAAAAAAAAATACAAGTACACCCTTATATCTCCAAAAATTATCTTTCCCAAAGTAAATTAGGCTCAAAAAGAAATTTTATCAAAAGTTAGATTGAATGGGTTTTAAACCTTGACCTCATCTTCTACAAGTGAATACCAAAATTCTCTATCCAAATTTCCTTTAAAAAACTTTAAATTGAAAATATAGGATATTCAATATATCTTTAAGTTTGCAAATGTGAGAAAAATAAAAAAATACATACATAGAAAGTTATTTTTACTCAATATTTTACATGTAAGCAACACTTTCCTACCCTGGTGGAGCCCACACTCAAAAATTCAAATAAATATATATTTATAATCTTTGTGTATCATGCTCATACCAATTCTATTATGTCTTTTTTGTTACCTTATGTGTTGTACATGTGATTAATGCTCTCAAACAATAAACATGTACCTTAGAAATTTGTCAGAATTTTTTTCCAAAAATAATTTATTATTATTTTATTCTTTTTATAATGATACAAGTGCACTAAATTACCTTAAAAAAACCAAAAATCAACCAAAAAAATGGATACCATTATCTTGAATTGTTGTATAGATCAAATGAATCTTATAGTGTTATATAGATGGATGGGTTTGTAAACCTAATCATAAATAGGGAAAGTTATCACCTCCAAATTATTTATGATGTCCTTTGATTTTATGGGTTTGATAATATTGTTATCAAAAAATTTATTGGGATTCACAGTTGTTATACACTTTGCATATGGATTAACCCACAAATTTAGTTGTTCAAGAGTCATATAATTACATTCATCTTCTATAGTTTCAACTTGAGAAATATCAGATATTATTGCTTCAATAGTTTGGTTAGGAATCCTTATTCACTTGTATAACCCTTGGTTTTCTTTAATCCTTGAATAGTATTCTACGTCACTTTTATGTGTTACTTCATAAGATCAAATGCCATCCTAAAACTCTTCAAATCGGTAATCCTCATCTTCAAATATTATGGCTTTGATGTCATTTAGGCCATATATATATGATGAATATAAACTATATATGTGTCAAATTTAATTAAGAAATATATATTCATGTAAAAACCACTATTTTCTCAAATGAGGTACATCCAATACATATAGGGTAAATAGTAAGTTAAAATTCCATTTATATGGACATAACTACCAAACTACCTAAATCTAAAAACTAACAACCTAAAGCATAAGAAAATAAACAATAACTAATTTAGATCATATATGAACCAATAATAATTGTAGTGGGTTGGATGATATAGTATGGATAAACACAAAATAGTATCACTTTAGTTGATACCATTTATAGACAAGTAGAAAATTGTATCAGGTTGGTCAATACATATAGGCTAATGCTTTGAAATATTTTACTAATAATCTATAAGGCAAACATGAAATTTATCCAACCAAAGGTGGGATAATATTCACGTGAGGTTTACCAGAATGTATTATTATGGTGAATCCAAAGTGAAGACAACACATTGAAAATAAATATAAATGTGAAGACAACCCAGCCAGTGGTGGGATAGTGCTCAGATTAGGTTCAATAGAATGTAAACATAGGCTAGGATGGCCCATAACTAAACTCTTTTTTTTCAATAGACTATTACTTAAATAAAATCAATTAAATAGAGTGATAAATGTTTTGACAATCAGGAAGAACCTACTAATTTTATAGATATAGAAAAGGGTAATCTACAACACAAATTTAAATAGGAAAGGGTTACAAATCCTAAGCCTATACAAAAGGATGTATCACCCACTAGACCTCAACGGAGGTAAATTATTGTAAACTATGGTTATAAATATGAAAGTAAAGTAAATGGTTGTAAGTGGATATAAACCTAACTAAAGGATGGGTTATAATGATTTTAAATGGGTAAGTTGTAATGGTCAACTAAAGGAAGATATATGTAACCTAAAGTGGTTTATAGAACATTTAAGAAATAATATATCTACACTAGCTTATTTAATATAGATAAATCGTAAACATGGATACACATACATTCATTCATAAAACAACATCTAATCTACTTAGTAAATAAAGGAATATGTGTAAGTATAGAAATACTTACCTTGGGGTGGACATGTCAACATGCCAATTTCCCCCTTGGCTCATGTGGAAATCTAAAAGATAATGTTTTAGGTTAAAGACCTCAAATGATTGGATGAATACCTAGATATCCTCATTTAATAACTCCCAATGAGTCTTATTAAGCTTCAATGACACCACAAGATAAGAATCCTCAATATAATGTTCTAAGCCATTAACTCTCCCAATACTTCTTTAAGGTATAAATGAAAGTGAAATTAGAGTAAATGAATGGTAAATGACATGATATGAGTAAAAATATGACTTCTATAAATAGTTTTCTAATACCTAAAACCAACCCTAAACTCTAAGTCGATGGTGTTAGTAGGATTCTTCATTAGAATATTAAACATACAGGTAAAATGTGAAAGTTTATGGTCATACCATGACATCAAACGTCTATGAACATTTTTTGTAGAATTAATTATACTTCATGACATTTCATAGAAACATATATAAATGAATAGGCACAAGGCAAATATGTGTCTATTAATATTTTGCATTTTGTTTAGTCTTAAACAATGAATCATAGGGATATCATCCTAAATTTAGAATATATTTTGATATGTGTATTCAATAATTATGAATTAATAAAAATTTAATTATACAACTTGCACATTTTTGGTTTTATATTAATGTATTACTAAATTATGAAATATGTTAGATTAATACAATAAGGATACTTCTCTTATAAGATTAGTATCATCTGAGATGACAAACTATGAACTCATGACATAGTATAGAGTTTATGTTAGCATTTGGTGTATGATCCCATGTCTCAGATAACTAATGTCAAGGGGGAAATACCCACTAGAGTTTTGTAAGCCAGTAATCAAGGAGATAGAACATTGGTTGAAGATGAGAATAAAATAATTTATTTAACAAGAAGCAAAATTAACTGAAACTACTATAGATGAAGCTAAGAACAAATTTTATTAACCTCAGGACTTGGAATTTTTTGTTACTTTTGTGGATTTACTATGGCCTTATATTTTGAGATTGGTATATAAAATAAAAAGTTCAATATTAAATATTAAAAATCCTATTCAATGGAAGAAGGAGAAATGACAAAATCTAGAAGAAGTAGACAAACCATAGATGCAAGAATGACTACTGATTTGAAACCATATTAGACTCATTTGTATACCTTATGAAATATCATGGTGGATGATTTTTGATGTAAATAAGACATAATTATTATAATATCTATGATTAATATTCATTGAAAAAATTCTAACATTAATCCACATATTATTGATTAAAGGTGGGTTGATAAGCATGAATAAATAATTCCTTTAGGGGATATGCACCTAGGGGATGATGAAAGGTAAGAGGTGGGGTTTGAGGAGAAATTAATATTTAAATATAAATATGTGTTTACTATGGGGAATAAAGGGTATAAATATAATGGAGGAATAAGAAAAGATAGCTCAAGGACTAGGGATAAGAAATAAAGTAGATGAAATAAAAGAAAGTAGAGAGAAAAGGAAAGAAATAAATAAAGAGTAGAAGAAAATTTTCAAAAATGGGATGAAAAGAGGAAAAATAAAAATAAAGAGATGGAATAGAGAAAAACAAAAATAGTATATATAATTAAAGGAGAAAATTAGGACAATAAATAAGTAGTAATGGGAAAAGTAGAAGAGCAAATGAGGTTAGAAGTAGAAAAGAAAAAAATAGAGGAAAGGATAGAAAAACATATATTAGAAAAAAATATGAGATAATGATACAATTAAGTTTAAAAATAGGAAAAATTAATGTGACATCAAGTGTATTTATGGTGGAATGATAGGAATGAGACATGAAGTTAAAAGGAAAAACTAGTGAAGAATAATTAGAAATAAATAGAATTTAGAACTGACATTGATAATGCCAAAACAAAAAATAAGAATGGAAGGAATATTTGAAATAGATATAAAATGGATGTAATAGGCACATAATACACACATAAACTTAGTTGAATATATAATGAATCAATAAAATCCTTATAAGCTATGATAATAATGTTAGATATAAAATGAAGGGATGAATATTTGGAAGTAGAAGACCAAAGAAAATATTTACCAAGTATGAGAAGAATTAGTTGGATAGAAGAAGAGAAAGTATAAATTATAGAAAGTGATGAAGAAGAAAGTAATGAGATGCAATATAAAGAGGAAATAATAAAAGGAGAAGGAAGAAATATAAAAGGAAAAGAAGTAGATATGGAGAGGTTAGTTAAAAACATATAGAAGAAGCTATTAGAAAAAGTAAATGGGAAATAGGATTATAATAAGAAGATAGTGGAATATATGGAATATATAATAGATTCAAAGATGATGAAAAAATATAAGTTCAAACTAATAAATATAAAATGGATAAAATTTAAAATTAAAAGGAGATGTGAGGAGATGTGTTCCCCCAGATGAAAGAGATTATTTGAGGATTTAAACCCCTTGAACCAACCATCATCTCATGTACCACTTCAAAATTAGAGAGATATATTGCTTAAATAAGGTGTATATATATAGGATAAGAATTAAGATAAATATATACAAAACATAAACTTGATCATTTGAGAAGGGAGACAGTGAGAAATTTTAAATAAATATTAGGAAGAAGTTTCTTTGAGATATAATTACCATGAGATAAAGGCATAAATAAAGTTGTAGAAAAATAACAATACCACCAAGAAAAATAAAGAGAAAAGGGGAAAGAAATAATGAATTCCAAAACAAGACAATAATATACTAAACCAATAAGTGGAAATACAAGCTATAATCAAACTAAAATGGCTCAAAAGACTAAATTACCCATATTTGGTAAAGATATAAAGACTCAGATGCACATCTATTTGTACTATATGCATTATATAGAATTCATAATATTATATATAATCAATTTAAATTGTTTGATTTTGTGGGTACATTAAATATGATACTTTGAAATGGTATATGAAAATTAGTACTAATCATATAAATACATGGTATGGCATCAAATATGCATTTTAAATCAATTTATACTATCGATAGACCCCATAGAAAGTGTGATAAAAATGAGAGGATTAATTTAAGGAGATAAAGAAATAATAAAATCATTTGATAAATGATTTAAAGAGGTATCAATAAATTTAATATAACCTTTAATTAAAAAATATAAATTTGAATGGTTCATATCTAGGTTACTACCACACCTAAGGGTAGCCACTGATGGACAATAATTTCAAACGTTTACTAAAGCATTATATATTGTGGATTAGTTATACTCACAAAATAGAGAAGAGAGAATGATACAGTGATGTAAACAAAGTTTTATAAAATGACACAACTAATGTTGAGACAAGAAATAAAAATGAAACCATAAATAAAAAATAATTTATCCATAAACTTAACAATATGACCCAATATTCAGTGTGAAATATGTTGTGAAGAATGTCATAGTAAGATAGAGTGTCCCTATGATTAAAATATTATAATGTTAGCATTAGCTCAATCCAACCCTATCAAGATGACACCTCTAATCCAATAACCCATTATGAATGATAGAATATGATTTATAATTTACAAGATATATGATTAATGTATTTAGAACATGTGCCCATTAATGGAATTATCTCCCCCTAAAAACCAAATAAGATATTTTATGATGTGTGGAACATTTAGACACTACCAGTAAAACTACCCTAGAGTAAAGGCATTAGAGGACCTCAAATCAATGCAAACAAGGGTTTTCATGGTATAAATACAACTTAAATTACCAAATTCCCCATCAGTAACAACAAATCTAGATCCCATGTAACACATGCAAACCCCTACCATCCACCTATAGCACCAAAGAATATAATTGATTCTATCAATAAAATTTTAAATAATTATAAAGGAGATTACCAAGGGGGACATCAGGGACAATATCATGGGGGATATTGTGGGGTTTATCAAGGCAATAAATATATACTAGGATACCTAAGAGGATATCAATGGGGATATTAAGTAAACAATTACCAAGGAAGAGGTCTAGATACTAGGGTATCAAGGTTACTGGGGGGGAAATTAAAGAAGATGCCAAGGGGAAAATTATAAAGGAGGATAAGATGAACAAGATATAAAAACCCCTTAATTTTTCTAAATGTGGAAAAGAAGGACATGTCATATGCAATTTCACTGTACAAGACCAAAATGAATGTGATTTTTGTTGTGAGAGGGGTGCACATGATGTATATACTTGTCCCAAAACTACCCAATTTTTTATAACTTGTGACACAAATACAAATTCTCTAAATGATGTTACTAAATGAGGTCAACATGTAAATAAGGTACCATAAGAAAATAAATAAGAATAAAAACAAAAATAACAACTAAAAAAATTCAAACATAGTGGAATTATATCAAAAAAATAAAATCAAAATAAGAGCTAAGAGAACATTGGAACAAGAAAACCATGAATAAAATAAGTATGGACAATGGAAAATTAGTTGTACCAACATGGAGTGGTGTTGGAAATAATCTAAATGGGATACCTTGGGGAGATGTATCAAGTGCAGAAATTTATGAATAAAACTACCCCAATCCTAAGACCCATGACAAAATAGTAAAACAAAACAAATATATACTTGAAAAATATCAAAGAAAGGAAGAGTATAAGAAAACACATTTAAAGGAATAAAAAATTATGAGGTTGAATAAAATACCAAAGATAATAAGTGAGAAAACATTATTAGAAAAATTTCAATGATTTTGTAGTTATTGGAATAAGCAAGAACACACATACATCGTGCAAAGAATAGAAAACATAAAAAATAAAAATAAAAATGTGTTTCAAACAAAAAGAGATTGGATAAACTTATAAATATATTTAAATGTTAAGGTTTAAGGTTGTGAGTTTACAAAAGCATTTTTAGATTTAGGAGCTGATGTGAATACTATGTTAGAAATAACATAGGAAGTATTAGGAAACCCTAGATTATATCTAGTAAATTATGACATTATAATGGTATATGGTAGATTTAAATCACCAATATCAAATGGGTAGAAGTGAATTTTATGGGAATAGCCAAAGTAGTATACTTTGAATTAATGGAATGTTTTCCTAAAAATCCATCATATTTCATACTTTTAGCACTCAAGTGGTTTTTGGATTGGAATAGGATTTTAAATTGTGAAGATGAAAAGATAAATTTTAAAAACAATGGAATCATGGCCCATGTCCCACAAGGAATGGGCATGATTGCCACTTAGACTGAAGAAGTATGTTAAAACAAAGATGAAGACTAATATTTTAATCCTCTCCAAGGGATGTATGCCATTGAGAGAGTACCCAATTTTGATATGGGATTTGAGCCTAATGAATAAGGATAAATTTAATGATAAAATTAATAACTTGAGTTTGATATTGAAGAAGATATATAAGTGTGGTTATATAGGACACTTAAAACATGAGTTTTTAAGTTGGTTTACTTAATAATAATTGATTAGGAACTTTAAAATACTACATCCCTCAACAAAGCACTAAATGAATAAGACTATTATCTAGCCATAGAATATCAATTGAATATAATTTAATCATAGATGAGGAATAATAAATATTTTATGATACCATAAAAACATGGGACTATCACGTGGATGACATATGCAATTTCATGAAAAGATAAATGGTTCATAATTCCATGAAACATATAATAAATACCACAAGACATATATTTCATATTGTACAATAGATGACCTATACCATATAACATAGAAACTATACCGTGGAATAAATCAACTATGCCTCAACATATATAATGCATAGCATAAAAACCAAACATACCATAAAACATGGAAATAACATGGTAGGAAGGAACATGACCATGAAAATAACTACTCAATCTACCACAAACCAAGAAATTTTTATCAAGCATAATGAATAAAGAAAAACCCACAGTAAATAATAACAATAAATTGTAATGATTGGAAAATCTATGCAACAATACATAGTGACATTACCCAAAGATACTATCAAAAATAATTAAGATACCTTATAAAAGAAGGCAAAACTAAATCATATCAAAATGAGAAATAAAAATACAATAGATACCCACAGAAATAAACAAAAAAGAATTTTATTTCATTAATGAGGCATCACATAGTAACTTATCCAAATTTTTAGGAATTGGTGATGTCAAATCATATGTACAATAGATGGAGAAAGTATTCTCAAATAAAAAATCATGAATGAAATATTTATATGATACATTAGTCATAAATGTTACATGATGGTGGGAAACACATAAGGCATACATTAAGAATTATAAGACTCAAGTCATTCTCATTAAGGTGTGGTATAATTCAATAAGAAGTGAAGCTAAAGACCCTTACCGAATATATAGGAAAAATAAGTCCACATTAACATATCAATAAATGTGAATCATATTGGAAACATATTGAAGATACTAACCCAAAACTCTAGATACAATATTTCTATTAGACATTAGGACATATACCATGGGCATGGTATATGCATCAATAAATGTGAGGGGATGCCAAGAGTTAGGATCAGACCCTTAATGAATTTTTATTCACATTTAAATTTTTGGATCTATATAGAAGAGTATTTTGTACATTTGAAAAAATATAATATTTTATAGTATCTTTTGATGAAGACATAGAAACCTAATTTGGAAACCATCAAACAATAGAGAAAAGAAAGAATCAAAAAATTATACAAACCCAACATCTAATATATATAGGGAAGCATCTAATAACAAAATAAATATAAAACTAAAATTCCATGCAACTCTTAGATAAGGTATATCAAAATAATCTATAAAGATGTTATAAAATAGAAAAACATGAACCTAAAAAAGGAAAAGAGAGTAATCCAAGTAGCATCAATTATAATTTCCAAGAATGGGAAATAGAATCAATTGAAACTAATGAAGATAAGACCCAATATTTTTCTCAAACTTTAAAAAGTTTCCAAGAAAAGATAACTCATGAAGGAGATTCAAAACTAGCTAAAATTAGATATTAATAGGAAGAATCCACAGTCTTGAAAATAGTAGAGATGTTGAAATAGTATGAAGATACATTTCCAAATAATTTTAACAAAATTTTTGAGATTAAGCCTAAATTAGGAACCATGAATATTTATTTAAAACTAAAATTCAACCCTATTAAGAAGAGACCCTATCGATTAAACCTTAATATGAAGATCAAAGTCAATATTGAAATTGATAAAATGGTAGTTGTAGGTATTTAGATATGGTAGATGATGTAGAATGGATTGTTAGGTTGTGGAGCTAAAAGCTTCACTGATGCAGACATGGAGGAGGTTGCAGGGTGAGTTGCTGAGTGTCAGAAGTCTTTGACGTTGGTCTGGCCAACCGACGTCGGCAGGTAGGCGACAGGAAGCAACCGACGTCGGTCATGGATCGGCCGGCGTCGGTGACCCCCAGGCAGACAGGGACCGACGTCGATCGCCTGTGTGGTTTGACTGTGAGCTTATTATGGGCAGTTAGCTAATGAACCAAGTGTTTGCATGTTTAGATCTATTTTTAGACTGAGAGCTGCGGATCTAATTATTGTAATTAGATGTCTAATCATTGTTTGGATGAGATCTATATAATAGACTCATGGTTGTACTAGAAAGGTGTTCTAGTTTGAGTTGAGCAAAGTTTGTTCCTTCTATGTGTGAGGTGAGCAAGGGTGTTCCTCCTAGTTCCACAGCAGTACCAAGGTGGGTGCTGGTTTTGGAGAGTCAGCAGGATTCTTCAGGTGTGTAGGATCTTGGTCATAGGTGTATGGCCTTTATAGGAGATCTACATGGTAAGTAAGATCATTGATCTGCAGGTGTATGTGTGTGCAAGGTCAAGGTTCACAGGTGAGCAGAACCGGGTTTGATTTGTAGGTGTGCAAGATCATATAGACAGCAACACAACAGGGAGCAGTATCAGGCAGGATCTGGTTTATTTCCCAACACGTGGTATCAGAGCTAAGGTTGCAGGAAGTAGGTTTTGTGTTTGGTTATAGGGCACTCTCAAGGGTTTCTGATCGAGTGGGAGTAGAGCAATGGCAGATGAAAGTAAGCTAAGAATGGAAGAGTTGAAAAGCATAGATGGTCTCTTAAGGTCCTATGGAAAGAAAGAGCAGGTAAAAGAATATTGTTGGTTGGTAGCAGATCAGCATGAAGAAACTGAAGAAGCAGATGTTGCAGGTTATGTGGCACAGGATGCTCTGGGAGGTTTCTTGGATAAAGTTGAATCTTGGATAAAAGATTCGGTTGCCTCTTTTCATGCAGCCCCAGGCAGAGGAGCTAGTGAGCCTTGCCAAAGAATTGGCAAAGGGGAAGTGAAGCTAAAATTGCAGGCGGCCAACACACAGGTGTTGATGAAGGTCATGCAGGTCCCAAGTTTGGAGATATGGCTAATTTCTTCAAAAATATTGGGTGATGAGAGATGCACAAGAACTCTCATAGCGGATGCACTTGAATTAGCTGGTGGTAAGAAAATAGGTATTCTTTATCTACTTATTTATATTACTGATTCTTATTTTGTTGCGGAGACGTGGCTTCGTAGGCTTGGTCACATGAGCAGGAAGGAAATGCATGTTCTTAAGCAGAAGATAGATATATTTGACAGGCTTAAGAATTGGAAAGCCTTGGTGTTTATGGAGGAGATGGCGGATAGAACCCAGTGGATGTGGCTGGATACTTTTGAGCAGGGTAGTTTGGATATGGGTATTGATTCAAAGGAGCTCGTAGGTAAAAATTCATCACTCACAGGCAAACACAGGTACCAGCGTCGATCAAGAGGAACCGGCATCGAACAGACAGGTGCTGATGTCAGTCATGTGCAGACCGAAGCCGGTGATGTCAGGCAGGTTAAGACCGACGTCGGTCATGGGACCAACGTCGGCATTAGGTAAGACCAATGTCGGTCAAGAGGACCGACGTCAGTAGCAGGGACACTGATATCTGTAGGGTCGGTAGTCAGGGATAGACGCATGGGAATCGACGTCGGTCGGATGCAGACTATGGAGTGACCGAGGTCGGTCACTGTAATGGATTTTGGGTGGACAGCGAGCTGTCAAGGAGTCTCAAACACCCATATGGAGGAATGAAGACGTAAGTAGGCCCTCAAATTTGTTGTTCCTCTTCTTTATACATGTTACTGATTGTAGAGCAGGAAGGATCCAAGAAATAGGTGTGAGCTTGGCATGGATGAGGATGTGATTCCTTGGAGGATAACTAAACAGGTGTTTTTGGTAGGGTTGCCAGCTGGAAGAAAACACAGAGACGAATGGATATCTTAGTTGAAGAATAGAGTGAACGGATACGTGAGATGAAAGACCAGGTATACGGTCTTGAGGAGCTGTAGGACAGTGGTACAGGTTTTGACAGGTGGAGGATGAAGCATGACTTCAGTCAATGTCAGGGTAACTACTGTGGTTTGCCTTACCAGGTGGATGATGAGTCATGACATCATTCTGTTGCTGTATGTGGATAGTATGCTAGCTAGCATGGGTGTACATACAGGGTTTTGCTGAGCTAAGGGTAAGATTAATTTAGTGGCATGTCTGGAGGAGTTTGGAGCAGCGAAATTATTTGACATGGGAGACATGGAGATCACAGGTTGATTTTGTCTCGAGTGGGAGCTGATGTGAATTAGGTGTTGGCAAGGTTCAGGATGCAGAGCCAGAGCACACTAAGGGCTGGACAGGTACAGTGTCCAAAATCACATGAGGTCTGGTATAGACCTGAGTATTCCCATGTAGTGGGAGCTGTCAGAGAGTTAGGAGCCAATTCGGGGAAGTGGGTTCTCAGGTATTTGAGAGGGACCAGCAGCAGGGATTCATGCTATGCAGGGTCAGGACTTCACTACATGTGTTTGTAGGTTTGGATGTGGCAGGGTACTCGGATGAAAAGAGGTACATCATAGGTTGTGTGGTGGGTTGTCTTCAGAATTGATCTTGAAGAGGGATACAAACCAGGAAACAAATTAGACAGGGTACAGGTACAGGTACAGTATAGCTATTTATCTCCAAGTGGGAGATTGTTAGGTTGTGGAGCTAAAAGCTTCACTGATGTAGACATGGAGGAGGTTGTAGGGTGAGTTGCTGAGTGTCAGAAGTCTTTGGCGTTGGTCTGGCCAACCGACATTGGCAGGTAGGCGCCAGGAAGCAACTGACGTCGGTCATGGATCGGCCGACGTCGGTGACCCCCAGGCAGACAGGGACCGACGTCGGTCGCCTGTGTGGTTTGACTGCGAGCTTATTACGGGCAGTTAGCTAACGAACCAAGTGTTTGCATGTTTAGATCTATTTTTAGATTGAGAGCTACGGATCTAATTATTGTAATTAGATGTCTAATCATTGTTTAGATGAGATCTATATAATAGACTCATGGTTGTATTGGAAAGGTGTTCTAGTTTGAGTTGAGCAAAGTTTGTTCCTTCTGTGTGTGAGGTGAGCAAGGGTGTTCCTCCTAGTTCCACAGCAGTACCAAGGTGGGTGCTAGTTTTGGAGAGTCAGCAGGATTCTTCAGGTGTGTAGGATCTTGGTCATAGGTGTATGGCCTTTATAAGAGATCTAAATGGTAAGTAAGATCATTGATCTGCAGGTGTGTGTGTGTGCAAGGTCAAGGTTCACAAGTGAGTAGAACTGGGTTTGATTTGCAGGTGTGCAGGATCATATAGACAGCAACACAACAGGGAGCAAAATCAGGGCAAGATCTACTTGGAGTACAGGTGTGCACTCGGATAGAGCTAAGAGGAAGGCAAGGGAGTTCCTTCCATAAGTATGGTCTGTTGAAGTGCAGGTTATTGCAGTTTCATGGGAGATCTACTTGAAGTACCTTGAGTACTTGTGGAGTGCGTGGAGTACTTGTGGAGTGCGTGGAGCACTTGTGGTGTGCGTGGAGCACAGGAGGTGAACACCAACTCTGTATTTGAGTTGGGTGTTGGGACCTGAGAGGGAGAGCTTTGGGGAGAAGAATTATTATTCACTTGAGGTGTGGCGAGCCTCTGAAGAGGTGGTGGAGAAGAAGTGGCATCTTCTTTATTGTATTCTTTTCTGTATAAAGTGTTAATACAAATTGTGTATTGTCTCTCATATCATGTGTTATTCTGAATTCTAGTTACTTGGTGAATCTGGTTAATTTCCGCATATTAAGTTGCTTGGTTTGGTAATCAATTGTGTGCTTTCAGTTTATTTCCCAACATGGATTACCCTGATGGTGGTGAAATAATAATATGCATTAGTTTTATAGAGTTAAATAAATCATGTATCCATGATACCTATACCACACTATTCAAGGAAGAAGTTTTAGAAAATATTTTAGCGAGAGAGGTGTATTCTTTCATAGATGGATTCTTGAGATATCACCTAGCTCAAATCGATAAACAAGATAGACCAAAAATAAAATTTACTATATAATATACTTCATTCATGTATACGTTAATGCCATTTGGCCTTAAGTATGATCTAGTTGTTTTTAGTCAAATTATGGGTAATTCTTTTAAATATTTTATACATGATTTTTTAAAAGTATATTTAGATGATTAGACTATCTATGGATTGTTGAAAGATCACATTAAAGCATTGAGACTGATGTTTGAGCAATGTTTCTTGTTATAAATCATATTAAATCTAAAAATGCATATTTTTCACACCTTAATTAACATTATTCGGCCATATAATTTTCAAGGAAGGACTAATGATTTACCCTTTAAAAACAACAATAATTTTCAACTTATTACCACCCAAAAGACAAAAATAGGTCCACACATTTTTAGGATACAAAGATACCATCAAAAGTTTATCAGAGGTTATTTTAAAATTACTACACCTATAAAGGAGTTATTGAAGAAAAAGAATAATAAATTTATTGATTTGAATAAAGAGTGCTAAGATGCATTTGAAACATTGAAAATAAAAATCATGAATGAACCAATATTGATATTTATGGACTAGAAGGTTCCCTTCCACATACATGTTGGCATCTTATGGATAGTGATAGGTATGAATTTTCACAACCATGGGACAATATGGATCACCAAATATCCTTTGCTAGTATAAAATTAGCCAATGTTAAACAAAATTATTCAACTATAGAGAGAGAAACATTGGAATTGGTGTTTGCACTTCAAAATTTTAGACATTATCTCTCACAACTCCCTTTCTATTTTAAAATAATTATGATACACTCATATAAATATTAAATAGACATATACGTCAAGGCTAAATATGAATATGGTTATTTTTATTCGAAGAATTTTATTTAACTATAACTACTAAACCATGGAAACTAAACAATGGCTTAGACTATTATCTCGAATAGATAATGGAGAAGTGTAAACATATATTGATAATGAATTTCTAGGTGCACATCTATTTATAATCAAAATATTTCTCAAAGACATGGAGACCATTGCCTAATTTTTGGCAACAAGAGCATTCCCAAAATAATATTCAAAAATGGATTAGAAAAAGGTTGATTATTCAGGGATTTCCATTCATTTTAATTGATACATCATTATACAAAAATGGATAGGATGAAATACTAAGATGAGTGGTATTGTAACATGAGTATAGAAACATACTTGAGGAATCCCATGAAATAATTTTCATGGGTAATAATCATAGAGAAGGGACTATGAGGAAAACATTATTGGTAGGAATATTATGACCTTCCCTATTCAAAAATGCCCAATTTTATGTGTGGGAATGTTATATGTCAAAGAGTGGGAAATCCAATTGTCAAGGATTAAATGTCACTAAGACCATTACTTGGCTTAGCACCTTTCAAAAAATGGGTAATTGAATTAATTAGACCAATTAAACTAACATCAAGAAGATCTCAAGCCAGGTTTATTACCATAAGAACATAATATTTAACAATGTGGATTAAATCCATGCCTAAAAAATATGTTATAGAAAATACTATGGAAATTTTCACATATGAAAATCTCATTACTTAGTTTGGATGTCGATTGAGTATCACCAGTGATTAAGGGAAACATTTCATGAACTTAACCATTGCTGAATTATTAAAACGCTTCCTAATTAACCATTATAAAAGTACACCATACCACCCATAGGCTAATGGCATAATAGAAGCATTCAACAAAGCTATTGATAAAGTATTAATGAATACATGTAATTTAAATTCCATGAATTGAGACTAAAAATACCCATAATACTCTAGGCTTACCACATAACATATAAATGGATGACAAAATATTTCCCATTCTAATTAGTATATAGATTATAAACCACAATGTCAATCAAATTCATTATACCAAGTTTGAGACTAGAAATAGCATTTAAAATTAGTGAAGACCATTCACTCCATGAACACTTGATCTAACTAGAATAACTGGATGAGAAAAATTTTATAGCCACATATAACTGGACAAAGAGAAGATATGTGACAAAAAAATAAAATATAATGAATTCCATGAGATAGATTATGTATTATTATACGAAAATAAATATCAATTATCATTAAATTTTAAAATAACATGGTTAAGACCTTACATAGTAACAAAAATTATATTGATAGGCATAGTTAAAATAAATATGTAGGAGTAAAGTGGTAATTTTATGTCAACATATCCCACCTAGAACTATATCATACCACATAAATAGTAAATAATATTATAGGGAAAGAAATGCCAAGTTGAAAATTGGTAAATAATGGCTTGAGGAAAAATAAAAAAATAAAAATAAATATGCAGAGTCAATAGATGTAACATAGGTCCCAAAAACCTAGCCAGGTGAGTCAAGTGAGTATGCTTCTACATCCTAAACCATACATATAAGTATATAGTTTTTGACCATGTTATATAGCTCCTATAGATCCATATAGGAAAGTTGAGTGAGGATTTTACCACATCCTACACCAGACATCTAAGTATCTACTAGTTGACCTTATTGCACACTCCTAAAATCACTAATCAAAGTAAAAGAAACCTAGAAACACATAGTGTTGGTCCTATAAATCCCATCTAATGAGTTGATCAAGGAGGTTGTAGTATCTTTTACCAGACATCTTAGTCTCAATTTAGTTTACCATGCTATAAATCCCTAGGTATATCTATAAATACTCATGAATGAAAAAATTAATAAGCATAATGGACAAGGAAGATGATAAATTTAAAATATTGATGTATAGGAAAAAGATCCACAAAAATAATGAAAAATGATAATAACATTAAATAAAAAAAATGATAGTTAATAGACTAAAAGTACATGAACACTCACCAAACCATTATAAGCATGATTCACAATAGATTTAGAAATATTATAACACACATCCATATTTAAGGCAAGAAATGAAGGGTAGTGAAAAGGAAATTCTATAAATAGTGATTCTCACTCCTCTTGATTCACATCAAATTTTTAATCACCCAAACTCTATCAAAACCATTATGTGTTATGGCTAAATTTCAATAATTGAATAACTAATTGAAAAAAATAGCCCCACAAATCATTGATCAAAAGGAGTTATTGCTTATAAAACCTAAGCACGTTCTGCTCAAATATCTATCACTATATCCACATTGGTCATTTTCATAAATCTTATATAAATTAGGTCATATAAAAGATACATTCAAGTACATCCATGTAAATTTTGGTAAAATCAATCATATAAGGATGGACACATACTGTAGTGAGCTCCTTCATCAAGATTTATAAAATAATAGATGGGAATGGACCACCAAGGTAAGCACCATTTCATGAATGGATTTAGATGCATGGGCTAAGTTCTCATATTTATTCCTAGCCATAAACATCACCAAATTTTACTAAGTCCCCCCAATAATAGTATTTTCTTCTTGGACCAACTTCACCACATTACCATCGATGATATTGAACAAGCGAAAGAGTTGATGAATAAGGGACACATCATCCACAAATATGATAATAAAGGTTATGCCAAAGGAAAATATGCTCCAAATTATTAGGGGATGTGCAAAAGAAAAAGGGTATCACCATAGCATTAATCAAAAACTTGGTACTTTTACACACAGTTAAGGAAGTAGCATAGAAGATATGTTTTACTAATAGAGAGGATGTCATGATCCTAAAAAGTGTGATGGTTATATTTTATATGATTTCCATAAATACCAAGTACAATATCTTCCAAGTGTTGTTATGTCATTTTAATGCCAACAGTGACAAAATCAAATGTGGTGAGCATGATTTATGTTATAGATCATTACTCATATGTTTAGGTTTGTATTATATAAAAACCCTCCCTAGGGTGTATAGAGACATTTAGTGGGCCGCAAACACATCTATAGGTGAACAAATCAAAACCTACATGGATACAATTAAGGCAAAAGAACAAGTGTTTTCTCTCCTTCAATGGGGTGATATAACCAAACATAAATTCACTACTATATCTCGAATATATATAGAATTTTTTAATATAAACTCAAATGAATTTTTATTTGTAGTGAATATTAACTTCCTTTACATATAACCCTTTGAGACACACTCCACAATAGTATTTCCACATCCCTATGAGGTCTCAAATGAACAAGTAGAGCAAGTTCTTGTCATCATTAGGTCATTTCCCAAATTATTTTGGAAACCAATACTACCTAACATTAATTCCACCATTTAATAACTCCTATGAGAAACATAAATAAAACCACAAATCAAAATTCAAATTTAAGAGGAAGAATAAATAGCAAAATAATCATTGGGACTAGTCCCAAATATTGTAAATCTAGGGATCTATACTACCCCATTTAAATTTGAGGTACAATCTTATATAATAGGAGAAGTAATTATCACTAAATAGATGCATAACATATAGTCATCTCAAGTATATAAAGTTAAACAAATAATATGTGGAGACATAGGTTACATAGGTAGCAGGTTGTTGCTAATGAAGGGCATAAAAAAGCAATGCACACATAATAAATAAAATCCACTAGTGATCTAACTCTTGAAGATAAAAAACAAAAATGGATAAAAGTATGATGAAATATCCTTAAATTGGATCTGAAAAAGAAATAAGTAGTAACCTAGATATCAAATACAAAGATAAAAGAATAAGAATTATTGTGGGATTTAACAGAAACTGTGGATGCACTAGCAATATAAGAAGAAATAATATAATAAGAGTAGCCACGAAAAGGAAAACAAAAGTAAATAAAAATAATAGAAACACTAGAGACATTTTTGGATATAACATTGGATAAGGCATAAAATGAAGTAGATGTGGCACTTGTAGAAGTGAAATAACTTCAAGATAATAAACATGGAAATTCAAGGAGAAATGAAAAAAATAAGAAGAGGAAGAAAAAGAATAAGAATGGAAGAATAATAAGAAAAGGATAAATGAGAAAAACTAGAGCAAGAGAAGAAATAAAAGTAAGATGTCTTGGACAAATATAAATTTGAGTAGGCAGTAGACTCCAAAAATAAAAATAAATATGAAGATAAATTGGAAAATGAAAAATTATAAAAACCTAAAATTGAAAAAGAACGAAGAAAAATAGAAAAGGCAGAAAAATAGAAATTAGAAAAATAAAAAGCCTAAATAGAGAAGAATAAGGTGGAAAAATTAGCCACTAAAAAATCCAAGTTATTAAAGAATAAGATAGATGTATAAGTCATATAAAAAGTAAAAAAATAAAATAAGAAGATAGCAGCAGATGCTATAGAAAAAGTAGTGGTAGAGAAAAATAAATTGGTTGTAGAAACCACAAAAAAAAACTATTGAAGTAGCATCAAGGAAGGCGGTATCCTAAACTTCACCATCCATTCCCCCACACTAAATAACTCCACCACCCTTCCCCCACACCAAATTACCACAACACCCACATCCCAATCCACTATAACCACCCATTTCCTCACCCTATAAGACTCCACCACCTAAATTAAAGTCATTTTATCTAAATTCCAAAATGTCAACACTATCTAATTGGCCCCAGATATGCTATAATCCACACCTCAAAGCACCAAGATCCGTCTCAACAAGTTATCTCCCATCTAAAAGTAACACTTGGGTATTTTATTTCAAGATAGTGCAAGTCATGATTAGATGTAGTGATGTGTTGTTTGGGAAGAGGTAATTTAGTGAGTTAACAAAATATTTAAAATTTAAGGTCACAATATGACTCCAACCCAAAATAACCATTGTATTAATGCCTTCAAGAGATAATCTAAAATGTTATTAAACATCAATCACTCTCAAAGGTAGAGAATCAAATCATTTGAGAAAATATGGTGGAATAATTCAAGTTTAAATACAATACAAAACCATTGGTAGATAATTCTCAATATCGACACATAGTCAAGACAACTATTACTTCCCTGTGGAAAGTAATTTTAGATGTCATTATTTACTTTACATTAACTTTAATATGGTCAGCAATAACACAAGAAAAAAATAAAACTATATATGTTTTGGAGGAGGAAATGAATCAAACCACCACCAAATATGACATCACTTAGGATTTTACAGAAACATGAAGGCAATGAATTATCACTTCAAGGGAATAATTATGTGAAAAAAAATAAAAATGAGCTCAACTCATCATAGACCTCAAATAACTAGGTAGCTTCATCAATAAATTCATGCATAAACTAGAACAAGTGACCAAGGAGATTGAGACTTTTTACAATTTGATTTCTAATCATGGCTCACCACACAAAATTTTAAACTTAATTTGTGAAAATATTTTGTTGGAACAAAAATCATAGAGGGAAAATGGATACCTCATAGATTAGAAATATTTTGAGACCAAATTAACTACCAAGCATCAATAATTTCTACAGCCAAGTAAAAATTCATATGCATCTAAGATTATTCACTTTTGTTTGTCTTGAGGATGAGACAAAGATTAAGTCTAGGGATTATGTTGGTGGGATTCTTCATTTGAATAATAAATATAAAAGTAAAATGTAGAATCTTTCATTCATACCACAACATAATATATCAATAGACATCTTTCATGACATCAATTGTATTTCATGGCATTCTACAAAATAGATATAAATGTATAGGCACAAAAAAAATATGTGTATGTTAATATTTTGTATTATATTTATTCTTAGAAAATGAATTATAAGTAAATCATCTTAACTTTAGAATATTTTTGTATGTATGTATCTGTGTCTAATGCTTATGAATTAATACAAATTGAATTATGCATCTTATATGTATTACACATTTTTGATGTTCTATTCAATTATCCTTGACTTATGAAATTTTTTATATTAATGCAATAAGGATACTTATTTTAAGAAATATTTATCATCTAAGATGTATAACTATGAACTCATGACATAGCATAGAGTTTATGTCAATAAATACTATTAGCCTAGCTGATACAATTAAAGATGTTAACTAGAACATAATGGTGTTAGCTAGGTTGATACAACACAAATATCAAAAACACACTTTTAAATGTATCAAGTTGGCTAATACATACATTAAGTGTGAAGTCACAAAACATATAGTATCATCTAGGTCAATATTGTACGATATGAATAAGATAGCAAATTTAGATAGAATTGATAAATTATTAAGAATTTAGAGGATTCAGAGTGATAGTATTCAATGTATCTTAGGTATTCAAAGAGTAAAAAAAAATTATATTATTCCCTTGTTATTCTAAATGACAAAAAAACAAGCATAAAAATACATTAGGACTAAACACTCTTGCCTAAGAACTAGGGAGAGCATATCATAGTAAATAAGATCACAAAATAGAGATAAAAATAGCACAAGTAATTTATCTCCTTTGTCAATTTTGATGCTTACTTATTGGAATAAGGATGTTCTTACTTATTCTATGATGATTAGAGTCTTCTATATATTATTCTCCATGGTGGTAACATCTCTCCAATGGTCACTTGTGGCTTGGTATGAAGCTTGGCATAAAATGGGTAATATAACACTACTCTCAAAGGCTTCTTTAATATATTCCAATGTAATAATATTACACACAAAATATTCTTGGAATGTGGTGTGGGAACTATTATTTATATTTATAATAACTAACTCTAACCCTAGGAAGGTTAGGTTAAATTCTAACTTTAGTTGAGTCTAAAATAACCTAGGTTTAGTCAGGATAACCCTAGGTTGGGTCCAAACACTCATGAAATATTGACACCTTAGTTTTATATATTTTTGAGGCATGAAAACTCACTTTATATATTTTTGAGGTGTGACTCATAATTTTTTTAAATAACTTTATTATCTCCTTTGACCTTTGACTTCATATTTGGCTAAATTTTTCTTTTTTGATAAATGAAATCCACTAATTCAATTTGGAATTTTTGTTTAGGAAAGTTAATTAATATTTTTAATGAAATTAATCTTACTTAGTAATTTTTATCTTTTGGAATTTTTTTTAAATTTTATGAATTAATAGTTTGAAAGATCAAAAGTGTATAATTACTAATCATAATTTGACGCGGGTTAAAACTAAACTAGGTTAGCGGTGCATACAGGTTAATACACCAAATAAACTAGTCTCATCACATTTATATGAAATTAAATTCCTTACATAGAATAATTTGGGTAACTCAATTGATTTCTAGGCTTATATTGTGTCATTTTCTATAAATTAAACTGAATCTTAATCTAGGCATGAAAGTGACCAAAACTAAGTGTCTATATTTTGCCCCTATTTGATAAGATGTTTCAAGACATAGGCACAATAACATATTTTTAAAGAATTAAAAATTCATTAATATAAATGGTTCATACCCTAAATTTTAGTTGATAAGCCCTTGATTCCCCCAAGAGGGAGTGGGTGACAAAAAAGAGTCATTGAACATTACCTTAAAATGAAGAAAATGATGTGATCTAGTGGAAATGGGGATAGAAATACTAAGTTACCCAAAGGTGGTTATAAATAATAATGGAAATAGAGTTACTAATTTTATAAAAGATGTTTATAATCAGTAATAAAGAGTGTGACATCGGTTTACCCAAAGGTGGTTATAATTAGTGGTACAAATATTTTTCCTGGTCCTAATACTAGTTTTCCAAAAGGTGATTATAATTAGTAATAAAATGCAAGACACTAATTTACCCAAAGGTGGTTATAAGTAATAATGTAATGTGGGTCATTAATTTATCCAATGGTAATTATAATCAATGACACATGCATTTGCCTTGAAAGGGCAAGTGGAGTGGGTAAAAATAATGATTTTCCTAAAGGTAGTTATAATCATTAACATAGGATACAAAAATAACTATTTTTCCATAAGTGGTTGTAATCATTTGTGAATTTAAATCACATGATTTAAAATTAATTTACCCGAAAAATTTAGGATAGTTCGTTGATCGATCTAAAAAAGATAATTTATCACAATAGGGTAAATTGGTAAGGGTAGATTATGTGAAAAAATTGTAAAATAGATTTATGATAAGTTAGCAAAGGATAACAACACGTTTCTAACCTAAAATTTTATTTTGAAGATGTACATTCAAACAAACATGGGATATAGGTTTAAAAATTTTGTTATTAAATGGGTCTTAAGGGAGGCCTAAAAATGGTTTAGTTACAATATATTCAAAAAAATGAGGCACGCAAGATCAAACGACATGTGAAATGGACCATAGATGTGAAAAATACACTTCCTAGAGTGTGCATAAGTACATGTATATGATATTAATATGATATCTATATGATGTCATGTTTTTTATCTTGTTTATCTCATGTTTAGCATTGATTAGCATTATGGATGTTTAACATTATTAATGTTGATGCTTATGTACACTATGTTTATTTATTGTTTATGTCATGTTTTTGAGATCTTATTATATTTTTTATCATTTTATTATGTTGTATGACTCATATCTATGCTTATTTAGAGATGAACATCTATATAAACACATAATAAATTATATTTACTCTTATTTATTACTTAGTTGATTCAGGCATGTGTTTGGGTAGTTGTCTAGTTTTGATATATCAAAGAAGTATTGCCATTTCGTTGCTAGAATAGACTCTATGTGAACATTTTTATTGTAGTTTTTTTTATTATCATGATATTTATGGACAACTAAAATAACATATATCCTAAGCATGAAAAATATAGTTTAAATGTAAATATAAACAACTTAGGAATAAGATATGAACAATCAAATCCCAAGTGTAAATATAATAAATAAACCAAGTATAATACTAAATACAAAAATTCAAAACCTAAGTGCATGATATAGATAATCAAGACCTAAGTGCAAACAAGATGTAATAATCTTACAACAATCAAGGAATAAAAAAAGATAAAAAGGTAAAAAAATAACAAAATAAATAAACAATAATGACAAAACAAACAAAACATAAATGAGTTAAACACCAAAAAGACAACACAAAACAAATAAACATACAAAACAAATAAAGATAAACAAACTACAACTATATAAAACATAGAAACAAACAAACAAACATAAACAACAAAATATAAACAAACTATACAAGCAAACAAACAAAACTGATAAACAAACAAAACCAATAAAATAAACAACCTATACATACAAATAATAAAACACCAATAAACTAAAATAAACAAAAAAAAAACAAAACAAAAATAAACAAAACACAAACAAAAATGAACAATAAAACAATAATAAACAAAACACTGACAAACAAAAAAATAAACAATACATGAATAAACAACTAAACAAACACAAACAGTCAACAATAAACAAAACACCAATAAATAAAAATAAACAAACAAATATAGATAAAATAAAATAAAACTAAAACAAATTAAAAAAATAAAATTATAAACAAATAAAATAAAACAACTAAACACACAAAAAATGGTTAATCACAATGTTAGTATAAATAGAAAACAAATTTTTCATGCATGTTTAATAGAGGTGTTACTCTTGGTGACAGGGTGACCCCTAAGCTAGGTAGCAATCATATAGGTAAAAAGACACAAGAAAAAAGGCATAAACTTTCCCCTAGGCTATAGGTAATAATGACACAAATAAAATAGTAAACATTACCCTTAGGTCATAGGAGAGCAATGACACAGACAAGATATCAAAAATAACATTTCCCCTAGGTTATAGGAGATAACAAAATAAAACAAATAAAATGGGGGGAATGGAAGAAAAAAAGAGGTAGTTGAGCTGACTCTAGATGCACTAGGCAAGTAGACACTACCTACATAGTTCCATGGATACAAGATTGAATGTGTATTTTAGGCCAAATGTAGTTCCCTAGGATATGGGATATAAGAAAATGAATGATAAAAAACATGATTGACTTGTAGAGGAAAATGGGAATGACCTCGTAAAATGGCTAGTGCATGAGAAAAGAGGTGATGGCATTCACAATCATGAACCATCAACACAAAAAAATAGTGCAAGCATGAGAGTATGGTTAAGGTTAAAACCACACTAAAATACAAGAGATGAGTGTCCACAAATGAACTAAATTAGTAATTCATAATGTCTACTACATATAAGACTTGGAATAAGAATGAGCTCACAAAATGGTGAGAGCATAAACCAAAGTTACTTATAAAATGGTTAGAGAATTCAAACATAAATTTCTCACAAAATGGAAAGAGAGTAAGAAGATCCAAGTGGTCATTAATGCATAAAATTTAAATGCACACTGATCACAATATCAACTCAAAAATGGTGAGAGCATACATCTAAGGCCAATAATGATCAGGAAACTAAATGACAAGTGGTTATTCATGAAATAGTAGAAGTCCCTGAGTTTTTAAGGTAAATAAGTGAAATGAAGGTGTGGTCAAGCTAACCATAGATACCCCATGTATCCAAGTGTTGCCTACATAGTCTGTACAGACCTCAACCGATGTAGTTCTCTCAGAAATGAGATAAAAAAAGACCAAGGTGGTCCAGAAATGTATTAAGACTTGTTTTAAATTCTTAACATTCGATTAGGATGTTATATAGATAATAAATATTAAGTAAAATAATAAACATAAAGGGGAATTCATCTTTTATAAGGACACTCCATTAAACAATCTTTAATTATATTGATTTATGTTTTTGAGTTAAATAATTAGAACTACCTTTTAGGTGGAATTCTCATGAGAGTTGGTTATTAGGTTGGTTGGTTTTACTAGTCATGGGTAAAACCTACAAATACATATTTTTATATTTAAAAGGGTTAATGGAATATATACATCCTTTTCATGTAATTATTTTATTTTTATTAATAAAATACTTGTGGACCCATCTCAGTGAGCATAAGATTTACCTTAGGTGGTTTTGTTTGGTTAAATTAATTAGAGTGATATCAGTGGTATCAGAGTACGGTAACTTGGTAAATGCTTGGTAAATTCATGGTAAAAGAGAACATGGTGATCTCGAGAAGAATAAGTGAAATAATTCACATGATTGGATAAATAAGTCTCACATGAAACTGATTTTGGCAAATGTAAGGTATGCCCTTTATTAAAATACTTTGGAGTTAATATTGGAAAATTATTCCAATATCAAATTTTTTAAATAATTTTTTTTCTAAATATTGTGATTGGAGGACTTTGATAATTAAAATACATTGATAAATTAATTTTGTATGGCTTATCTGAGAAGCAACAAAATTAAATTTTTCATCCTCCATTTTTTAAGCTTGATTCTCCCTGTTGAAGCTTAAAAGTTGATTATTTGATTCTAATTTTTAAAAAATATGACCAATAATATATTTATACGGATTTATTATATTGGAAAACCTATATAATAAAATTTTATGGCATCCATGATTTTGTAGAAAAAATCTGAAAGGAATATGGATAACTCTATTTTTATTTTAAGCTTTTTTATGCCAAAAATTTTGATCTAAAACTATCTTAAAAGCTTTTAAAACAAATTTATGAGTTTTATGGCTTGGTTTTAAATTCTTAAATCTCCCATAGTGTCCAAACATTCCTTACATAATTCATTTTGCATAAAATCCCTTTTTGGTAGTTTAAATTTGCTCAAATTTTCTTAAAACTCCATTGTTTGGCCCTATACAGATTTGTAAGGCCTGATACATCAAGAAAAGAGTTATAGGAATTATTTTTTTTAGACATTTTGTCCTTGGATATAGCATGGAATTGGAATATATATGAAAAATAATATTTTTCATTTTTCAAATTTTGATCAAATATTTTAGGGTTTGAGGGGTCCACAAATCAAATAGCTTTTTACTTTTTCTAAAAATTTCATGGATGAATTAATTTTTACTTGGGAAAGTAATTTTTTTAATTTTTAATAGAGTAAAAATATTATTTAAATATAAATTTATCATTATATTCCTTTTAAAGTCTCATAGAGTAATTGGAAATCATGATTTTGTAAAAACCCTTGGAAGTTGGAGGTCCAGAGTTCAAATCTCTCTTTTGGTGAAATTTTCTATTTGGGCATTTAATTTTTGGAGGAATATTCTTTTTTTGAAATATTTTACATGTTTTAAATATTTTAAAGAGCATAAATCATGTGAAATAATGAAATTTAGTGGGAGAAAAGTAATAGTTGTGTGTTTCATTGGTGAAATAAAGGTGTAATGGGTGAAATAAGGGTGTAATTGATGAAATTGGTGAAATAAGGATGTAATTGGTGAAACAAGGGTGTAATTGGTTTAAATATCTTATTTTGGGTTAGGTTAAGTGAAAAACCCATGAAAAATCTATCTCTTTTTCTCTACGTGGAGGTTAAGTGAAAAATCCCATTGAAGCATTTTTTTGTGCAAAGTGTTATTGTGATTGTGTTGTTCTTTCATTTTTCACACTTATTTTCATTTCAAGATTCCAAAAATTCAAAATTTACTTTCAGATGGTGATCGATTAATGATTTACAATTACTCTAATTATAAATGTTTGATGGAAGCTTCATTAGTTTTCAATGAGTTATGGGATATTATAAAGAATGAAACTCCTACATTGCCTATAAAATAGGCCAAACTTGATAGTTTTAATCTACATGATTCAAAATCTCTAGATTTAATCAAGTTTTATTCTACTCAAAATACCTATATTCATATTAAAAATTCTCCCCATAGTTATACTTCATGGAAGACCTTATCTGACTTGTATGATAAAAAGCCTAAGCATAAGAAGATAGATATACACATGTGGTTGTTTACTTTGTCATTAGAGGAATATGGGGATATGGGAGAGTACATGTCTAAGTTAAATAATATTACTACTGATTAAATTAAGGATGGGTTTAGAAAACTAGATGATGATCTCATAGTTACTATTGCATTGAAAGGACTACCTGTGTCTTATAGGAACTTTGTAAAAATGTTGCATGTCTCTAACAAGATCACAGGCATAAATTTTGATACATTGGTTGAATTGATTATTCAACATGACCTCTCTCTACCCAATAAATCAAATAAAACTAAGTAATCCCGTGTTTTAGATTCCAAACCTAGTTCATCTTCTTCTAGTCAACAAAATTATAGAGGGCACAATTATAGAGGGGGTGGAAGTTATAGAGGAGGCAAATCTTAAAATAGAGGTAGAGGATATCATCATAATAAATATTCACATCAATAGTATATCCATTCTCATTCAAATGAGATGAATTATATAATACATAGCCACAACTCTTATAGAGGTAGAGGTTGAGGTAGATCAGACATTTAGTGTCATATATGTGGGAAACTTGGTCACATTGTCTCTCAGTATAGGATTCTTTTTGAAAAAATTCAAAAGTCACAAAAAGTGACTAAGTCTAACTCTTATCAATATGCGGACCATGATTATGATGAGTCTATAAATGTTGATCATAATTTTCATTCATTACTTTAGGTAACATTGTTTATATGGAATATGAGGCTCAAGATGAGTTCACAGATATGCGGGTTTTAGATACAAGAGTAACCAAACACATGACATTCAGGTGAGACTTATTTTGGAATTTCAAATAAGATTATTTATATGGTATCCTTGGTAGATAAGTATACACATACTCCATAAGGTCTTGGGTCTATTTGGATTATCCTTCCCAATAGATCTATCAAATACTTGGAGAATGATTGGTATGTTCCCACATTGTAAAAACACCTTATTTCTTTGGTAACTATTCACAAAAAGGGTTATCAAATTATTCTAAAAAATGGACTCATTTATATCAAATCAGTTAAGGATGGACATAAAACCATGTATACAAGATATGAGGATGGAATCTTGGTTATATTTCACTTTAAAGTGTTTCCTCCCATAGTTGAACTTGTGGTAATTATTGATATAGGTATAGGTACTATGTATACACAGTAGTTATGGCATCTCTATTATGGTCATTTGAATGTTCAATCTTTAGTGTACTTGTAGAGATATGTTATGGTGAGTGGGTTTCCCACTTTTCACAAAGATAGTATTATTTTTAAATCATGTGTTTTGGGAAAATAGAATCAGGAAATTTTCCTAAGAGTTCTTCATGGCAAGCTAATAGATGTCTGCAGTTGGTTCATAGTGATGTATGTGACATGAATAAGTCATCCATTGGTGAGTGTTGGTACTTTGTGTTGTTTATCGATGATTCTTCTAAGATGACTTGGGTGTTTTTCATAAAAAAATTATAATTTTTCACTAAGTTTGTTGATTGGTTACACATAATTGAAAAATAAATAGGTTCACACTTGGACACTCTTTATTTAGACAATGGTGGTGAGTATACTTCAAATGAGTTTTTGGATTATTATTAGGAACATGGTATTCATCAAAAACATATTAATTCTTATACTCCATAGCAAAATGAAGTATCTAAATGAATGAAGAGGACTTTAGAGGGCATAGCTTGGGTTATTTTGTACTATAAACAACTCAATGATAAGTTTTGGGCTGAAGCCATTGGTACTGTAGTGTATTTTAGAAGTATGCCCCCTAAAACTGCACTTTTGGGATAAATTCCATATGAGTTGGTATAGGTTTAAATCAAAATTTAAACACTTGAAAGTTTTTGGATGCCTTTGTTTCACTTTATTTCCCACTAAACATAGTACTAAGTTGGAACCACAAAGTCAAAAATGCATCTTTCTAGGATATTCAAAGAAAAAATGGGTATCATTTACTTTAAAAAGATGTAGGAAAATTCATAATGAGTATTGATGTGATATTTGATGAATTTTCAACTATGAACACTTTAGATATTGATTCTCAATTTGACAGGTTAGAGAGAAAGATTGAAAAATGTGATAAGGGATTGAATAATGAAGCCAACTCTCATAGGTTATGGTATGAGACTAGTATCCCTTATATTTCCTCTAGTAATTCATAGGTTCATGACTTAGACAATGTTGAAAATTCTCTAATTCTTCTTTTAACTGGTTCACATGATGATAATTCTGGTGTTCCTAATTTGAACAATTTGAATAAATATCCAAAATGGGCTTAAAGTACTTTTTTAAGAATTGACAATAGATAAAGTTGGTCTAATATGTCCCAAGAGTTCTCATAAATAGGTGAACTATGAAATAATTATTACTACTTATTCCACTGAGCCATCTAATTTTGAGGAGGCTTCTACTGAATAGGTTTGGTAACATGCAATGAAAAGTGAGTATGATGCACTACTTAACAATAATAGCTGGGTTTTGGTTGATCCTCTTCCACATGTTCAACCATAGGATGCAAATGGGTTTATAGGACTAAGTATAAATCAGATGGATCCATTGATAAACATAAGGCAAGACTTGTTGTAAAAGGTTATGCACAATAAGAAGATATTGACTATGAGGAAACATTTACACCAACTGCCGAATGACACATTATTCATATGGTACTTGACTTAATAGCACAAAATGGTTGGAAATTACATCATATGGATGTTAAAATTTCTTTTTTTAATGGTGATTTATAGGAATAAGTATATATGAAACAACCTCAAGGTTTTGATAAAGTGGGTGCAGAACACAAAGTGTGTAAATAGATTAAATCTCTCTATGGGATAAAACAAGCACCCAAGGCTTGGTATTAAAAAATGGATTCATACTTGAAGAAAATTGGCCTTCGACGTAGTGAATCTAATGATACTCTTTATTTTGAGTGCAGGGTAATAAATTGGTAATTCTTGTTCTCTATGTCGATGACTTGTTTATCATAGGCAATGATGAAAACCATAACAACTCTATGAAGATGGAATTAAAAGATGGGTTTGAGATGATAGATCATGGACTTATTCACTATTACCTTGGCAAATAAGTAGCTTAGAAAGATCAAAGTGTTTTTATTTTACAAATTAAGTATATTTATGAGCTATTAAACATGTTTGGAATGAATGATTGTAAGCTTGCCCTCGCTCCCATAGAAAGTAACTTGAAATTATCTAAATATGATGGTAGTTATTTTATTAGTGGCACAAAATACATAAAATTAGTGGGAGGTTTGATATATTTTATGACTACCATGCCCAATATATCATTTTTAGTTGGAATTTTGTCTAGGTTTATACATGATCCTAGAGAAATTCATTGGCATGCAACAAAAAGAGTACTTTGTTACCTTTAGTGAATGAAAACATATGGCCTTGAGTACCATTGAAATATTAACTTCAAATTTTTTAGGTATTATGATGCATATTTTGGTAGATATGTGGATGATAGAGTGTCCACAATAGGATACACTATGCATATGGATTCAGCTACCATTGTTTGGTGTTGTAAGAAGTAGGATACAGTGGTAAATTCATCGAAAAAATTAGAATACATCATAGCATGAGATGATTCTAGAGAAATTGTATATTTACATTTTATTCTTGAAGATCTTCAAATTTCTTAGATTGATCCTACATAGTTATACATTGATAATCAAAGTGCAATCAAAATGTCTAAAAATATAGTCTTTCATGCCAAAACAAAATATATAGAGTTAAAATATCGCTATCTACGAATGTTAGTGGTGAAGAGAGTACTTAATCCAATATATTTCCAAACTACTGATCAGACATCTGACATTTCACAAAACCCCTTGATAGAATTAAATTTGAGAAATGCAAAAAAATGCTTGGCATGGGTCCAAAGAACTGACTTTAGATCATGGGGGGGTTTTTTAGGACTTGTTCCAAAGTCTTAACATTAGGTTATGATGTTAGATAGATAATAAATATTAAGTAAAATAATAAATGTAAAGGGACATATATATTTTATAAAGACACCCCTTTAAACAATATTTAGTTATATTAATTTATTTTTTTGAGTTAAATATTAGAACTACCTTTTGGGTAGAATTACTTGAGACTTGGTTAGTGGGTTGGTTGGTTTTACTGGTCATGGGTAAAACCTATAAATAAATGTTTTTCTATGTAAAATGATTAATGTGATATAGAAACCCTTTTCATGTACTTGTTTTATTTTGATTAATAAAATACTTGTGGACCCACCTCAATGGGCATAAAATTTATCTTAGGTGATTTTTTTTGGTTAAATCAATTGGAGTGCTATCAAAATGAAACCAAATAGATAATATGGCCCATCCTAGAAAATTTAGATAGATTTATATCTCACGTGGAAATTCTAAGCCAATTTTCATGATTTTGTGATTTTTAGGACTTTCTTAGGTCTTTACAAATATTTAGGGGTTTTTGAATTATTTCAAAAAAAATTGTAATTTTATAGGCATCTCAAATGGATTGATAATTATGAGACACAGAATGGTCCAACTCACAAAAATGGCAAGAGTGTGGCTTAAACATGCTCATAAAATGATGAGATCATGGTAAGTTAAATTAATCATAAAATGGTGAGAGCATGGTAAAGGGGTGACTGAGATGACCTCAACATGAATTGAGTGTTGCCTAGATAGTCAAGTCACTATAGTTATGCCTACATAAAAGGCATTAGATTAAGTACCATCATGTTTTAGGCATAGGCAAATGACAATGTAAATGGTAATAGTGATGGAAAGGAGATGCAACAATACATGGTAAATGCATTGATTCTAATTTTCCCATAGGTAGTTATAATTAGGAAACAATGAAATAGGGTTAGTGGTACTAATTTACTCATAGAAAATTATAATTAGTAGCTTGAGCATAGAGCATAACAACAAATGAAGGATGAAATTACTAGGACCACTATCCTACTATTTCCATATACTTCCATTCAAACATTCAATTCTAAAATAACTATTGGAACTAAATATATCATCAATTACTAAATGCACCTAAAGTATAAATGAATCAAAACCAATGCCAAACATGATAGGTGGGGTCAGGTGAAAATAAATGTTTGGCAAAGGGTTAAGGGCATGATAAAATGGTAAGGGGGTATAGTACAAAGAATAGGTATAGTGTGGCACAACTTAAATGGTCCTTATAGACAATAATCTGAGTCCTTCAAGCATAAAAATCTCTGAGGTGCATTGTTTTTATTGGTTCATTAATTTTGTCTCCTTTTGATGTCGTGAGCCTATATGCTCCAAAACTGTAGTTAACAATAAATACATAGGACCCTAACCTATTTGGTTAGAACTTTGCTTTTTCCTTTGTTTCATCATTTACATTCTTCTTATTCTCCTTTAACACAATGTCACCAATCTTGAATTCATGATGCTTAATGTTCATATTATATTGACCTTTTAATCTATTCTAATAATCCTAAAGATTATTCAATGTGGCCAAGTATTTTCCATCAAGTAATTCTAGCTCTTACAAGTGAGCTACTATGTAGTCTTTGTTGTTGATGATGTGTTGTAATGAAATTTAAAGATAAGGCAACTCAATCTCAACAAGAATAATGACCTAAATGCCATAAATAATTGAATAGGGTGTAGCTCCTTTTGGATTATATAATGTGGTATGGTGTGCCTAAAAGATGTTAAATAGTTGTAAGTACTAATTATGGCCAGCATTATTTACAATCTTCTTCAGAATATTGATAATGGTTTTATTATAAGCCTCATCTTGGTTATTTCCTTATGGGTATTAGGAGGTAGATAAATGTTGTTTGATGTTATATTGAGAAAAAATTACTTTCACATAATTATTCTTAAATGATACACCATTATCAGATATGATGTTGAATTGGATGCCATAACATAAGATGAGATGGTTAAATATGAATTTAGATATTTGATTACCATTTACATAAGTGATAGGAATGGATTCCACCCACTTATTAAAATACTCAGTAGTAGTTAGGATGTGTTTATGGCCATCAAAAGATGTAGGATTGATCTTACCTATTAGGTTGATTCCCCACATTGAGAACATCCATGGTGCTATCAATTGCTTAAGTGTTCTGGCTAGAGCATGAATCATATTGGCATGTGTCTGACACTTGACACACCTCTTCACATACATAGTTGCATCTACTTTCATAGATGGCTAATAATAACCAATATTTAGTAGATTTGTGGATAAAATTTCCCCATTGATTTGGTCTCCACTTACTCCTTCATGGACTTCCCTCAATGCTAGTCTAGATTCTACTGAAGGTAAATAATGAAGTAATGTTCCATCATAGATCATACAATACAATGTTGGTCCAAGTAGTGTATAGTGAGAGGATTTGTGAGAAAGGCTTTTTGTTTTTATGTGATAAATTAGGAATAATATTTTGGTCTTGAAGATAGGCATAGATATCTGATTACTAAGGAGACATGGGACCAACAATGTCACAAACCGTCTCGATGGCTGATTTTTTGTGTGCCAATGCTAAGATATTTTTAGCAAGAAATTGGTAATCCCTAACTCTATCTATGATCTAAATTATGGATCCAATAGTTTACATATAATTAATTTTTCTATTATTGTCTTGAGGTATTCCTTTCAATTAGATGTTGGCAATTTATTGCTTGAGAGTATCAACCATATCTTTATAGGGCACCAACTTCTTGTACTTAAACTAGTATTGGTCTATGACTTGATTTATGATTAATTGAGAATCACCATACACTAGTAAATGTTGAATATCCCACTATACTATTGATAGAGCCTTGTAATGAGTGAGTCATACTCGACCATGTTATTAGTATAGGGAAATCCTATATGAAAGGACTTAGGAATGAGATCCCCTTGTGGCATAACAAACAATATTCCATCCCTTGATCCATAAAATTACATCTTCCATTATTTAGTCTCATGAAGTGTTTATACTTCTTCAGTAGTCATAATGGCCTCATCTAGAAACCCAAATGTAAGAGGTTGAGTATCTTGAAGAGGAGATTCTACAAGATGGTCTATGAGTACTTTCCCCTTAATGGCATTTTGATTAGCATATTCAATTTCAAACTCAATAAATAACATGATCCATTTTAATATGCAACCTTGTAGAGCTTATTTGAAAATTAGATATTTGAGTGGATCTAATTTGGCAATAATAATGGTCTTGTTGTTCAACATATAATGACATAACTTTTGGGTTGTGAACACCATTTATAAATAGTATTTTTCAATCAGTGTATAGTTGTGTTCATACACAACCAATGTTTATCTCAGATAATACATGGCATGTTCCTTTCCCTATTTGTTGTGTTGTGATAAAAGTGCCCCCAGGGCAGTTTCAGTTATTGATAGGTAAAGAATTAATAGATTGTTTGGCATTAGTGGTAACAAAATAAGTGGGCTGGTAGGATATTATTTAAACTAATTGAATGCTTTCTCACACTCTTCATTTTAGGAGAAAATAACACCCTTATTTAGCAAGTTCATAAATGGATGACATTTGATGGCTAGTTATGAGATGAAATGTCTAATGTATTGAATTTTGCCCTGTAAACTATAGAACTACTTGAAGGTAGATGGTGTTAGCATTTTTGTAATTACACAAACTTTGGTTGGGTCAACTTCAATCCACCTATGAGAGATAATTAAACCTAATAGTTTACCAAAATTTATTCCAAATACACACTTCTTTAGATTAAGCCTAGTGTTATACTTGAAAAGTATCTCAAAGATTATTTTTAGTATGGTTGGATGATTAGTATGGGTCATTGATTTACCCAGGATATCATTGATGTAGTCCTCAATAAAGTCATGCATCATTTCATAAAAAATCACTATCATGGACCTTTGGTATGTGGCCCCATTATTTTTAAATCTAAATGACATCACCTGATAGTAAAACATTCCCCATTAAGAGATGAATGTTATCTTATGTTGGTCTTCTTATGTTATTCTAATTTGATTATAACCTAAAAAGCCACCCATTAGAGAGATCATTTCACAGCCAACCATTGAGTTGATTATCATGTCATATTAGGCAAATTAAATTCATCTTTCAAGTAGTTTTTGTTTATATCTCTCAAATTAGTATAGATTTTGATACCTTCTAATTTCTTTCTCAATGGAATAATGTTATAAATCCACTTTGAATAGTTGATCTGCCTGATGCATTTTATGTCTAAGATTTTTTCCCAACTCTTTCTTGACTAACATAGCAATACGAGGATGCATATTATACAAATTTCATTTAGTAGGATTGGAATTAGGATGTACAATGAGATGGTGTAAAACTAAGGTAAGGTCCAAACCTAACATGTTTGAATAGGCCCATGCAAATATGTCAACAAATTCCCTCAAAAGGGATGTAAAAATTTCATGTTCCTCCTTAGTGAGGGATGTGCCCAACTTAATCCACTTTGGGTCCTCTAAGTACCTAATGTTCACCTATAAAGTATCCTCCACTAGAAGTGTAGAACCATCATCTAAAATATTTAGCAATGAGTTAAACTTATTGGCAATGGCAAAGTCCTCCAGATGGGTTGGCTCATCTAACTCTCCTAGGTAGGACAAATTAGAATCTCCTAATGCTTACAATGGCCAAGAAATAAATACCTCGAGGCACTCTTGGATAATCTATGAAAAATATTGAAACTCCTCAGTACTGATCTCTAATCCATAAATAGACTTTGGGCTATAGGTCTTTTGTTATTCATAGGAAGAGGGTGAACATCCCTATCTAATGATGCCAAAAATAGGTTTTCACCAAGAGACTTGCCTTTCTCTTTATTTTTTACCTAGCCATAAAGTGACTCAAAGAGGTTTTCACTTTCAAACCTTAACATTTGATTTAATTTTTATTTTTGGCTATGGAAGTTCACTCAGTCTCCAAAATAGGTAGTAGGATCTAATCAAACAGAAAATCCCTTCTTGTGGTCTTCAAGAGGACTGTGATTCCTCATTCCTAGAAAGTTTCATATGGTATCATCATTTTAAAAAACATCTAATGGAATTGTTGACTCTTATTAGTCCCAATATATTAATTTTAAATGGTAAAGGGTTAAATTTGAAGGTTGATAAATAAGGTTAATGATTCAAATGGCATGGGGGTTAAACAAATTTGTAGTGGCAATGTCATTGTAGATGCCATAATCAAACCCTATGTCACTGTCAACATTATCTTTGATAGTCATTGGTGTTGGAACATGAATAAGGTATATGGGGTCACCCCTAAGTGGTTTAAATCTAATACCATGGGTTCCTTTATACTTAGTCATTCAAACTGGTTCAATCATACCTTTTTGATATAGCCCCAGGCCCCTGCCTTTATAAGCTAAGTGATCCATAATCCAATTAGGAATAATATCCTTTATGCTTTATTAATAGTTAACTAAATCATCAATGTAAATCCATGAATCATCTTCAATTAAGGGGTCATATTTTAGGCTAGAAGCTGGTTTGAAAATAATGGACTTGTTCAGCTAAGATTTTCCTTTGGTTTCCTACTCTATGCAAGTAGTTTTGGCCTTAGGTCTCATATAAACTTTTGGATTTTTGGGAAATTTGGCAATATATAATGTGCTATGGGTATTATATTATTTGATACATTTTTTAGTTATATATAATTGGTTGGAAATATCTAATATAGGCATGGTTGAGGTAGAGGCTAAGTTTTTTGGGTCAATGTAATTAGCTTATGAGCCTGATTCAATGGCTTTTCCTTTTACGGCTCTTTCTCCAATTAATTTAGGAATAGGAATCATGTCAAATTGATAGTTATATCTTTTATACTTAGCCTCAATATGTTTATAATAATGATATGTCTGAAGATCAGTTGATATAGTCACTTCCATTCCTAAATGTGTAAATTTTATAGACTAATGCAATGTAGAAGGTATGGTCCATATTTCATGGATCTAGGGTTGACTTAATAATAGATTGTAGGATAATTATAAGTATAAAACATGGCATAGAGTTTCATGGGTAAAAGGCTTAATGACTAATGAAAATATAATAGTACTTTGAGATTCCCATTCTTCATTATCATATACCTTGATAATGATGGTATCTAGTTAAAAACTAGTTGTTATATATCCCAGATGTTTGACCACATTGTTTACAAGTATGCATTTAACTCTATGGCTCATTATATCAACCTCAATGTAGAATGGGTTATCATTTAGAGGTTATAGAGATGACATATCACTTTGGTCAAAGGTAAGATGTTTTTCAGTGTCTAAGTGTCCTACCATGGCTTGAAATTTATTTGGAGTGATTTCATCTGGTATGAGGGATTGGTTTAAGTACTCTTTCAAGATGTTTTTGTGGATGGTAGGTGTATGAAACAAATACATTATGAATGTGTGTAGGTGTCTTATTTAGTTATTCCATAATATTATAGGTGTTCCCCATAGTTTTGTCAATTGGTTTATTTCAAATAGGCATAGAAGGATTAATAGGATCACTTGTAGTATTTGGATGTAATATTTTGATAGTGACCTTGGCTCATCAAATTGTGATTATGAAATCTCATTATAGAACTTGGCTTTGGTAGTTGGATAGGTAGGTAATGAGGCCTAGAATGATAATTCTCAAATGGTGTTGAGCCTAGTTATCAATATGGTTCATAGAAGAATCACTGACATAATGGGGTTGATAGGCATTGTTCGATAAATAGGCATTATTGGGGAAAGGTCTAAGTATATATGTATTTGGTCAGGGATTAATGGTGATAGTGTAAATATGACCACCTAAAACATCTCCTAAAATAATTTTATAGGTATGCTTAATGTCATGATGGCCTCCTTGGTTGAATTGGTCATTTTACCCTTGATTCCAACCATTATGTTGTTATTGTTGTTGATTTTGTAGTGGAATTATTTGCCATTATTATTGGTATTGTTTTTGGTTGCTATTATTGTTATTATGTTGGGGAAATATATTATGGTATTTATTCAAGTTATGATTGGTCATAAGAGTATGGGTGTCTCTTTCTATCTCTCTATTTTCTAGCATATACTCAATCAAATTCCTAAGTTGGATACACCATCTTATGGAATGTCCTTTGACATAATGGTACTCATAAAATTCATTTTCTTTGTACCAATCAAGAAATTAATCCCTTCATGAAATGTCTTTGGTATTGGCCAACTGACCATATTACTTAGACTAATCTTTAGAACATAGATTCAATAGGCTAACCAAGGTCACTAAATTATTTAGTAATAGGTGGTCTTCTCTTTGGGGAGGGGCTTATAATTGGTTTTGATTATGTGGTAGCTAGTTTTTTGGAGGTCTTGGTTGAATGTATGGATGAGATGGTTGTTGAGTGGGTGGAAGTATATGGATAGTTAGTGTTTTTACCATTTTAACATGGCATGATTTAATAACACCATTGCCAACAACATTATTATTGTAGTTATAGGGTTTAGGTCTCTCATTATTGCTAGTTTGAGGTGGAGTTAAATTTAGTATTTGAATTGGGTTCTAATTATGGGTCTATCCTTGGTTCTAGTTTTGGTTTTAATAGACTTGATGTTAATTTAAGCTTTGATTAGAAGAGGATAGCTTGATTATCCCTTTATTTACAAGGGATTTTTCAATTTGTATTCCTTTCTTTATAACCTATTTCAGAATGTGATCAACTACATCTCAAGATGGTAAGATATATCATTGTGTAGGCTCTTGGTAAATATTTTAGCCAACTAATTATCTAATTGATTGAGAATAAACTAGCTTGTTAGTGCTCTCCAACATTACAAGTATGCAACAAAGCTTTCACTAGTATTCTATTTAGCTTGGCCTAAATCCACAATAAAAAATTTGTGCTTAATATTATATGAAAAGTGTTGTAAAAATGTCTCTGAAAGATCATCAAAGTCAATTACATAAATATTTAGTAATTTTAATAGCCATGACAAGGCTTGTCTAGCTAGACTCCTTGGAAAGAGTAGAAAAAAGTATATGTCATTATATGCCACTGGTTATCATGAAATAAAGAATTATTTTAGATGCTCTTTGAGGTCACCTTTGCCTTTGTATATGTCAAATATAGGTGGCTCATTACCTATCAAAAATGGTATTTATAAATAATCCATGTTGAATGGATAAGATCATATTTTGTCTATTTTAATTTATTTATTTGTTTTCCAATCTATATAGATTGAATTACATCCTTCATTTGTTACAACTCTTGGGCAAAAAAATAAGATGGAGTGGCATATTATTGTTGAGGTTACATGGTTAAAGGTGGATTATCTTGATCAAGGATGAATATTGTGGAATATTGGTTGAATTGGCCAAATGATGAGATATGTGTATTTGTGCATTGGGATTATACTATGGATACAAAATACACTACTTTTAAAATACATTCTGGTTTGAATTGGCTACAAAACCCTAGCTATAGTAAAGGCATTTGGATCTACAAAATGTGTTGGTATTATTGGTTTTTAGAGATAAATTTCTGCCTACTTATTGAACCCTATTGTTTGTAGGGAACACATTGTTGACTAGATCCCTACTATTGTAGGTGTTGAAATTTGGATCCTTGTTGCACATGTGATACCCATTAGGTACAAGGAAATTATTGCCTAACACCTGATCCCTATTATACATAACAACCTTATCATTGGTTAAACACTTGGTGTTGGATTTGCACTTACTATTAAGAAGGAACTTACTATTGATTTGGTAATTGTTTTTGGTTTGGAAATTATTGGGGATCTTGCATCTATTGTTATTGACCAAATGAAACTTTATGATCAATAGGTTCACATTATTAGTTAGGAAATATTTATGATTGTTGAGGTAAATTGGTTTGTGCTTATTATGGTAAAACATTCATTGCCACCTACTGAGTTGGCATAGTGTTATGCACTTGTTGCATTAGTAATTTGGTCTATTATTAGTTTGTTTCCTCATGTTGCACACTCGAAGAAGTAGTTGGTTGAGGAGTGGATGTTATTTATTTATTTTTGGAAATAGGCATACCTATTCCCTATTGTTGTAATTCACTTATGGCATTATTTGGATGAATTTACTATATGTGGCTCAGTGGTAAATTAGACCCATTTTGGTTTAAATTGGAATGCACTTACATACTATCCATAATGTTTTAAGTGAGGTCTTATATATGATACATAGGCTCTTCAATAAAAATAGGGACATTATACATGTCACCAACCAACTTATTTTGGCTAAATGGGTTTATTTTTTGGCTTGCATATCCCAAAGAATCTATTTTTTGCCTTGTTGATAGAGGTATCTAAATAAGTGGCATGTTATAAATAGTCCTTGAATTAAGATTACAAGCTAGGTTGAGATAGTTTTGGTAAACTTGTTGTACCTATTCTATTTGTTTGTCCATAAGGCCTTTCTCGTTTGCCAATGTATTTTGGTTTTACTGTAACATTTGGACTAAAGCTTGACTATAACTAATTGATGCCTATTTAAATGGTTGAATTCAAGGCAAATTGCTAAGAGTTATAATAAAACTACTCAGACTTTCATGTGGTAAGTCTGGCAAAAACTTGGCTCCTACTTTGATAGATTTAATAATAACTTCATCTTTGTTTTATAAAAAATAATGTTCAATCAAGTATGGATTGTAGCTTTTTTACATTGGCTTCATAGCATGGTAGGGATATTGTTTTTGGATTTATTAAATGTTAGGCATCATTTAAGTAAAGTATTATGCTATTTACTTTAGTTTTTGGCCTAGATAAGGAGGTATAGTCACCAAATATTGCACTAATGGGTCATGCCTTTGTTAAACATATAGAATTTTATAATATGGATAGGGATCCATCTCAAAAGCTATGTCATCATACAACTCTTGAAAAAAAAGGTTCATTGGTCAAAAATTTATCATAATCTAGATTATACATGGTCTTGTTACATGAGTAATGAGGCATGTTCATATCTATAGCTAGGCTTCATGAAAAACAAAGGGTACAAAGGTAACAAAAAATTGAGTTCTAAACATAAACAACCTTCGAATCTATAAAATAATCACAAAGGGTAACACAACTAAATTAGGCAAAGGTAAGAACAAAATAAACTCAAAATTGGTCTAAAAAAAATACTGATTTTCCCAAAGGTTGTTATAATCAGTGGTAAAGGTAACATAAAATCTCAAAACTCATTTATGGATAAGGTACTAATTTACCCAAAGGTGGTTATAATTGGTCACAAGATTATCTAAATAAAGTAGAACAATTTTAACGTAGGATCAAAGGATAATAATCATTTGCCCAAAGGTGGTTATAATCATTTAAAGAGAAACACAAGGCTAGAATCAAAAATAAATAACTCAAATAAAAACTTGAAAACAAACTAAACTAAGGTAATTGGATTCAAATGACACTCAGTAATTGGCTCACTAATACTTGATACGTGACTCACAAGAGATTTTTGGAATAATAGAACTAGGACATTTTTAGAATTTGGCACAATAAACTTTAAATAAGGCACATGGCAAAAAATTAGCTCAAACAAGGAACAAGACAAACAATAACCACTAGGTCTAAGCAGGGAATATTTTAGATCAAATAAGAAATCAGCCCAAGTAACACAATCAAAACATAAAAGGTAGAAAACTTAAGCCCAAATTAGCTGAGGCTTTGTTGTAAACCTGGTTAGTTTAGAATTTATACTTTGAAAAGTTGATTTTCTAATTTAATGCAAAAAGAATCAAATGTTCTAAGTAAAAAGGGCTAGGCCAAAATGGGTAGTGTAATTTTGCATTTGAAACAAGATGTATTTAACAATAGTTTGGAACTTGGTTTCAAAAGTGACAAGAGATTTTTAAAAAATTAGGTAGTGTAACAATGTTACTTCAAACAAATGACATAACAATGGTTTTAGACTCAAAACTCTAAGCCAAATGTTTGATATGAAATGGGTAGCATAACAATGCCCTAGTTAAGTAACCAACACAAAAACAGTTTTGGAATAAAAATCTAAGGCAAAAAGTATGACACAAAATAGACATAGTAACACCTCTTAAACTAAAGGGGTGTGAAAATAACATGAGGGTTTTAGACTTATTTTGACATGAAATTATAAACAAATAGTTTTAGCCTAAAAATACACATGCAAATCAAATATAAATATAAATAACATGAATGTCTTTTCTTGTCCCTAAAAACTAACTCAAGTATGTGCAACTTCTACCAAAGTTTCCACTGATATACCAATACTTATGAGGAATTAAGTTTTAATCCAAAAATTAAAGTAGAGGTGTAGGTAGATTTTTTACACCCCCTCTATCTCTAAAACATTGGTATGTGTCATTAAGTTAGATTGAGGATCACTCAACATTTGGCAAGAAAATTTGTGGTAATTAGGGATGACTAAAAATCTATAAATTTTGTGTGCACTAAATGGTCCTAAGTGTGGCTAACACAAGGGCACAATCATGTAAATTGGGTTCATACCTACTAACTTACTATACAAGGTTTTATTCATTTGCATAGAAACTCCATTCATGTACTTATTAGTATATTTTTATGTTTAGTAAGATGTGACCCATGTTTTTATTAAGATCAGAGAGGCTAGCTGCTCAGCACCCTGGTAATACTAGTATCACATACCCAATTTATATATCCCACCATGGAGTGGGGTTGGTATGATGTTGGGAGATGAAAACCCAAGTCAATGCACCCCTATATATCTTGTGAGGAATAAATGAGATCTTTCCTACAAGCCAAATGTAAGAAAATAAAATGGAAAGACTTTAAAGGTCATTTCTAGGTCACCCAAGTCACTCGAAGCTTGGGGAGAACATATGCAACATTATTTTTGACAAGACAAAACAAATAAGGTAATAAATTTAAGAGTTTTTAGTCACATGAGTTCCCTAAAGAGTATGGGGGAGAGCATACATGTAGTATTTTCTAATTTGCCACAAACAAAGAAATATAACTATGAACTTTGAAATGTAGCTAATAAAAAAAACATAAAGTGAAAATGCTCTTAAGATATCTAAATAAAATGTATATTCTTTTTCATATCACAAAATCAAAGTGTAATTTAAATTTTGGCCCCTTTGCCTTGTTTTCACTTGTAAAAAGTCTAAAATCTAAAAGACAAGTGTGATTAAGTGGATTTTAAGCAGCAAACAAAAGTGTATGTGATACTTTTAGGAATGCCTAAGCCTTTATCTCTCCACCTTAGTTCCTACAAAAATATCAGAGGGTTTGCTTATCTATAATCCAAAAATTAAATGACTAAACAATAATCCATTTCAAGCTACTAGGTTTCTATTTGTGTCTTAGAGAAATCATCACTGATTACTATAAAGATCTTTGTCGATTCCTATAATTAACATCGATTTGATTAAATCATTGACATTTACCAAAACCATACAAAAAATTAATGTGTTTAAAAATAAAAAATACTTGATAAACAAGTTTAAAACTCAAATTTATCATGGCCCTACAAGAAAAAGGTCATAAAGGCAATAAATAGATCATTAAACACAAAAATGAAAGCAATAATAGTTAATTTTTACTATGTTTATAGCTTGCTCTATTTTGATGTAGAGATCATCATTGATTACTAAAAAGATCATTATCAATTCTTGAAATCATATATTATTTACTATGATCATCATTGATACTTTTAACTCTATTATAGATGACATTAATTTCAAGGCTAAAGCTCTAAACTTTAATAATTAAATGCATTTGTTAGAAAACCTAAATCTAACATGTCATTCCCCTTGGCCATATAGGATGTTATGGTCCCATCATGTGTGATATTATGTATCTTAGGTGTTTTAAGAGTACCAAAAATGTATATTAGTACTTTTTTACTCCAAATGACACTAATCAAGCATAAAAATATACTAGGACTAAACAATCTTTCTTAAGAACTAGGGAGAGCATAACATAGTAAACAAGATCACAAAATAGAGATAAAAATAACACAGGTAATTTACCTCCTTTGTTTAATTTGATGTTTACTTTTTGGTATAAGTATGTTTGTGTTTAGTCTATGATTATTATATTCTTTTAAAAATGCTTCTCCATGGTGGTATCATCTCTTCAATGGTCACTTGTGGCTTGGTGTGAAGCTTGGCATAAAATGGACATTATAACACTACTCTCAAAGTATTTTTGAAGGTATTCCATCAAAATAACCTCACACACAAAATATTCTTGGCATATGGGGTGGGAACTAATATATATAGATTGGAGAACAAACTCTAACCCTAGGGAGGTTAGATTAAATTATAAATGTTGACCAAATTTGACTTTTAAGTCAAATTCAGGCACCCCTAGGTAAAAATTGAATATTAGGTGTTTTATGGGTATAATATATATGTCTCAAGGTGTTTTATAAGTTAATTAATGTTATTTTATGCTATACTAGTCTTGGTCATTAGTTATTTTAGTCCTTATATCATTTTTGGGTTATTTTGAGGTCAAAAAAGGGGCATTTAATGAGTTATATGGGTTTATTTGGAAGTTTGAAAGTTAAAAAATATTATTTAATTTCCCATTTATCCTTATAAGTCTTAAACAACTGATATAATTGAAAAGTGGTAGGTTCTCCAGTTAAAAGGATAGTTTTCTTAGGAAAATTGAGATTTTAGCACTTGTATGGCTCCTTGGGAAGTGTGTCACCTGGGAAAGTATCACACAATGCCTCTTAAGATTCCTAAATCTTATTTCCACATTTTTTTAATCTATAAGTTCCATTTCTTTCTCAAAACCATTCTACTCCCTTTTTAGTCCTCTTGGCAAGCAGAAGTGACCATCAAGTTTGTGCTTAGTATGGAAAACTCAAGAGGTTTCATTTAAAATTCCTTGGGTAGATTAAATTAAAATTATATTAATTAATTTCCATATAATAATTTTTATTAATGGTGGTATGTGCTTCATGAACCATTCTCATGAAGCTAACTATATTTTTTGCCTACTTATCTATGTACCTTATAGGTTTCACTCTTCTCTAAGAAGGTTCATACAATTAAATTTATTATATTTATTAAGTAGGATGTTCAATAAATTTTATAATTTTATCCATGATTGGTTTCACATTTGGATTTGATTTTATAGTCCAAGTAACTCAATTTGCAAGAAGGTGTCACCAGATGAGTTTTCAATCAAAAATATTTATGTGTTGAGTGTTTAGTTCTCAGAGGGAGCTTCATAGGAACATGATGTGATGTTTCCCATATATTAATTAGATATTTATCACCTTAAATTAAATATTTTTCTCATAACACTAGGTTTTTATCAAATATGTAGTCATGTACACCACACTAACCAGCCACTTGAGACCTGTCAGCTTTGTTCCATATGTCTGCAGGTGTTTTTACATTGAATGAGATGTTTTGGAGCTGATATTAGAATTAATTCATGTAAATAATTAAAATTGAGTAATTTTTAATTATATTGAGTTTCCATAAAGCCTTTCATCCACACTTTTTCTCTATGTTTTGATTCACTATCCACACTTAGCCCATGCACACATATAAGGGTTTCCATGAAGATGTCATGCCATTATGAAACAATTAGTAGTGGTTTCAAGATCCTTGAGGAGGAAGAGTGTATTTTGAAGAATGTAAATAATTTTTTAACTCATTTAAGGATCAAACGAAATTTTCACTACCTATTATCCTTACACATTGCCTATACTTTAAAATACTCACCTACTTGTAGGTGATAATAGAAAACTAAAATATCATCATAGAGAATTGAATCAAGTTTTAAAGTCTTTATTAGGATCATATTGAGTTTAAATCATTATGGTAGACCATTTTAGAGATAGGTCAATAATTATGAGTTGTAAATTTCCTCTAGAGAACAATAAGAGTGTTTAATCCCACTTTCCCTAAATTGTAAAAATAGAGGTCCAAGGGTTTTTCATAGACCTTTTTTAACATGTATTTATGGTGTCCCAAGACATATAAATATGTGAGGATGATATTATCTAGTATGTATAATAATTTTTCCAATAATGTAAGTTATAAGTTGAGTGGAAGGTGGAGATTGAAGGCCTTAAATTTGCCTTAAAAAGCATTGATTTTCTTCATTGATATCTATAGGTTTGGACTGCCAAGTGACTTTTAGCACCTCAGGGAGAAATAAAAACAAATATCAATGTTTATAGGATATTATGGGATGAAAAATACCCATTTTATCATGGAATCCATTAGAATAAGGTTTATTATAAGAGGTTCAAGGTTTAATGTGCATCTATAATCCGTACAGGTGGCCTAAATGTACACCTACAACCAATATGGAGTTTAAGTTTGAGAAGGCTTCCCTTTGTTGCATACATAGGTGTTTGAGTATGTTTGAGGTTATTAAAATGATTATAACATCCTTAAAAGGTATAAAATATTAATTATAAACATTATCAACTTTCAATCTTAATTATACCTATAGTATGCACCTATAACCAACTATAGGTGGTTGAGAACAGACAATGAATAAATAAACTAGTTTCTTGAGGTAGATAAAGCATAAAGTGGGAATGATAGACATAAAACATATCAAATGACTCTATGGATTTATAATGGGTTTTTTTTATTTTTTTTTCCAAGATTTAATCATGCATTCACACCTACAACAAGGGTCAATTAAGGTAGGGGTTTCTCAGTCCAGGTAGTAGAGACCTAGTCTTGAGAGGTTCAAGAGTGTGAAGGGAATAAGCATGATAGAAATGGAAAAAACCAATGAAAAATGACATATAAAGTAATTTTAGAGGGATTATACACTATATTAAAGGTTAAATTCATATATATTTACCTACAAGAACCATGCTTAAAGAGGAAACTCGGGTAACATAGTCAACTAGTCTTGACTGGTTTTGAGAGCTTTTCAAACTCCAAATTGTGAAATGAGCAAGGGTATAGGTGGGATAAGCCTTTAAATATTATATGATATCATATAAATATTTTAAATTTATATAACATAAAAAATTCACCTAAAACTATTCCCTCAAAGGCAAAAACATAGTCAAAATGAGAAGCACAGTCTCAATCCATCAAGTTCAAAAGAAAGGCATATTTGAGGTGTTTTATAAAATTTTATAGTGGAAAGTGGTTGGAATGGATTTAAAAATTATTTTTAACATATAATTAACCTCATACAATAATTCATAGCATAAGATACCCCTTTTCTAAAGCATACATAGTCAAAACCAAAACACAGTCTACCTTAGAGGAGCTAATTTTAGATTTTAGGAGTTTTGAAAGGTCAAAACACAAAAATAGGTGTTGAAAATTTGTGGAGGGAATACTAAAATCTTTAATAAGGACATAAAATAACCATATATCCTAATAAAATAGGGTAAGTTCCCCTTGTTTTGTCTTAGATAGGGGGTACTTTCCTAGAGTGCAAACTGTCAAGATTTTGGTGAGTGAGGTATAAAAGATAGACTAAGGGATAAGGGAACATATTTGGAAGGTATTATAAGATATATTTCACCTATTAAAACATATTAAACACCTCATATTATTATGGTACTAGGTAACATGCTCTATATGTCTAAGTTTGTAGGCAGACCTGTCGAGCATAATTAAGGCCTAAAGGCCAAATGGAGGGTTACTTCCACTTGCAACCTTGGAGGATAATTATAATCCATTTTGATATTATTTTAGATAATATTATAGTTTTTTTATCTTTTTTAATGTAATTAATATCATTTTTATGGCCTAAACATCAAAATTCTCAAGCAAGCCTATTGAAGAAGGTGTAAGCCTAAGGCCAAATGAGGGGTCACTCGTAATTATAGACTTAATTAAGATTTAAAACCTATTTAAAATTTTCCATGGGGTAAAATAAGAGGTTATAAATCCATTTTAATGTAGATATAACAAAAATAAACCATTTTTTGGGTCCAAAAGCAAATCAGGCATGTAAGAAATAAGAAAACAAACTTGATAGGTCAAGTTGTGATACTCATAACTTTTTACAGGATTTGCATGGGTGCCAAGGGAGTTAAAGGATGATATTATGGGTCTTTAAGGCCATTTTTTTGGAATGTATTTATAGTTTGTATGTTATATATTTATGAATAAAGCTTAAGAGGTTAAATAGGCCTAAAACCCTTGTTAAACCCTTGAAGAGACCAGTTTGAGAAAATGGAGTTGAATAGCTATTATAATGATCTAATTTTACTAGGATGGTTATTGGAACTTGTATATGACTCCTTAAATATATTCCTCATAATTTTTATCTATATAGACTTGTAAGGATGGGCTGAGAAATAGGCTATTTTTTACCATTTTATGCATTATGTAGGCTACCAGAGGAGTCTAAAGATGAAATCAAGTTTGTATGGAAGATTTATACTTTTTATATCTCCATATGGCCATTTATTTCTAATAAAAAATCATGAGTTTTCAAATAATATCTCTCATTTTAGCCATTTAAAACTAGCCTAGTGTGCAAACTAGTGATAAGGGTGGAAAACTTCAAGTGGAGTGATTTTAAAGAATGTCTGATACCACTAAGGCCATGGAGGGTCTTTACAGGTGTCATATAATCCCTCCCATTTATTTTCAATGGCACATAATTATAAATTTGAGGCCAAGTGTGTATATTTCATTAAGGAAGATTTTTTTGGACTGTAGATGATGATAGCTCCTTCCAAGTGATTTCAAGTAACCAAGCCTACACCCAATGCATGTAAAGGCATTATTGATGTCTTTATACTTCATCCCAATCATCATATCTGGTATTAATTATTTATGAGGCATTCAAATAGGTCCAATTATGAATTTAGTTTTTTTGAGCTAAGATAAGGAGTTTTATGCCACTTTTCATGAAGTTTATCCCTTGAATTGACACTTGTGCTTCCTAAAATTTCATGGTTCATCCCATATCCTCTTATAATGCACAAGTAACTAATTATCTTAGCTTTAAAAGTGTCCTTGTGACCTTTAAACTTCTCTCTTATTCTCTCTCTCTCAATTTCTATAATAATTGGCCATTTTAGCCATTATATGGGATGTTCCACTTGAGTATGGAAAATCACTACTCAAATGTATACCTTTTGATCAATAATACTACTGATTGTTACCTCCTCCATGAATATTCCTAGTGTGTTCATTTGGAATTTTTTATTTTACATAAACTATGGATTCCTTAGCATGTTGTTTCATTTTATCATCTATTTATAGTTGGAAAGCTTCTTCTTATAGGGCATGTGAAGTGTTCTAGGAAATGTCAAGGATTGACTGATTTAGTCTATTTATTAGTGCCCTCATAGTATTATTATTTATTCCTCCTATATTTTCACATTTTTCCATAACCTAACAATGTAACATTGATGTTAGAAGATGAAGATTGGAGAAGTGTATGTTTAGTTTGTCCTTTGATTTCAAGTATAACATGGTTGAAAGTCATCAATCTATTTGGTGTATCACCTCCCTTAGGATATTTTATTTTCATTTATATCTCTCACTTTTTTCCCCACAAAGTTAATATTAGTTGAAATACAAAGTGGTACATCAAGGGACTTAGCCCTATCTAGAGATTCACCTCATTCCTTAGGCTACCCACAAGCCTAGGGGTGTTTCCATTATGCCACTTAGATGAGGATATCTTTTACATCTCCTCAAAGGTTTAAAATCCAAGTGAAAATAGTTTTTGGCATTCTTGGTGGGACTCTTGGTCTAAGAATTTGAGAGATTTTTGGTGTTATCTCTCAATACATAACCTTTGGAGGAATCTATCAAAACATCAATGTAAACTCTACATTAACTGGTCCAATAGCCCATATTTCCTTTTGAATATTATTGGTGATATATTTTTTATGTTCTTGTTATGATGAAGTTTCATGGATAACTTTAGTGTTGATTTTTCTACTTTACAAGTTGGTGAGACATTGCAAGATTGTGCCATTCCTTATCAATAAGAGAAAATCCTTAACCATCCCTTTCACAAAGTGTGCCATCCCTAATATGGTTATTTTTAGCACCAATATTATCATATTCAACCTTGTCATGAGTTTTATTATTCATATATCAAGCCTCCTCAATATCTTGTTTCTCTTAGTCAACCTAGCCACTCCTTAACTCCATCCATTTCCACCTTCAAGCAAACACTTTTGGGATATGAGAGGTAAATGTTGGAGCTTGATACTTTAAGAGGATGTGGTCAATAGGTCCCTATAAATTCCATTCACAAGGTGAGATATTCCTTATATTTGGTCAAAATAAAGTGGGAACCTATTGAAATATCCAATTGGAAAAGACTTACAAATAAGATGTTAAATGTGAGTGGTTTGATGGCATCCTTGGAGGATAAGCTAAGAATTCATGAGAGGCATCCTTACCAGTATTTTATTATCCATATTTTATCCCTACTCATGGGCCTAATCAAAATTTCCAAATCAATCCTTTTCCAAATCAAGTGGAAGAGAGAGTTGAAAAGACTATCCTTGTGTTTGAAGCAAACCGTGATAGATAAATTGAGTTGTCTAATAAGCAAATACAGTATTCCATCTTAGTATAAAAATAATTAGAGTTCAAGACCTCATTTCCATCTCACACGTCATCCCCACCACCTCAAAAATAGACTCATAGTCCCAAAATCCTAAGTTGGAACAAGATAGTAGAGTCATGGGGAAATAAAGATGAGAAAAGTATTGAAAAAGAGTGTGGAGTAAGATAGTGGAATCATGGGGAAAGAACGAAGATGGAAGAATTGTCAAAGAGTGTGAAGTGGAGAATGGAGTTGATCCTTTTCAAGTCCCTCCCACCCTTCCTCAAGAAGATTTTTGTGTTCTATGTCAGCCCTCATATATTCCTCATACTCATGAGGATTCCTATGAGCTTCAATAAATACTTTTCCAAGAAAACCTAGCCAAGCAAATTGAAGAGTTAGAGGAAAAGATGGCATTGCTAAGTCAAGGTGAGATGGAAGGTTTAGACCAAAAGAAGATCCTATACCTAAACACACCCCATCTACCCTTCCTCAAGAGAGTCCTCAACCTAAATTAGATATGAATGACGTGTTTTTCAAGTGGAAGGAATAAAATCAAATAGTTATAACCCAAAGTTTTCTTCCCCTTCCTCAAGAGCTTCCAAAAGAATCCCCCACACTTTAATCTAAATTTGATTTTGAGTTCTATGTGCCACCTCCACTAAATTTTTCATCTTTTCCTCACCCCATAACCCTTTTCCTTGATGGACCTATATTATGGGAAACTAAAGAGGATAAATTTTTTAATAAAGAAAGAGAACTCTTGCTTAAAGAAAGGTTACCTCCTTGGTATCCTCATTAGACTAAGTCACATGATTTAAAAATGCCTAGTCTTAGAATCATAAAGAAGGAGATGGAATATCTTTCAGCCCTTGAGAATAAAATTCATGTTGTGGTAGATGAGATAAAAATTGAGATCCCTCAAGGTATCCTAAATGATGAAGAGGAAGTGAGTTCTTGTGTGGAGATTTTAGATTGGGTTGATGAGAAAGAATTTCTCCTTTTGCCAAAGAGGAGGAAAACTTCATTGGTTCTTCCATCACTTTACAATATGTCATGGAAGGTCAATTAAAATATCTTAGTCAGCCTTGGGATGATTTTTTTTCAATTATTAGATCAGGCTATACTCCTCTTCAAGGAGGCTATGATTTGGTCAAAGATGAAGAAGGCAACTTTGGTACTCAAGTAAGTATGCAAAAGAAAATCAACCTTTTAAATCCATCATTTCAATAAACATATGAATTTGATTATGATATGTTTTAAGTAATCAAAGTAGGATATCATCCTCTCAATCAATTGGGATAAACACATCAGTTCTTGAAGGATGGAACAAGCTATTATTGACCTCAATCTTCTAAGGAACATGAAAATGTTCCTCTTGAAGCCATGCCTACTAAGGAGATACAAATGAACCATGAAATTAAGAGTGGACAAGAGTATGAAGTATTTGAACATTTACAAGAGGAATATATCTACATTGGAGACCTATTTTAGGATGACCTACTTAAGGGAAAGTCAAGTGAAGGGCCAAAGAATAGGTCTAATCTACAAAGCACCCAATCCAAGGAGAAGGATGTTTGGAAATATATTTCATATTATCATAAAGATGATTCAAGAAGTTTTCCTTTTGATCATTTAAAGTAGGTATGCTTAGTATCTAGTTTTTTATAATAGTTTGTTCTCTAATTTCTCTAAGTACCTTGAGCACATGTGTGTGTGTCTTATTAGTTTGTTGCCTTGTTTTGTGTGTGTCCTTTGCTTTGTGTGGTTGAGGTAATTAGTGGCCTTGTATTGATGTTCAAAGGTTTCCTTATTTGTCTCATAGTTTATATGACTCCCTAATCCTAATGGACTGATAATTTTATTGGCCTAGTTAGTATAGCAGGCATACTATCCCTATGAGTCACCAATTTATTCACCAAATTTAACTTTTAGGTAAAATTGGGGTACCTATAGGTAAAAAATTGAGTATTATGAATTTTAGGGGTATAATATAGATGTCTCAAGGTGTTTTATATGTTATTTTATGTTATACTAATCTTGGTCATTAGTTATTTTAGTCCTTATATCATTTTTGGGTCATTTTGAGGTCAAAAAAGGGGAATTTAATGAGTTTTAAAAGTTTATTGGATAATTAAGGTTAAAAAATATGATTTAATGTCCCATGTGTCCTTATAGATCTTAAATAACTGAAAAGTGGTAGGTCATTCAATTAAAAGGGCAATTTTCTTAGGAAAAAAGGAGATTTTAGCACTTGTATGACTCTTTGGGAAGTGTGACACATGGGAAAGGATCATAAAATGCCTCTTAAGATTCATTAATATAATTTACATGTTTTTTTATCTATAAGTTCCATTTTTTTCTCAAAACCGTTCTACTCCCTTTTCAGTCCTCTTGGCAAGCAAAAGTGACCTTCAGGTTTGTGCTTAGTATAGACAACTTAGGAGGTTTTAGCTAAAAATACTTTAGGAGGTTAAATTAAACTAATATAAATTAATTTCCATGTAATAATTTTAATTAATTATGTCTTGTGATTCATGAACCACAATCATGAAGCTAGCTTTAAGTTTTTGTTTACTTATCTGTGCACTTTGTAGGTTTTGATCTAGTCTAGGAAGGTACATACAATTAACTTTATGAGATTGGTTACATAGTATTTTTACTCAATTTTATCATGGTATCCATTATTTTTTTCACATTTATAGTTGATTTTATATTCCAAGTAACTCACATTGCAAGAAGGTGTCACCAGATGAGGTTCCAATCAAAAATCTTTGTGTGTAGAGTGATTGGTTCTTAGAGGGAGATTCATAGGAACATGATGTGATGTTTCCCATATCTTAATTATATATTTATCACCTTAAATTCAATATTAGTCTCATAAAACTAGGTTTTTAACAAATATGTATTCATAAACACCACACTAAATAGCCACTAGATACTTATCATCTCTAATCCATATGTCTGGAGGTGTTTTCATGTTGAATGAGATTTTTTTGAGATGATGCTAAGACTTACTTAATGTAAATAAATAAAATTGATCAATTGGTAATGAGTTTTATTTTACATAAATCCTTTCATCCACACTCTTGTTCCATGTCATGATTCACTACCCACACTCAGCCCATGCACACATCAGGGGTTTCTATGATGATGTCATGATATTATGAAACCCTTAGTAGTGGTTTCAAGATCCTTAAGTTAGGAATATTTTATTTTAATCATGTAGATAATTTTTTAACTCATGTAATGATCAGAGTAAATTTTCACTACCTATTATCCTTACATAGTACATGTACTTTAAAATACTTACCTGCCGATAGGTCATAATAGAGAACTAAAAGATCGTCATGGAGCATTGAATCAAGTTTGAAAGTCTTTCTTGGGATCTTAGTGAGTTTAAATAATCATTTAAGACCATTTTGAGAGATATTTTATCAATTTTGAGTTGGAAATTGCCTCTAGAGAATAATAATAGTGTTCAGGCCCACTTTCCCTAAATTATAAAAATAGAGGTCCAAGGGCTTTCATAGACATTTTTTAACATGATTTCAAGTTGTCCCAAGGCATATAAATAGGTGATTTTGATAGTATATAGTATGGAGAATATTTTTTCCAAGAATTTAAGTTTTATGGTGAGTGGAAGGTGGATATTGAAGGCCTTAAATTTGCCTTAAAAACATTGATTTTCTTCATTGATATCTTCAAGTTTGGACTGCCAAGTTACTTTTAGCACCTCAAGGAGAAATAAAAGAAAACTTAAATGTTTATAGGAAATTATGGTATTAAATATACCCATTTAATCATGTAATCCATCATAATAAGGTTTATTATAATATATTTCAAGGTCTAATGTGCATCTATAGTCTGTATAGGTGGCCTAAATGCACACCTACAACCAACATGGAGTTCAGGTCTAAGAAGGCTTCCCTTTGTTGAATACATGGGTGTTTTAGTATGTTTGAGGTTTTTAAAATTATTATAAACTCCTTAAAATTTCTAAAATATTAATAATTAACATTATCATCTTTCAAGCTTAATTATACCTATACTATGCACCTACAGTCAATTGTAGGTGTCTGAGAATAGACAGTGAACAAATAAACTAGTTTCTTGAGGTAGATAAAGAATAAAATGGCACCAATAAACCTAAAACATATCAAATTAATCTATTTAGTTATAATATTGTTGTGTCATTTTGTTTTCCAAGCTTGAATCATGCATTCACACCTACAATAGGGATCAATTAAGGTAGGGGTGTCTCAGTCCGGGCAGTAAAGACCTAGTCTTGAGAGGTTCAAGAGTGTGAAGGGAATAAGAATGATATAAATGGTAAAAATAATTAAAATTACCTATAAAGTACTTTTTAAGGGATTATAAACTATTTTTAATGTTTAATTCATACATAGTTACCTACAGGAGCCATTATTAAAGAGGAAATTGGTAACACAATCAACTAATCTTGACTACTTTTGAGATCTTTTCAAACTCCAAAGTGTGAAATGAGAAAAGGTATAAGTTGGATAATCCTTGAAATATTATGGGAGATAATTTAAACAATTTAAAATTCCTATAACATAAAAAACTACCTACAACTATTCACTCAAAGGCAAAAACATAGTTAAAATGAGAAGCCCAGTCTCAATCCATCAGGTTGAAAAGCAAGGCATATTTCAGGTGTTTTAGAAAATTTTATAGTGGAAAGTGGTCAGAATGGATTGAAAAATTATAATTAAAATATAATGAACCTCATCCAAGGATTTATATCATAAGAGACCCCTTTTCAAAAGCATACATAGTCAAAACCAAAACATAGTCTAACTTAGGAGTTTTGAAAGGTCAAAACACCAAACCAAAGGTTGAAATTTTATGTATGGAATCATAAAAAAAATTATAAGGACTTAAAATAAACATATATCCTAAAAAAATAGGGGAAGTACCCCCTATTTTATCTCAGAAAGGGGATACTTCCCTAGAGTGCAAACTATCAAGATTTTAGTGAGTGAGGTGTAAAAGATAGACTAAGGGATAAGGGAACCTAGTTATAAGGTATGAGAAGATATAGTGAACCTATTAAAACATATAAAACACCTCATATGGATATGGGACCAATTAATATGGTCTAGATGTCTGAGTTTACAGGCAGACCTGTCAAGCACAATTAAGGCCTAGAGGCCAAATACAAGGTTGCTTCCACTTGAAACCTTAAAGGAGAATTCTAATCCATTTAGATATACTTACAAGATCATATTATAGGTTTTTTATATTTTTTAATTAAATTAATATTATTTGTATGGCCTAAACATCAGAATTTGTAGGTAGGCCTATTGAACTAGGTGGTGTAAGGCCAAATGAGGGGTCACTCATAATTCTTGACTTAAGTGAGATTTAAAACCTATTGAAAATTGTCAATTGGGTAAAATAAGAGGTGATAAATCCATTTTAAGGTATATAAAACCAAAATAAACCATTTTTTGGGTCTAAAAGTAACTCAGGCATGTAGGAAACAAGAAAACAAGCTTGATATGTTAGGTTGTGATACTCATATCTTTTAGAGTATTTGCATGGGTGCCAAGAGAGTTTAGGGATATTATTAGGGGTCTTTAAGGCCATTTTTTTGTAATTTATTTACATGTTTGATGTGATATATTTATGAACAAAGCTTAAGAGGTTAAACAGGCCTAAAACCCTTGTTAAACCCTTAAAGAGACCAATTTGAGAAAATGGAGTTGAATAGCCATTCTAATGAGTCAGTTTGACTAGGATGGTGATTATACCTTACATATGACTCCTTAAATATATTCCTCATAATATTTATTTGTATGGACTTGTATGTATGGGCTAAGAAACAAGCTATTTTTGACTATTTTGTGTATTGTGTAGGCTATAAGAGGAGTCTAGAGTTGAAATGAATTTTATAGGGAATATTTAGACTTTTTTAACTTAATATGTAAATTTATTACTAAGAAAAACTTCTAATTTTTCAAACCATAACTCTCATTTCAACTAGTCAAAACTGGCCTAGTGGACAAGCTAGTGAGAAGGGTGGAAAACTACAAGTGGATTGATTTTAAAGCATCCCTATTGCCTCTAAGGCCATGGAGGGTTTTCATAAGTGTAATATACTCCATATCACTAATTTTCATTGGAAAATGGTGCCAATTTTGATTCCAAGTGTGCAGAGTGCATGAAAAAAGAGTTTTTTGGACTATAGATGATGATAGCTCCTTTTCAGGTGATTTTAGGTGACTAGGCCTACAACCAATGCATGTAAAGTCATGTCTGATGTCCTTAAACTTCATCCCAATCATCAGACTTGATCCTAATCATTTATGAGGTATTTAAATAGGGCTAATTATGAAGGCATTTTTTAATCCAAGATAAGGAGTTTTATGCCATTTTTCATGAAGATTATGCCTTGAATTGACACTTTTACTTCCTAAAATTGCATGGTTCATCCCATATCATCTTCTCATGCAAAATTAGCTAATTCTCTCAACTTTAAAAGTTTCCTTTTTACCCTTTAACTTCTCTCTTATTCTCTCTCTCTCTCAAGTTTTATAAGAACTAGCCATTTTGGCCATTGTATGGGATGTTCCACCTGAGTATGGAAAATCCCTACTAAAATGTATACCTTTTGATCAATAAGAATACTGATTTTTACCTCTTCCATGACTATTCTTAGTGTGTTCATTTATAATGTTTTATTTTTCATAAGTGAAGAATATGGATTCCTTAGCATAATGTTTAATTATATCATTTATTTATAGTTGGAAAGTTTTTCCTTGCAGGGCATGTGAAGTTTTATAGGAAATTTCAAGGATTGAGTGAGTTATTCTATTCATTATTTCCCTCATACACCTCTTGTCTAGTCCTCCTAGCTTTTCACATCCATCCATAACCTCACAATGTAACATTGATGTGAGAATATGAAGATTGGAGAAGTGTATGTTAGTTTGTCATTTAATTTCAATTGTAACATATATATGGTTGGAAGTCATCAATATATTTGGTGTATCACCTCCCTTAAGATAGTTTTTTTTCAATTATCTCTCTCCCTTTTCACCCCCTAAAGTTAAGATTAGTTACAATCCAAAGTGGTACATCAAGAGAGCTAGCCCTATCTAGATATTCACCTCATTCCTTAGGCTACCCACAAGCCTAGAGGTGTTTCCATTGTGCCACTTGGATGATGAGAGCTTTGCCATCATCTCAAAGGTTGAAAATCCAAGTGACAACTATAAATTTAGTTAAGTATAAAATAACTTAAGTATATTCAAGCTAACCCTATGTTGGGTCAAATCACTCATAACATCTTGACACCTCAATTTTAGATTTTTTTTTAGGCATGAAAACTCATTTTAGATATTTTTGAGGTGTGACTCATATTTTTTTCAAATCACTTTATTAGCTTCTTTGACCTTTGACTTCATATTTGGTTAAAAAATCCTTTTTTGATAAATAAAATTCACTAATTTGATTTAAAAATTTTGTTTAGGTAAGTTAATTAATATTTTAAATGTAATTAATATTTCTTAATGATTTTTGGCTTTTGTAAATTGTTTTAAATGTTATGAATTAATAGCTCGATGGGCCAAAAGTGTCAAATTAATAGGTCATAAATTGAATAGGGTTAAAACTAAACTAGGTTAGTAAACCATATAGGGTAATACACCAAATAAACTATCCTCATCACATTTTTTGGTAATTAAATCCCTTACATAAATTAATTTGGGTAATTTAGGTGATTTCTAGTCTTAGATTACACTGTTTTCTATAAAATGAGTTGAATCTTGATTTAGGCACAAAAGTCACCAAAACTAAGTGTTTATAGTAATGGTTTAATTAATATAGAATAAAATCTCTTGAAAATCATCATGAGCATTTTTTACCCCATTTTTAGTGCACCCTTTAAGGCATGCACTCAGGGAGATTGATGTGTTGATAAGCCACTACAAAAAAAGCATCAATAATGATCAATTGAAAAATATGATGTATACACATTTAATATATTTTTTTTCCATTTCTTATACATATTACTTACATGTTTATCATTAGTTTATAATTTTATATTGAGCTAAAATTTCTTGTAGATTTGATTCTCTTATATTACAGCTCAAATTACTTTCTCTACACACCTCTGACTTTGTCTTCACTCTAATCCCAGTACCTATCTTTTATCCTTAGTTTTAAATTTATTTACACCTATTATTTCATATTCATAAGTTTCATTGTAACACCTTAGGAATACAACTAGGACTTCCTCACAAGTACCCACCCTTTTTCTAGTCAACCATTTATTCATTGCATGAACCCTTTGGGCCATTTGCATTCATTTCTATACTTTATGGTTTTATTTGATATATGCCTCTTAATTTTTTAGTTTGTGAGTCACATAGTAAGACATAGGGAAAACTATGCCCTCCTCAAAAACACTTATCATTGTTTATTATATATTGTTTTCTCCTAACCTTAGCTAGATGTTTTCTTATAAAGATAAGGAATTGATCAAAAGTAATAGTTTCCTCACTTAGAATCAATCATATTCTCTTGTGGTAAAATTATAGTGATCTATCTTCATGTCCTTAATAATATTTTACCTTTTTTATGATAATGATTTATACCTACCTATCATTTTATCATCTTTCATTAAACATTTTTTATGATTGGGATAACATAATAATTATATAATCATTTCCATCATTCCTTATTTTTCATTTTATTTTAAGCTCACTAAGGTCAGTTTTAATATTTTGCACTTTCAGATGAGGTAAATATAGGATTTATTAGACACTATGGTATTTAGGTTCTCCTCTATAGTAACTAAGTGTGATATTTCTTAGGATAGTCATCTTTAACACCCATATTTGGTCTTTCTAAATCCATATAAAGGAGTAATATAAAAATCAAAAAGAGTTAAAATCTATATCATAAGAAAAGGTAATGTTAAAAGGTAAATAAAATATTAAAGCAAATATTTTATTTATAGATCACACTAACAGATGTGATCTTTTTGGCATATCTCCTATTCTAAGAAGCTCACACTTCATAGTTGTCCTCATGATAGAGTTGAGGTCCATTGGGGTACAGTAGGCCAGTAGTTTGGGGTAGGAGATTTTAGATCATAATTTATTATTTTCTTATATTCTAGTGCTACCTAATTTCTCATGAAAGTACCCAATATTCAAATTATATTGATGGATCTATAAAGGTTCCAAGCTAAATCAAAACATATTGTGAGAAGATAGGATCTTTTTAATTTTCATGTATGCTTGCCTTCAATGGATGACATTTATCTTCAATAATCATTACAATCTTGTGTTGATATTTAGGTTCCTTTAGGGACATTGATGTTAAAATATATTAGCCTTGCCAACTTTATTTGAATTTCTTTTTTTAAGTAAATATCATGTTTTCACCTTGGTGATGCCCTCTTTTCCTTCATTCCATGTATTTCCCTTAACAATCATGTTTATTTCAAAATATTTTCCATCTTCTAACTTCATATTCTCCATATCTTTTAGACATGGTAGTAATATGATAGTTTTTATTTTTTTCATATTTAGAATAGAAGTTGCATATCTGATTTTTTATGAGATTCTCTCTTGGTCATTACCTTATCTTTCTAGATTTGTTCTTAGTTATGTTTGGGACCTTGAGTTTTCTATTCTCTTTTTTATTGACCATTCAGACTCATTTTTCCCTTTCATATTTCACATATGTTTTTGAGTTTGGTTTGTTACTCCTCTTAAACTCATTTTTTATCATAAATCAGTTCTATGTGTCCCTTATTTAATTTGGATTATTTTTTATATTACTCTAGATGCATATTTGGGTTTTTTGGTCTCATGTAGACTTGGTAATTCAACTTACCAATTTTCCTTTATTTTTACCTATTTTCTTAGATATTTTGGTTCTAACTTAGAATTATCAATCTTAGCTTGGAAATTTTACAAGATATTTAATCACTTCTTAAAATTATTCCATATTACATCAATTTATTGACCATCCTACATTTACACACATTGATTTTATCTATATTAGCCTTGTATCCTTAGGGTTTCTCAAATGTAGTTTGTGCCCTCCATGATCAAGACTTGGGTATTTACATATAGCCATCATTAAAAAATTAAGTTGAGTTATGTATATGTTAATTTTAGTTATTCATTTATTATCATTTATTTTTTATTTATGCTCTTTAGTGTTACTATGATTCTTTCTTAAAACACCATCACATGTTGCATTATTTTAAAACACAATGAGCTTCGGGTGGGGCATATGTACACACATAATATTTTTAACTTTATCATTTGTTGACACTTTCTCTTTCAATGGCTTGTCAACACATCAAACTCCCTGAGTGTACACCTTAAATCATGTACTAGGAATGGAGTGGGAAAACTCATGGTAATTTTCAAGAGATGTTTTCAATTTATCCTAATTATACCATCACTACTATCAATCTGACCTCCTCCAAGTCTCTATCTATTTATCCCTTCATCTACTTCATATCCATATTTTATAACTTCCCTATATATTATAGTGTTGGCCTAGTTGATACTATCTCTTTTGTGCCTTTACCCTTATGGTACTATATCAGCCTACTCGATATAGTTTTGAGTCTATCTTCTAACATTTGTATTATCAACTTGGCTAATATTTTACTATGCCAATTGACATATTCTAGCTATATTAGCCTAGTTGATACCTTTAGCTTAGATTTTAGGGTTGTTTTTAGGTATTGGATTAGTATATATAGGGATCACATTTTATTCATATCATATTCATACGATCTACTTGTACACACAATTCTACCCTGACGAATTATTTGGAAGAGTTAATTTTTTAGAACCTTATCCTAGAGATCTTATGTTATGGGTTCATTAAATCTCAATAAGAGGAGTAACTAAGAGTTCCTAACTAAGTATATGTAGGTCTTCATCTAACCATTTGACATCTTTAACCTACAACATTCTCTTGCAAAGCTCCACTTGAGCCAAAAGATATATTGAAGCATCGACATGTCCATCCCAAGATAATTAGTTATATCCCTATACTATTTCTTTTATTTTCTTATTAGATTAGATATTACTTATTTTATTACATTATGGATATATGTGTGGGTATCCTTGTTTAGGCTCTTCCCTATACTGAATAAGCTAATGTAGACATAAGATTTCTTAGACTTTTCATTAGTCACTTTAATTTGCATAAACCCCTATTTGGTTAGATATTGCACTTTACCCCTTTATAACCATTTAACTGATCATTAAATGTGATTTGTACCCCCTTAAAACCATTTAATTTACTTACATTTTTACATCCATAGTAACAATCATTTACCTTGTTGATATATAATTAGACATATATCTTCATGTCATAGGATTAGGCTTTAGAACCCTTTGCTCTTCACATTTGAGTTCTAGGTTACCCTCTACTAGATATATGGAATTTAGTGGTACTTAACCGATCATAAAAATATATGTAATCTCTATTTGATTGACCTTATTCAATTTCTAATCTACTGAGAGAAAGAGGATAGTTGAAGGTCATCATATATCATGCATACAAGGTTATTATCTTCAAACATGTTATTTTTGGATTTGCTAAATATAGTTTTCAGATATTTAATGAATTCATGTGCTATCTCATTATATGCTTTTTTTTAATTGAAAAAGTTATCTAAGTTTTTTTATGTAAGTCATGATACTAAAATATTTAGACTAATTCATTAACTAAGCCTTCTAGGTTGGTGATAAAGTTAGGCTTGACTTAATTATATCATTCTAAAGCATCATCCATTAGGTTTTTTGCAAGTAGATTGGATGTTGAAAAGGTTAATTTTAAGCCACTCCTTTTAGAGATTCCCAAAGGATTCAAGGTGAAAATTAGGATCAGTATATCTATCATAAGTGATAGTGGTAGTGATTCCACCAATGTCTATGGTTATAATATGATGCACCAAGGGCTCATTTTTGAGGTTTCAAATGACTTTGTTGTGAATTTGAGGTTGAGGATAAGTGGGGGGCACATTGATTTGGCACTCTCCACTAAATTTTTTCAGTTTTATTATTAATTTACATTAGGATATTTAGCATTTTCATGAATTGGTTTGAATTATTTAATTGCATATGCTCCATTTGATTTAAAACTGGCATTATTTTTTTGTAAGTGTTAGCTACATTTTTTTTAGTTTGAGATGCTTGAGTTCCATGTTGACTAAAGTGAGAAACCTGGATAGTACTAGATGTGTAATTATCATTGGTATTGCTATTATCACTTTTATTTTTCACTCTAAAATTAGGGATGGCCATATTTTTATTATGTTAGGTATAATGAAATAAGAAGGATTGAAGGATGACAGATAATGACTTTCCCCAAATCTTTTAGAAAACCTATGTTTATATAAGGTTTTAAAGAAAGGATCTATCATGAGGTCATGAACATATTCAAGGTTGTTTCTTACATGTTCAAGATGTTATTTAATTTATATGTTCATCTTGTCATTGTACTCAAGATAATCTTCAACTTCACCCTCATAATCACATTTTTCATAGGGTTGGTTGCTAGACCTAGATCTTGTGATAATATTAGGGCTAGGATTGACACACTTATTTTTATTTATCTCCATATTACAATAATTCTAAGTATTTTATTTAGAAGTGATAAATTGGAATGAATAAGTATTTTTAAAATTATTATTAGTGTCAGTCATGTACATAACATTGGGATTAAGATATTGATATCTTTGGAGACAACCAAAGCTTTGGATAGATTCACATTGGTCATGAAGGAATTTCATTGTAGGAATTCAATGATGGCCCTTAGGGATTATAAATGAAAACAATTTTGGAAAAAAAAATGTTTAATAAATTTAGATATTTGAGAAGCTAAAAGGAAAGAAAAAATGAAAATGACCCAATGTAGCAGTGGTGTAATGTAAAATTCATATTGGGGTTTAAAAAATGGAAAATATGGTCAAAAATATAAATATCCTCTACTATCCTCTAATATAATAAATGGAAAGGACCATACTAGATCCAACATACTTACAAATATGCCATGGCATAAATTGAGGCGTGGCTATGAGCAAGAGCTATTTGTGAAAAAAGGGGGATCAAGGATATAATTAGGAAGCTTATGAAAGGGATTGATGAACAAAGACAACCTAGTTCTAATATGTAAAAGAGGTAAAATAAAGAGATATAAATGCCATTAGGTAATAAAAAATAGGTATATAAGCTAAGGATTGTAACAAATAGTTATCTTACTAGATATATAATGGAAAGTAGAGAAGGCAAAAACATCTTACTCTAGCATATCCATATATAAAATGAATAAAAAAGAGAGTATAAGGATGGGGATAGTTACCTTCGGTTGACTTTTTTATGTATCAATATTAATATGTAAAGAATAAGACCTAACTATCCTAAATTTGGGATTCCAAAGACTCAGGTGTAATTATTTGGTTTATCTTCTCTCCTTAACACTCCAAAGACCTTGTGAAAACATAGACCTCTATAAGTATATTCTCATATACCATAATTCCTCTTATTATACAAAGACAACTTTTTGTGAACAAGAAAAGTATAATGGTATTATATTTTCTATTAAAATTACATTTAGGATCCATATATATATAACTCCTAAAAATGGCCTATGAACTATGTTTATGGACTTGATACAATATAATGAAAAGGAGTGAAAATAGTAACACATCAACCAAGGCTAATTTAGTTTAAATGGCACATAGATATATCAAGTGAGCTGATATAATTAAAAAGGGACCATAGGTAGGAAAAGGAATATTATGTCCATGGCCAATACAATATAAAACTTAGTGACCAGATAAGAATTAACTTACCATGGGTAATTTAGTTGATAAAAAGTATAGAACTAGGCAAAAGAGGTAGAAAGAAGGTTAAAGAGCATCAAAGGAGGCTAGAATGATTAGATATCATGATAATAAATGTAAATAGGTATAATATCCAATCATATGATAATATATCATTAATTACAATGATTCAATATAACCTTGATCTTGGTGCACTCTTTAGGACATGAACTTGGGGAGATATATGCACTATTATTTCATGTAAGAGAAACTAGTAGTAATTGAAAAATATAGGTGTTTACACTATCAACTTGGTAATAATTTTTCTCATTATTTTCCTTAACATTATTAAATTCACCAAATTTAAAATTGTCCACTTAATCTATGGATATAAGTTGTTAAGGTGTCATTATATTTGGGTAACTCTTATTCAAATTAGGCACAATAATATCATGAGGTTTAATCATCTTGTAAAATCTAAATGACACATCATTTATATGACATGTATAAATAATTCCATTATGTATGGGCTTCAAACATATATGTAGAGTGGATGGGATGTTTGAATTTCAATCATATATGTTTAAAGTTCATACATGAAGGAATTATTAGATGGGGTGAACTTCAAACTTCTATATACAGTGTATAAATAATTCCTTCATGTATGAAATTCAAACATATATATAGAAGTAGTTCAATCATAAGGGTGATAAACTAATCTATACCGAGACAATTAATAGAAACTTAAATAAACAATATTTTAAATTATACAACTGAGACTGATAAAAAAATTAAATTACATCTATTAAAGGATATTGAAATAAATAAGAAACAATGGTACTTAGTTGGTTTATTATGTGTAGATAGATATGGACTAGAAATAGGTGTAAAATATGTACGATAAATATTTTGTATTTGTCATTAGACTCTTTAAATTATACTTTTGTGGTCATGGACACTACCATCAAAGTTGAACACTATTATTAACACTAGTATTTGACTGTGATGCAGGTGTCCAATACATAATAATGACTAGATCTAGATGCAACCACATTTAATGTTCTAGGTTTTTTATTTCCTTTCTACTAGTGTATTCAGATCTTGGGTATAGGTTGTCTTTCTTCAATAATTGATCAAACCCTATCTCTTCACCTAACTTCACCCTTGGAGTGAGTTTGCAAAAAAATGGGTTAGTGGGCTTACGGTGTTAATCTACCCCCAAGGCCCCTCTATCAATGGGCATTTCCTCCATATCCAATACTCTAAGAAGAACTCATACTTATTTATTTATCCCCTATATGTGTGAAAGTCTATATACAAGGGTGAAATATGTATACACATAATATTTTGAAATTTTTATTGATTACTAACACTTTATATCTTGCAATAACCTATCAATTCTCAATCTCTTTGAGTGCATGCCTTAAGGGGTGCACCGAGAAAGGGGTGGGAAGACCATGAGTGATTCATAAAATAAAAAAAAATTGCCACTTTACATCTACACACTTGTATCCTAAAACCTTGAACCCTAAGCTTATTTCTCTCTTTCCTATCTATTCCAGTCACTATCAAGCTTTGTCCCTTTATTTCTTGCCTTGTTACCCTTTTAACCTGTTTAGAAAATTAGTTCGACTAGGTCAACCTAGTGTGTTTTGGAGACATTTTATCTCTTTTGGTTTGTTATCATCCCAACCAACTTAGCATATACCTACTGAGTTATCCTAAAAACATGTTAGGTTGACACGATTGACCTAGTATAGCTGACATGTCCTAAAATTTTCTAGGCAAGTTACCACTATATATATAAGGTCATTTACCACCATTTCAAACAAGAGCCAATAATTACGTGAATAAGTATGAATGAACATCTTCTTATTGACCATTCTACTTGAGGAATAAAGCTTTCAGGTCTAATACTTTCTTTAGAGCTTTAATCTTATCTTTTGGATAAGTCTTTTGGATACTTAGGCAGGTTATGTAGCCTAGAGCTGATTTATCTTAGTTATCCTTACAAACCACAAAAATATCTTGCAAAGAACCTTGGCCAAGGGAGAGATTGAGACTTGACAAGTTCATCTTCAAAGGTAAGTATTCCTAACTTTATTTCTCCTTTGGAAGAGTAGATAGATAATGCAGTATGTATTATTCTCTTCCATGTATTAATATTACATATGCATTGATGTGAGTATATGTCTCCTATGAATGTTTAGTTTATTTATTGTTTATTTGTTTTGTTATAACCCCCACTTTGTGCCATAAGCTTTGGTGTGTACTTGATTAGTTTAATCTTCTTGTTATCAGAATAGTTTACTTTCTTGTTTGTTAGCATAAGTGAAATATCAAGTCATAGGATTCTTTTAGGGTTATTTTGTGATTGTGTTACACTATAAGATTTGGAACCCTTCCTAACATGATATGGTATGATAAGTGATACAAGTGATCTCCTAATCAGGTCTAATATATGCCCATATTGTCATGATCCTACTTAACAAGTGTATACCCAATTAGAAGTGTAGGTGTGCTCTATCTTATCCAATCCAAGATTAAGACATGTACATCATACAATCTTGATTACATACATTCTAGTGAACCTAACATGAATCAAACACTTGAAATATTTGTTCACTTTTATTTCATTTATTTTTATCATCATTTTTATCATATATTTTGACATACTAGTTTGATTCTGTCAACCTAGTTAATTTTCTTTATGTGTAAGAATAGGCAACTAGATCGATTAGCTCAACCGAGTATAGGTTTTTAGTACTTTAGACTTCCAATTTAGCCTACTAGGTTGACTAGGTTAACCTAGCACATTTTCAACCACTTTACAATAGGTTCTTATATAACCTAATTGATCAGCTTGACCTAGTACATGTAGTTTTAAAAACTTCTAGATTAGCCTACTAGGTTGACTAGCTTAACCTAGTGCATTTTCAAACATCCTATTTAACCTACTAGGTAAACCAAGTTGACCTAGTGCATTTTTAGAAATTTATTAGTAGGTTCTTATATAGCTTGGTTGACCAACTTGACCCAATTCTATAGATTGGATCAATTTTATCCAAGGTTCTTGATTAGCAATCTCCTTCATTTCCATCTCTGAACCATCAAGGTTATTCTTTTATTCTTTCTCTTTCTATTTTGTAATTTTATTTTAAGTTTGTAGTCTTCAAAAATTCCCCTACACAACCAACTGGATCGATTTGGTCAACCTAGTTATATGTTTTGTGTGATGTCTGAAAAAACTAGGTCGACCTGGTTAACCTAGTGGGTTTTCTAGACCCTATCTTCAAAAGTATGAGCTCGACCCTATTGACCTAGTTTTGTATGTCATGCATATAGTGTCTTCACTATACCTTGTTTTAAAGTTGGAATTTACCTTGTATGTTAATCACATATTTTCTTTCAATTTGTTTGCATGCTTAAAATATTTCACCTAGTCTAATTAGGAGGTTTTTAATTAACCACTTAGTTTCACTATTCTATTTTATCCACACATAACCAAATCACATAACATCAACAAGTATTTTAACATTTGACTACCCATGCCAATCTACCTAGATTTCATCACCAAGGGAGAAGATGACTTGATGCTTTGGTTCATTATAAAGCATGGTTAATGGTATATTCTAGCTAATCACCTAACACCCTTATCGCTATAGTGTGTGAAGTGAGGGGGTAGGCCCCAATACCAAGCCTGTATCATTACCACTATAGTCCCTTTCATCCTAAACTCACCTAAAACCATCCATATATTGTTATCTAGTACCTTGATTACAACCAACTCTCTATCATTTAAAATTACTCTTAATAATCTAATTAGCATTCTAGTTTGACCAATTAGCTAGCTTTACTTTCCAAGTTATCTGCTTTCTCTTTACTCAATTATGTGTGTAAGAACTTGCATTAGCTAATGTTGGCATAAGGTTTTTCTTTATGTGCATAAATTGGATTGGCTAGTTTTAATTCAATTAACTATCTATTTACTTTCAACATTTACTTTCTTAAATCAACTATAAACTATCATTTTTCATTTCACAAACTTGTTATCAGTTATTTCTTTTACTTCCTATTCAATGCACTAGGTCGACCCTGTCAACCTAGCATCTTTTTCATCCCCTGTACACTATACTAGGTTGACCTAATCAACCTAACACTATTTACAAGCTTTTCCCCTCTTTTTATTAGTCTATGTTCTCTGTACTAGATCAATCTTATGTACCATATATAGTTTCATAGTACCTATTTTTACACTAGGTTGACCTAATTCTGTTTCAATCACTTTTTGATTATTTGCTTTCTCATCTTGATTCTTATCCTTTCATCATGGACTATATTTTTGATGAAAACACTAAATTTTAGTCTACTAACATGATTGAATTTACCAATCCCAATAGGGTCTCTCATAGACAAAGTAGGGTTCCTTTTGAGAATGCTAGTAATGTTCATATTGTAACCCATATAAAGAACTATGGGAACCCTCATACTTCTTTGTAGCAAAACCCTCTTCTTCTCTTAGAGGATCATCTTGAGCTAGAGTATACTCCTAAAATTATTTTATTTATCATAGAATTCCCTCAACATATATGGAAGGATACTTCCACCATCTATAACCTCATAATTAGCTATCAAGTTGTAGAACCTCATTCTCCTACTCTCACTTTCTTAACTAGATTTGGGGGTACCAATTTCATTGCTTCTCAACACCTTCCTTCAATCTTGACTCCTTATTATGTCATGACATATGATTCTTTAACTTCTTATACCTCCATGCCTAGTATCTCAACTAACATGGTTGGATCTATATCTATTGGGCCTCTCATAAGACCCACTATCCTTAATCCTTCCACTAGTTCATTATTTTCTACCCGAGGCACTCATACTTATAATGCTTCTTCCTCTCAACCATTTACTATTCCATCTTGTGCTTCACAAGAAAAATTTTCCACTAGTGCCTCAAATTCTCATAGCTCTTCTCAAGCTCATATTAACACTAATAGTGGTACCCAAGCCACTAATACCAACAGAAACACCAATACTACTTATTCTAATAACACTAATCAAACTCATCACCTATTATTAAAAAATCTTAATCAAATGAACACATTCCAAGCTCATAATATGAATCAAATGATGTGAATGTAGAACCACCTTCTTAATCTTCAATCCAATCCTCAAATAATGACTTGGGGCATACATAACTAAAGTGTTCCTCCTCCCCCTCTTCAATATTCTCAAGGAAATCTCATTCCTCCACCTCCATTAGTCAATAAAGTCATCAAGAATCTACAAAATGAACCTCTTACTACTCAAATTGCTAACATTGACATTGGAGGTAAAACACCGACAATATCTTATAATGGATCAACCAATACTACCCTTCATCTTAAGGCATTTGGAAATATTTTTAAGGATTGGGTAAAATTAAACACCTTTGTTGCTACCAAACTCCTTGCAAAAACCCTCACAGGTGTTGCCTTGGATTGGTATAATCAACATATACCTCATTCCATTACTAGTTTGGAGGATTTAGTGAATGCTTTAGTACAAGAATTCCAAACTAGTGATCTTTCTAAAAAATATTTGGCCCATTTCATCAATTACAAATAAAATGAAAATTAAACTACCCAATCCTTTTTTAAATGATGGAAGACTTTGTCAAATAAGTGTGAACATAACATGGTTGATTATAATATCTTTCATCTCTTTACAAATGCTCTTTATCCTAAATTATAATATCGAGTTTACACCCTCTCTCCATGTACCTTGGAGGAGGTCATTGACAAAGCCAAATGAAAATATTTCCTTATACATCAATTCAAGCCACCCTAACCTTCCACAGGTCCTTATTTGTTACTTAAAATAAAAACCACAATATTACTAATGATGGTGTTATTGATTCATATGATACCATTCACAATGTTTAATCTATCATTCCTACCCCTTCTTCAGAACCAACTCCTTCTCAACAATATACTAATCCTCATTTTTCTTCACCAAATAACATTAATGTTCATAAACCTCTTTCCTTAGTTGAATTACTTAAATGTCTACCTAGGCCTCTTCTTTAAGAGGTTGACCCTACTCATCCTATGAAAACCCGATATAATCCTAGCAAGTTTTTTTGGTTTCATGCTAGTTGAGGCCACTCTCTTGAGACCTGTAGACAACTTCATAATTTAGATATGGACTTTCTTCTTAGACTTAATTTTGATCATGATTATTTCATTCACAAGCATCAACAAGCCTATGAACATGCTCTAAAAGACTAAAAAGCTCATGACCAAACTCAAGCCTTGAATTAAATAAATGCTCATTTAGCTATCTATAATGGTCCTTTACCTAATCATCAACCTATTTAATAAAATCAAGAAAAGCCCACCCCTTCCACAAATAATTTATAAAGTCTTGTTATACCAAATTCCAAAGAGAATGTGGTTAGCTTAAATAATATGTGAAGGGTGGTGGATTTCATTGATTCTCAACCTATCTACTCCTTGCCTCCTTCTCAAACATACCAAGTTATCCAATATTCTTCTCCAACTCATTAAAATTAAATGGGGAAAGAAGATCTTATAACCTTTGATGATAGTCCAATTTATGATTCTTCCTTAGATAATACATCCCATTATATTTCTACCATTCTTCCATCATCTTCTAATACCAATGATAATCAACCTTCTATAAACACTTATTCTAAACTTCAAGATCAATCTAAACCAACTAATTCTTCATCACCAAATGATTGACAACCTTCTTATAAACCTTCTCATTCTTATCAAAACAAATTTAAATTCTCTTTTGCTCCTCCTTCTGAAGACCTCCTTAACCATTATGTTCCTATATCTAACAATCTTCTCATGGGTTATGATGAATGGGATCCCATTGTAGATCTCACTAATCTCCCATCTCAAATTCCATTTCTTGAGATTATGATGGCCTTTCCCCATCATCATAACCATCTAATACAAATATTATTTGAGATGAATATCCTTTGTCCTCCCTTAGTAGGATGGGAGGTAACTTTATCTTGTTATGAGGATAGTATCTTGTAATAATGTGAAGATATGTCTATCAATGCTGAAAAAACTATCCACACTTCTCTTTCTCTAAAATTTCCCATCACATATATGGTTCTTGATGAGATTATGCTTGGTACATATGATCCTCCCTTATTTATTAGCACCTAAATAGGCAATATCCAAGTTATATGAGTATTGATTGATGAGGGTTATGGAATTTATATTGCTTCTCTTGATTTCATTAAGACCCTTGGATATTCAAAATGCAATCTTAATTCTACACGTAGCACCTACCAAGGATATGATAGAAGGAAAATGCCTCCTCTTAGGTGTGTGTGGTTTCCCATTATTATCCCACCTATCACCATCCATGTAAAGGTGATGATCTTTAACTTTCTCCTTACTTATAACATCTTGCTTGGTAGGTTGTGGACTCATCATATGAGACCTATCACTTCTTTTTCATGTTAATGCATTAACTTCCCTCATAATAGAGAAATTAATAGGATTCAAGGAGATACTAACTCTTGTAATTTTTAACAATTCAAATATCATGGTTTTATCAAGATTCTTACTCTTGAGCCTTTGCCTAGCATTCTATTCCATGAGTCACAATGTTTAAATTTTCCTGTCAACTCAGCTAGAGGTTACAGTGGGCATCTCAAGCTCATTGGTAACATTCATCCCAACCTTATAGACTCTAATGATGATGAGATCAATGATATTAACTTAAAGATCAAAAATTTTGATCTAATGCCTCATCTCATTTTATAGCTTCCTACTAGTTTGTAACCTTGTTATCACAAACCTCCTTGTGATGACATTCATGTAGTCTTATCTAAGACTAGGCATTTTATTCAAAATACTTCTTCCAATGATAAAGTTATTCCAACTTGTGTTATTAGTCTTCATAAGTTGGATTATGATGATGTCTATTCTTTAGATGATCCTTTATTAGGCAGTCTTGTACAAGCCTATAATGCTAAGATTATGTATTATCGTTCTTCTTTACCTAAGTATTTTTGTGCATCTTCTCATGTTCCAACATTTATATTTCCTAATTTTTTAATTTTTCCTCTTTATCACAAAGTAGAGATGGTGTCCACACCTTAAGTTTCTGAGGATCCCCATAGTACTATGCTCATAGATCATGTTATGGCTAGACCTTACCATTTTGCTAGGTTCCCTAACTCCCATCATTGGTTTACCCTTGAGGTTAGTGACATCCTCCTTAAAAAAAAATTGATCCCAACCCTCCCATATTGGAACTTGTGTTATAACTAGTTATTCTTGCTACTTCTATTATTGTTGAGCCTACTCTTACTTCTTCCACTAGTACTCCTATTCAGCCTAGTTCCATTCCCTATCCGTCACCACCTTCTCTTGGTGATGGTTTGATTCCTTTACCTATTATGGATCCTCTACCCACAAAATGGGTTAATGATTCATTTCTCTCTTCTTCCATGCCTATTATACCTTCTCCTATGAATGTTTCTCCTAAAAATACTCACAAGCATATCGGTTACTTCCATAGGATAGATTATCATTCTTCTACCCATTATTCTAAGTTGTGATAATATAGTGATACCTTCCATCCTTCATTCCCATAAATATACACTACCTTACCTCTTCCAAATATCCTTATTGAATATATATCTAATTATGGTGAGAGGTATTGTCTATGGTACCAATGTAGCACGCATAACATTGGTCATTATCATATCCTTTAACAGCATCTTAAGGACTATCTTATAGTTATTCCTAGACCTTCTAACATTCCTCCCATAGGTAATTCTAACAAGAAGGCTCCCCCTTATTCTCCCATAGCTACACTTCATATGGTCCCTTCACCACATCCTTTAACTCCACCTTTGGTTCCTTCACCTATGGACCCTCCTTTAGCCATGAATCCTTCTCTTTTGGTGATTTATGCATCTCTCATAGATCATGTTCCCATGAATTCTCCTTATCATCCTTTACCCAATTTCCCTCCTTAGCATGATCTAATGAGTATTCCTACTTTTTTAGTTGAGAAGATTAGAAAAGAAGTATTTTCTTAGTATTCAGTAAAGATTGACAAGACATTAGTAGTAATTCATATTCATCTTTAGAGAGATTTATTTGATGTCTTGGATAATGTGTGTGGATATATTTACCAATACTTATGAGCATATGCATCATGATTCCTCATTTTCCATTTGGATTAGATGTGTGATCCAATCTTATTTCTATTTTTTATTATATCATTTGATAATGTGTCAAATTATTTATTATCTTATATCATGTTTCTCCTTATTTTTGTACTATAGTTAGCTTATGTTTTTGGTTTTACATTTCACATATACGTGTCTTTTCCTTATCATTACTATTTTTCACTTATCATTGCTTTCTTTTCCTTTAGATTTTTTCTCAAAACTCTTCCCTTGTATCTTCATGAATGTTTGCTTTCTTATCTATATTTTTCATAGATATTTATCATGATGACTTGATTATATCTACCCTATTCCCTTTGGTTATTATCTCCTTTTACCATTTGATCAGTTGGCAAACAATCTTTCTCATTACTATTTAATTTTATTATTCCACCTTTGGATCTCATTTTTCCTTCTTCCTTTTCCATAAAATAAGAATATACATGGTTGAGACTTGAGATCACATACGTGTTCATTATTGAGCCTAAGTGTCCTAGTCAGTCTTTTGTCTTGGGTTACTTAGCTTCCTTTAGCCTTAGCCTATAGCTCAATTGTGTGTATCACTATCTCTCTCATGATTGGTCATTAAAATTCCATATAGAGGAGGAATATTTTAAAAAAACCTTAAAAAGAAAGTTGAAATCCAAATTATTTAAACAAAATGATATCAAAAGGCAAAAATATGCAATATCTTAAAAGTCAAATCACACTAAAAGACATGATTCAAAGCACATATCCTCCTTCTAATCGAAGCTAAAAATCCATAGTTGGTCTCATGATAGAGTTAAGGTCCTTTAGGATGTGGTAGATAGTAGATTAGAAGAGGAGAATAAGAAAAATCTTTTAGTGATACCTACTTTCTCATGCAAGTACCCAATATTTGTAGTAGACCGATGGCTCTATAAGAGGTCTTGAGGAGTGGGGAACATGTCATGGGGAGGTAGGTCCATTTTAATTTTCCTTATACCAATAGACCTTCATGAGTTGATCTTAGTAGCACACTTATCTTCCTATAAATCATCATGTCTATAAGGAATAGGTTTCCTTTATACATAAATAACCACTAGTCACTTAGTGTCTTCTCATGTCCTTAGTATGCTTCTTTCCTCCTAAGGTCTTCTCATAAGACACCTAAGTATTTGATTTTTACACTCCCTTTTTCATTCCCTTTCCTTATATTTCCTCTTGAAAGATATTTTTTTTCTTGTTGATCACTCCCCATGGGATTTCATTTGTGATTTGCTTCATAAGACCATGGATAAGACCTAACATCCCTCACAAAGTACCACCTTTTCCATCTTATTACCCACATCCTTGATTTACCATTCCTTATCCTTCTACTTACCAATCTTGATTTGGTACCCCTTAGGTTTTTATTTTGTGAGTATAGTTTAAGACCGTGGATAGGACCTAGTCCTCCTCACAAAATTTTCCAATAAACAAGTCACCATTCAAATTACATGTGTCAAATAAGAGATAAGATTTGATTGATTATGAGGCTACACATCATTGACATACTTCCTATCTTGATATTTAATATGTTTTTTGCTTACTTCATTTTTATTTCACCTTTTATTTTCTTATTTTTTGAGTGCATGTAAGATTATAACCATTTCTTGAACTTCTCATACTTCCCAGCTTGAATTAGTATGATAAATTTAAGACCAAATTTTTGAATTTTTTTTTTAATTTTATAATTCCCATCATGAAATAGTATAATTGATTGACTTAATTTTTATTTGTTTTTATTACCATTTGTGCCCTTTTACATACCTTCCATTTTATTATATTGTTTGTCATACTTCCCAACATGATATTTAGTATGATTTTATTTTTTTTAATTTGGTGCAAAAATATTTTACACTGTTTTAAAAACAAATCCCCTTTTACCATCTTATTTTCCATTTTTTTGGATTTTTATACTTAGTCATTTTTCATGTTATTTCACATTTCCCAGCTTCAATTAGTGTGTAGTGCATTTGTTATTGATTATATATTTCTAAGTATTTTTACCTATTTATTTTTAATAGAAAAGAAACCACACCACATATATTTCATATAGAATATACAACAAAGTTAAATACATATGCTAGAAATAAATGTATCGAGAGCATCCACAGCCTCAACCATAATGAATAAATACAACCATCATAAAGACAACATACACAACCAACACCAATATGCCAAAATGATACATCATATATATATATATATATATATATATATATATATATATATATATATATATATATATATATATATATATATATATTGATACAATATATACAGTCATATGCAATGCTCTAGCTCTAGGGTTGAGCTCCATCATGCCTATCTCATGGCCTAGCCACACTTCCTACTAAGGCCTTAGTCTGACTCCTCTAAGTGGTACACTATAATGAGGTAGTCCAAGATCTCAATCACTCTACCTATCCCTGTAGATGTGTTATCTTCACCTATGCCTATACCAACTCAATCTGGGTCACTGTATGTGCCTACATCAGCTAGGTCTACATCATTATATATGCCTATTTCATCCAAGTCACTATGTATACATACACATCTCTCTCATTGTCTAGGACCTATCAATCCTACCTCTCCCCTACACCCATCTCCATTGGTGGTTTCACCCTCTCTCTACATCAATACCTACTTCATGGCCTCTCTTACTAATTTTATCCAGCTCATCTGATCTAGGGTAGATTGTACACTCAGATCCTCTAGTGTCATGGGGTTAATGGCTATAGAGTCTCATCTAAGATGTCATGGAGTTTTCCCCTAATATAAGACCCCCATCTCTCCTCCTCATCCTTAGTTACACCTAAAAAATCACACTAGATGGATGTTAGATCACTATCATATCTCACAATATCTATATATCTATCTATTTCCAAACTTAAGTAATAAATCAATCATATTTTTATTACCTAGTTATGTCTTAGCTCTTATGGTCTCACCATCCACATGATCACCTAGCATAGTTTCCCTATCTATACGACCTCCTATTACCTCTTATATAGGTTACCTCCTTAGCTCAAACCTAGCTATCATGGCTCACATCCATCTTAGCCTATGCCTAAATGGTCTATCTCTCATCTATCTCTCCTTTAGCTCCTTTACTGACTTTTTAAGGATGGTAATGGTCTCTGAAATCTCCTCCTACCTTTGTCAATGTCATGTCCTTGATGGTTGTATATCATCTCTTTATGAAGCTAGTGGTGATACATCTAATATCTCTACTTCTACCTCTACCTCCTACTCTATCCCTCATCATGCCCAACCAATCCATGTTCACTCCTAGTATGGCCTCAATGTCAGTCTCACTATTAGTGGTCTAAGTCCCCTCTTCCCTTATGGATCTCTCACATGCTAAATCCATTACTTAGGCATGGGTATTTGTGTCATTAGATGAGGTAAACCCATCTACCCTAGCAATCATGCCATCTCCTCACCCAAGGTGACCTACCATTGATAATATGGGGTAACCCAGTTGGCTAATATATAATAAATATCTCATATATCCATGTTGTTAGTAGTATGATTAGTCCCATAGTTTTATGTCCTCTTACACACATCTCAAATAGATCATGAACAAGCTAGACCTAGATGATAGAGCCTAGATCATATATCACTCCATCTTCTAGCATCGTCCTACTCAAGGCTACCATGTATAGTGGTACCTTACCATCTGACTTGTGTCATAGCACTCATTGTGTCACAAGGCTTATCACCACCTTCTAGAGATCTATAATTTATGATATATACCATCATCCATACTCACTTTCCACCTAAAAATATCATCTCTAAGCCTGTAGCCCACATGGCTAACGCTCTCCTCTCCTCTATGTTGTCTAGTATCCCTACGGTCATTGGTGTTCCTACTATGGGCATTCTAAGGATGGCATGGACATCCCCTAGTGTGATAGCCACCTCTATCACATCCCCATCCACCTCCCATATGTAGGTTTTATTCAATCATTCCCAGCATCCTAAGAACATGACTAACACATATGCACTAAGGGGGATCCTACATATATCTGATATACCTCCTAGACCCATGGCTACCAATCTAGCTCTATCTCTATCTGTCAACCTATCTAATAAATTTGGTAATCAAAACACATCTAACAACCTCCAAAACCACAATTTTTTCTACAATCAAGAAAAAATAAAGGATGTATTAGGTCTTCCATGTTATGTATAATCATAATACATTCTTTATACATTCTATTTTTAATCAAAAATAAGCATAATTTATTCATGTTTATCTAGTTTATCCTATTTTGGTCCCTATTACCCTTCTTTCATCATTTTGAACCATTTTATCCCTCTTTCAGCTTTTAGAATGCTTTTTAATGTTTATTTTCATTCCTTGGTCAACCTAGTTTAACCAAAATTTCCTATTTTGTCTCATTTTATCCTAATTTTCTTATTTTTCCTCTTATCCTCCTCTCCCTGGTGTTAAGTTTCTATTTTGGCCCTTACGAACCAACTAGACACTTTTCCACCAAGTCTCAACTTATAGATTACATTAGGTCAACCTATACCTACTAGGTTGACCATATGGATTTTGACCCTAATTTAACCTACTAGGTTGACCTAGTTAGCCTAGTACATTTTGTGTTCCAACATAGTATATTTTGTTAAAAATGTGCATTTTTCTCATTTTCTTCCTAAATCCTTCCAACCCATTTCTTATCTTTCTATTTTCTACCCTTAAAATCTAAATTTTGTTCATTTTGACATATATAAATGCTTAAAATCATTTTTTACTAAAAATTCACTTAATCCAGTATAGATTTTAAAAACCAATTTGAGATCCATAGTTGCATACCTATAGTGCACCTGTTGCCTCCTCTTGGTGACCACCTCATCTAGTATGTTGTTCCCTCACCATCCTAACCTTGTCTGATCTTAGAGCTCTATTTTATCCTTCTAAAAATCAAAATGCCAAATGAATTCTCCGTTTCCTATTTAAAACCACTTTTTAGCAATTCAAATTCTTTAATTATTTTCCTTCATATTTCTTGTTTTGCTCATATCTTTATTTCTACTCATCCATTTTGCAAACCATAAAATGTGTTGGATTCATAATGATGTATATATTATTTTCCATTAATATATGTCTATCTTCCAAAAAAAAAAATGGCTACTTTTTTCACTAACTTCTACAGGTTTGCCTAGTATGCTTTATATTGGATACTTTCACTTTCTTGCAATCTTCTTCTTTATCTATAGCATTAAGGTAAGTTAAAGGTATGTGTTTCTCAATAAAATTATTTAATTTATATTATTTAATTCATACTACACCATACTTAGCATCAACATTGTGTGTTATCATGTTTTATCTCTGAAGCACTATCTCATGTTAGACTTACATGACACATGATGAGCTTCAGCTAAGGCATATGTATACACATAATATTTTTAAACTTTTATTTATTACTGACACTTTGTATCTTATAGGAACCTATCAAATCTCAATCTCTCTAGGTACATGCCTTAAAGGGTTGGGCTAACCATCGGTGCTTCATAAGATTGTTGTTCCTTTTACCACTTTCCATCTACACACTTGTCTCTTAAAACCTTAAACCCTAAGCTTATTTCTCTCTTTCCTATCCATTCTAATCATTATCATCCTTTATCCCTTCATTTTTTACCTTGTTACCCTTTTGGCATGATCATTAAAATAGGTCAACTTGGTCAACCTAGTGTGTTTTGGGGACACTTTATCTCTTTTAGTTTGTTATCATCCCAATCGACCTATCACAAACCTAATGAGTTAGCCCAAAAACATGTTAGGTCAACCCGATCGACCTAGTATAGCTGATATGCATAAAAAATTTTAGGTAAGTTACCACATATATACAAGGTCATTTATCACCATTTCAAAAAAGAGCAAAGAATTAACCAAATAAGTGCAAATTAATATCTACTTATTGACCATTCTACTTGAGGAATAAAGCTTTAGGGTTCAATACTTTATTTAGATATTTGATCTTGTCTTATGGAGAAGTCTTTTTAATACTTAGGTAGGTTGTGTAGACTAGATCTGATTTATCTTGGTTATCCTTACAAACCACAATAATCTCTTACAAAGCACCTTGGCTGAGGGAGAGATTGAGACTCAGCAGGTTCATCTTCAAAGGTAAGTATTCCTACATTTATTTCTCCTTTGTAAGAGTAGATAGATAATACAGTATGTATTATTCTCTTCCATTAATTAGGATTTCATATACATTGACATGAGTATATTTTTCCTATATATGTTTAGTTTAGTTGTTTTTTATTTGTTTGTTTTATCCCCCACTTTGTGCCACAAGCTTTGGTGTGAACTAGATTAGTTTACTTTTCTTGTTATAGAATAGTTTACTTTCTTGTTTGTTAGCATAAGTGAAATATCAAATCATAAGACTCTTTTAGGGTTATTGTGTGATTGTGTTAGACTTTAAGATTTGGAACCCTTCATATCATAATATGTTATGATAAGTGATACAAGTGATCCCCTAATTAAGTCTAATATATCCCCATATTTCTCATGTTCCCACTTAACAAGTGTATACCCAATCAAAAGTGTAGGTGTGCTCTATCTTATCCAATCTAGGATTAATTCATGTACATCATGCAATTTTGATTGCATACATAATATACCATATGATGATGCATGCAATGATTTAGCTTGTAATTTGATAAATATTGATCATGAGTTGATATTTAAATGCTTTAGACCTATAATATGAATGTTCCTATGCTTGATATGAAAATAATTATGAATAGGGAAGAATACAGTGCTTTTGTAGTTTATTGATTTAACTTTAGTAGTTGTTTACTTGGTATTTTATAGATGAATAATGAGAAGGCTTAGACTTGTATTTATACCATAGCTTTTGAAAATATCTCATGGTGAGGTTAAATAAGATAAACAGGTTGACCCATAGGTTTCAAAACATTTTAAAATTTGGATGACTTTTATAAACTTGACACTAGATAAATATGTAGACACTACCATTGACGATAGTGTCCCTCTATGGCTGGTAGTGTCTAAAAAGGCTAGAAAATGGGTATGGATCTAAAATTATAGTGAAAGATGTTTATCAGGTTTTAAACTTTATATGTAGTATAGGAGACCTAGTTCATCATAATGATATGGATTAGACTAAAAGATAAGAATTTAGGCATAATGAGATGGTGAATGTGAGCCTTTCGATAATAAAGATATCTAGAACTAAAGGGTATATCCATGATTGATATTTATCAAATGTACAATATTGAAATATTAAAAATATTTAGTTTTAATATCTACATTTTTCTCCCCTTTAATCTAATAATGCATAAGGATGAAATTACTAGTTCAAAGGAAATAAATGTATACATGGGTGTGTATAGCACACTTTTCCTTTGATTTAGCCCACTTTGAGTGATTTTATAGTATATGACCTGTAACCAAGAGCATTTTATAATATAAATTAGTACATATAATCTTAAATTTCAAATAATTTAAATGCTTCAAATGAAAAAGAGCAAGTAATACACTTGTGTGTTGATGTAATCATGGATCTTTTTGATGATTTGACTTGGTAATGATGCTTATTTATGAAGCATTAGAAAGATAAAAAGGTTAAAACATGAACCTTATAGATTTGAATAATGATATTGTAATTTAGTATTCTACCAATCTAGTTTAAATATGAGTTGTGACACAACCATTGAGATCATTATATCTCAATCACACAACTCAAGTGTGAATATATATAATCTAATGAAGGTGATTTATTGATCAAATCATCTTATAAATTTGGTGATATTGGATGATTTAATCAATCAAATATATAAATATATTAAGGTTTAATGATTTAATCACTTTAACTATAAAGTGAACCAGATATTTTAGTAGAAAAGGCTCGATAAGAATACATCCTAGTATAATCAGTGCATCCTAGTTAGTAGTATGATTCATAAATTTTGTAATTTTTGGTGAAATATAATGGTATATTAACCTATAATATGTCTAAACTATAGTATGAGTGTCATAAATCAAATCTATCCAAAATCAATATAAAATATAAGATTCTAACCCAAGTGTATAAATAAACCATGAAATTAAATTGGAATTTGTGCAAGTGTAGAGGTTATGTCCTTATGACAATACCTCACTAAAATATATAAATATTGAGAAGGTGTATAAGTTTTAAGGTCATGTTCTTATGAAATTCCCTCATTAAAATCTAGAAACTGAGAAATTGTATGTGTAGAGGTCATGTTTTTATGACATGACCACACTAAAATCTATAAAAAATGAAAATGTGGAGGTCATGCTTCTATGGTATTCCCCCAATAATATTCCCCCATTTTTAGGTTATGGAACTAGAATTTGTAAGGTACCTTACCTCAAAATCATAAGTAGTTGTATAATTTAGATATGAATCCTGTAGTATATAAGGATAGCATGTTGAAGTAGATATATCACTTAAGCTTGTAGTAGGTGATCACATGAAGTCACAAAGATTCATGATATAAATCATGCAAATGTCTAGAGAGTAACAGTATATGATCAACAAAAAATTAAGCACACACATAATATCACTCAATGTAATGCAAAGTAATGGTCCAAGGATACCTCATACAGGGGGCATGTTTAAATTTCATATGTTTGAAGGGGATGACATATTTAAATGTCCAATAAATATAAAATGACATATTTAAATTTCCAAACAACATAAAATGTTATATTTAAATGTCTAAACAACATACAATGGCACAATATCCAATAAGTAAGTAACATATTCAAATGTTCCACAAGTAATACAATAATAAGCAATGTAATACATGAAAAGAAGTGAAAATATAAATAAATGAAGTAATATCAACCAAAATAATAATATTATACTATTCCTTACATATATGTGTTAGAAAAAAATGTAGTATAGCATATCAAGTATGTTGTGAAAGATATGAGCATGGATATATACATGTGGAAGTGTTATCATATAATATCAAACATGATAGTGTACAAATGATCATACATGATATCTAACATGTATTAATCATGATCAAATAAAGTAGATGCCCCCAACATACTATATGATGTGAGTAGAGTAGAAATCAAACATTTGAAAGTGCATATATCATGTGTTTGGGACTACCTATATCACACTCGAATATTCATGAAACATATGTGTATATAGGATTAAAATGATATATATTCTACTAATTTAAATCAAACATCATAGGCCAAGGAACTAATAAAATTTTGGAATGTTGAATATTTTTGTATTTTTAAATTTATTTGAATAATTTTGTATTTTTATAATATTTGAGTTTTTTTATTTTTTGAATGTTTGATGTTATGCCCTTAACCTATAGTGAGAATAGGGATATGTGTGGCCAACTTGTGTCTTACATACCTTTCATATTATCTTATTGAATTTCTCTATGTTCTTAGTATGATCATCCTAAGTAGATTATATATAAGAGGTAGTGGTTAGTCTTTTATCATCATATTATGACATATGATCTTATTTCATTATTGTGTAAGTTTCCCCCTTGATGTGGATCAATCATTATTATCAATTATTATTCTCATTTATTAATTATTGTTTTGAAATCTAATTATTCTAATCTTAATTCTTTGATATATTATTCCATTATTGTGAAATCTAAGTAATTTCATTACACATGGTATTAGAGCATTGATTTGGGATATTTTCTATGATGTTTTTTTTCTTGGATCTAGAGTTGTGGTCATTTGAAGAGCTGAAGGATTAAAAAAACATAACTTGTGATCCAATAATTATTCAATTTTTATACCATTGTAATATTTTTTAAATTATTTTTTAAATATAAATATTCTAAAAAAAATTGTACCCTTGTGAAAATTATTAGTCATTGGATTTATCTCAATGAGATGATCGTAATGGTATAATCTATTAGTACACTTTTTTCCCAAAACCATCCATCCTAGGGTTTTACATGGTTGGTCTGAACACTCACAAACATGGAAAAGTTCAATACACCCCAAAAAATCCTTACAAATATGGCATGGAGTTTGTAACTTTAGATCCATTAGTTTCTAAGGTGGTTGAACAAATTTAGTGAAAGATATAAAGCATGCTGAGGAAGGATGATCTTAATGTATTAAAAGGGGAAATGGATTCCATGAAGGATAAATTATCAATGATGAGTGTTCAATTGACCTTTATTATGGCTCAACTTCCAAAAAATAACCCTCCACCACTTCAATCTACTTTTCTCACTCAAATCAATCACAACTCCAATAGTGGTTTGAAGTACATGCTACCAAAATTAGATGTGTGCAAGTTTGATTGTAAGGATCCACTTGCTTGTATTAATAAAATATCAAATTTATTTGATCTACATCAGAACTCATGTGTGAAAAATTTAATCATGGTATCTCTCTATTCAGAACCTAATCAATTCATTTGGTATAGGTGGATGTGTGCTCAGAATAAAAAGAAGGTTGATCTTGTTATCTAGTCAGTGTTTATTAAGAAGCTATAGATACACTATCACAATAAAATATCTAAAAATATCTTTAGTTAGTTATTAAAGTTATGATAGATAGATATTATAAAATATTATATTCATCAATTCTATAATCTATCTTTACATGTGGATGACATCACTTAACATAAGTTGACTAACTTATTCTTGGGGGGATTAAGGATAGCATCTAACTTGAGGTTTGTATATTTAATCCATAAACTATTTTTGAATCCATACCATTCAAGCACTAGGCAAAGGAAAAATATTTGGTCAAAATAATGGATTTCATTTATGGTCACAAATTTAATTTCATAAAACCATAATTTTTACAACCTACAAGATTGACCTCTCAACAAATTGAAGAGAATATTTCCAAAGGGTTGTGTTTTGGCTATGATATAAAATGGAGAAAAGGACATAATTGTGCCTAAAATAAGTTGTTCTACATTAAAGGTGCCAATTAATATGAAGATGATGATGAGGTTTCATGTAAGGGTATGGAAGAACTAGTAGAAGAATCTAAATATTCTTGACCTATTATCTCGTATCATGCCCATTTAAGTATAATTACTCCTCAAACTCTTATGGTGGTGGGATTTCTCAAGAAAATAAAGTTTGAAGTGTTGATTGACTTATGAAGTAAACATAAGTTCATCAACATTAAGTTGGATAATAATTTGAAATATTTTATTTATCCATCTCCTTAATTTCAAGTCATGATTGCAAATGGTGGAATAGTAAACTATTATATAAAATGCCATAGTATTAAGATTGACATGGGTGACTACCTGCTTAATGATCCTATGCTTTTTATTCCTATGGGTGGGGTTGACATTTTTTTTAGTATAATGGCTCACAAATTTGGGCACAATAAATATTAATTTCTAAGAATTGTTCATGCACTTTCATTCTAAAGGTAGGATATTTTAACTATAAGTATCATAGGAAAAGTCTCCCCAATTGGTTAGTTCACATCAGATGACAAATATTATTAAAAAAGGGGTGGAAAGATTTGTATCATGGTTGTTTTACTTATAATTTTAGTCAATACATGTGTGTACACATATCTATATACAAATTATTCTTGATGACCATTTAATATTTTTTGGTGTAGTTAAAAAAGTCCTACCACCCAAAAAATAACATGATCATGTCATAAGACTAATTCTAGATATCACACCACCACACATTAGACCATAAAGATATCCATATGCTCAAAAAAGTGAAATTAAAAAATTGGTACATGAGATGCTAGAGGAAGGTATTATCTAACATAATCAAAGTGACTATTATTCCATAGTGGTCATGGTGTGGAAGGATGACACTTTGAGTATGTGCCCTGACTACAAAGAACTCAATATGTACACCATCAAAGATAAGTTCCCTATTTCAGTCATTGATTGTTTTTTAGATGAATTACATGGTGATGTTTATTTTACCAAACTATATCTTTGTTATGGGTATCATATAATTTGGATCAAATATGAGGATATCCATAAAATTTATTTTGAATCTCATGAAGGCCATTATGATTTTAATTTCATGCCTTTTAGTCTCATAAATGCACCATCTACATTTTAGAGTTTGATGAATTTTTTTTTATGCCTTTTTAAAGGAAGTTTGTGTCAGTGTATGACATCCTAATCTAAATCAAAACTTGGGAATAACATTTGAAGTATGTGAAACATGTATTATTAGTTCTAAAACAACATTAGATTTATGAAAAACCTTACAATGTGATTTTTTCATCCATGAGTTTGAGTACTAAGGTCATATTATTTCACATGAAGTAGTCAAATTTGACCCTAATAATATCAAAGTTATGATGGAGTGGAAATTTCCAAAGACTCTCAAGTTCCTTTATGGATTTTTGGGGATAACAGGGTACTATCATTAAAAAAAATTAAATATGGTAGCATGGCAGCTCCACTCACAACCCTATTGAATAGATAGTCCTTCCATTAGATTTAATTAGATTTTAAGGAATTTGAATAGATGAAAGAGGATATGTGCACCACTTCACTTTTGATGACCCCTAATTTTTCCAAAAGGTTTATTATTGAATGTGATGCATCAATAAATGGCATGGGAGTAGTAATCATGCCATAAAGAAGATCCATTGCATTTAATATTCATCAACTCAAGGGAAAAAACAAAATCAAGCTAATATATGAGAAAGAGATGATGGTTATTATTTATGCAGTCAAGTAATGGAGACCTTATCTAATGGGTAGACACTTTTAGGTAAAGGCTAATCACTTTTTAGAATAGTGATTTCATCCTAAGAGCAAAAAAAATGGGTGACTAAAAAATTGGTTATAAATTTGAAATAGTATAAAGGAAAATAGAATGTGGTATTAGATGCACTTTTTAAGAGGGATGAATCAATTTATGCATAGTTATGTGCAATTACCATTTGGAAAGCAAATTGGTTGGAGTAAACAAGATCAAAATGGGAGAATTATAGGGATACATAAGTCATAATTTAGAATCTTTAGCATGTTTTAGGTATTTTTAACAAATTTGAATGGAAAGGAAACACATTATGGTATAAAGATAGATTATACCTATGTAAGGATTTTATCCTCAAACACAAGATCATTTAGGATATTCATGACTATCCAATAGGGGGCATTAAATATATTTGAAGACATATCATCGCATCAAGCAAGATTTATTTTGGGATGAAATCAAGAGGGATATATATAAATTTTTGGTATAATGTATGGTTTCTCAAAAAAACAAAGGGGAAAAACTCAAGACACCAATTCTTATGTAGCCATTATTCATCCCTATCTAGTGGTGGGAGGAAGTTTAAATGGATTTCATTATAGGGTTCTTGAGATTTAAAGGTAAAAATTTCATCATGGTAGTTTTGGATAGGATCAAAAAATATACTCATTTTTTTCCTTATCACAACCATTTTTATCTAGTACAGTAGTTTCTTATTTTCTCAATATAGTAAAAAATTGATATAGTACCCCAAAAATCATTATAAGTCATCATGATCCTATCTTCACTAGTAAATTGTGTATTGAGTTATTTTAAATTTTAGGTACCTAGTTGGCTCATAGTTAATTTATCATCCTCAACTAAATGTGAAAACTTAGGTTGTTAATAAATTCCTAGAAGTGTATTTTCATTAGTTTGCATCAGATTAACAAGAACATTTTGTCTATTGGCTACCACTAGTAAAATGGTGGTACAACACTTACTTTCGTACCTATTTTAAAATGTCTCCCTTTGTGGAAATTTATGGATATCACCCCCCATCCATCACTTCATATTTGAAGGTGGAACCCAAGGTTAAATTTTTTGAGGAACATATTCAACATCAACAAGAGGTACTAGTTGGTTTAGTGGAGAATTTAGCATTAGTGAAAAATAGAATGAAGCAACAAGCTAATAAACACTATAGTGAGAAGAATTTTGATATCAATGATTGGGTATTTGTGTTCTTGTATCTATATAAGCATATTTATTTAAAGTAACAAAAAAAGGATAAAAAAAATTCTCCTAAGTATTATGATACATATTAGATCATGTAGAAAATTAGTACTGCATCATACAATTTGGAGCTACCCCAATCCACTTGCATATATATTGTATTTCATGTATCTTACCTAAATAAAGTCACTGGATAGAGAGTTTCTACCCAAAATGAGTTACCTAAATTAGATGAAGAAGGTAGAGTCTTTTTTAAACCTAAGGATATCCTTCACACACACATGAAAAGGTTACAAATAAGAGAGCTTAAGGAGTATTTGATCAAGTAAAATATTTTGAATTGTGAATATGCAACATGGGAGGATGAATATTTCTTATATAATTATCTAGAGTTGATTTAATGTTGAGGGAAACATTATTTTAAATGGGAGGGGCATGTTATACCCTTGACCTAAACTACATCTATGGATATGTGTGGCTGAATTTGGGCTTACATACCTTTATTTTCATCTTATTTCATTTATCTATGTTCTTAGTATGGTCATTATATGGAATAATATTATTTGTTTATCATCATATTAAGAAATATACTCTTATTACATTATTTTATATGTTTCCCCCTTGAAGTGGCTTAGTCATTATTATCAAGTATGTTACTCTTTTATCAATTATTATTGTGGATCTGATTATTTTTCTCTTAATTATTTGATCTATTATTCCATTATTATGAACATATAAGTAATTTCATTACATTTGAATTATGATTAGATTTTCAAATATTCTAGCTCAGGTATTAAGGCATAACGAGGTAGATCCTTTACTTGTTAAAACCTCTTATGATTACTTATTGTTAAATTTTCAATGTTCTCTGGTAATTTATTATTGGAAATTGTTGTTATGGGTTTATCATAAAATCCATCATGTGCAATGAAAACTTGTTTATTTTCAAACTAATAGAAAAGGTACACTTTTGTTTTATTGACAATTATTTTCATACTTTCCAACCATTGCTACCCAAATTATAAAGTTGAATTTGGTCTCTGGTTCGTAACCCATATTGGTGTGTCAACCAATTTTGGTTTTCATGCCATTGGTAGTATAATGTATCCAATGGAGTCTATAAAATTTGGTAATGTTGTAACTCATGTATATCATGGCCCAATTGTCATAAACATACAAAGGTACAAAAAATTTCATGATTATTTGTATGAATATTAAGGTGTGGATAATAAGTTCTACAAATATTTGTAGTAATAGTTAACTCTTCATGTCTAGGACATTTTGAATAATTCATCATTATATTCTTGTCTTTTTAAATATCTAAAATTAAAGGTATTTTTTGTTAATTAAAATTTGTATGCGACCATCATGTTTATAATTTTAAATTTGGCTTTATAAGGCCCCATAATGATTTTTATTATGGCCATTGATCATATGATAAGTGAAATATGGCGATCCTTGTTTTTTCTCCCTAGCCTACGTTCATTAGGAGGTAAAGATATCATTTGATACTCAAGTAAGATAAAAAGTATTATATGCAAAGCATCTTGTTTTTCTATGATTTGAAGTTTATGTGAAGATTCCATGTTATTGACATGATTTAGCTATATTTGTCCCTTGTAAGGTTGGATTAATGTTTTTATCCAAGAGGAATGGATTGAATAAAAAACATTTCCATGTTCTTCTGATAATTTTGCCTTGCCCTTATCTGGATGTGCCTTTGTATCCTCTGGTGATGAATTTATCTTTTATGTATTAGGACTTATAGGCATGAATAAGTTATGTGAAATGTGCTCAAGTGGATCAAATTTTACTTTTGTAATTATTCTTATAGCATAGTATGAGGAAGTTCATCATTAGTATCATAATAATCTAAAACTTTTCCATCTTATTTCTTGGTGTTAACCAATAAAGGAAGCTAAAATGTTGGATTTGCTTGCTATTTTAGTATCAATGATTCCTTTGGTAATTGGTATTATTCTAATTATGTATCCATGTGCACCTTAGTAGCTAGTACTTTATAAGAATCTTGAGGTAAATTAGTTGTTTTTGTTGATTCTCCCATCTCATAAGTGGGTATGCTTTCAAGTGGAATGTATTACTTTGGTGGTATTAATTTTAGAACCCCTTTTATGCCATAATGTAATATTTGACAAAATTTTAAAGGTTTAACATTGGTAGGCATTTTCAATAAGGTCCCATGGTGTATGAATTTGACACATCTATGTAATGTAGATGGGATAACCTCTATTGTGTATCTAATGTCTACCCAAGAGTAAGTTATAATAAAATGATTGAGACATTACTTAGAATGTAGTTGGAACCATTTTTGGTCCCAATATCACATCTAATGTGTTTTGATCAATTTAATGGCTACATGAATTATCAAATCATTTGATATGCATGTCTAATTTTTATGAAGATTGGTGTCAATACCCATAATGGTTAAGAATTATGTACCTCAAATATTTAGACCAAATCCATTATTAATGATCACCCTTTTGACTCCCTTATTATGCATACTCACTTATATAAATAAAGGAAAATCTTGGTTAATAATATCTTTTGATGGTAAATATTTTAAATTAAAGGTAATGAGATTCACATTTTTTTTGAGATTTTGCATAATATCTGCAAAGTGATCTAGTTATATATCACTTGGTACTTGTGTTTCATTCAATGATTCATATAAGATATCTTTATAGATAATAGATTATTTTAAAATCTCAAGAATTGAAATCTTAGCATGTGTATTACTCAGTTGGTCAATAAGATAATATCATTTACTTTTAATCATTATTTTAGGCTTGGAATAAACCTTTTGTATTTTAATAGGTAGTGGGATAGGTTGGGCACCCTTACCTTTTTGTGTAGTGACAACATAAACTGTGGAATCCAATATAATCCATGGGAGAATAATGGGAATCATATGGTATTTTTCACTCGAATAGGATCTAGAAGGGACAAAGGGTTAGGATCATGCATGTTGGCATCAGGAAACTATCTGTATATTATGACAAAAATATTTGTAGAGAGATTAAAGTTTGATCTTGTTTTTAAACACTCTCTTTGTGTTGCCTAATTTTTTTATTTATTTTGATTATATCACTGACTAATTTTACATAAAAAACCATGACTATAATTATATATTAGATAATTAAGTAGCTAATTTATGTATCAATATTAAAAATGATTTTAATAAAATAAATTCTTATTTTTAAATTTTGAAAACTTTGAAATCAAAATTCAAGAAAAAATTAATCAAGAAACCCTAGGTTAAACTAGGATTTTGAGACCAAAGGTTGGCTTCACCAAATTATTAACCCTAAATTTTTATGGTGGAGATAGGGCTAAGAATATGTAATTATTTCAATCATAAGGGTGATAAACTAATCTATAGTAGGTGAATTAATAGAAAACTTAGATAAATAATATTTTGAATTTATACAACTAAGATTACTAAAAATATTATAGTTATTGAAAGATACTATAATAAATAATGGTACTTATCTATTTTACTATATGTATATATATATATATATATATATATATATATATATATATATATATATATATATATATATATATATATATTATAAACATGTGAAAAATATGCAAGATTGGTATTTTGAATCAGTTGTTAAATGTTATAAATTGCACATTTATGGCCATAAACACTATCGTAAGATTTAGACATGCCATCAATAGTAGTGAATGACTATGATGCAGGTGTTTAGTATGGAATAATGAATGGATTTATATTTAACCAACTTTGTTGTTATTGGGTTTTTTAGTATTTATATTGGTGTATTCAGATCTAGGATATAGGTTGTCAATATTCTCTGATTGATCAAACCCTAATTCTTCACCCTTGGAATGAGTTTGTTGAAAAAAGGGTTAGTGGTCTCATGGTGTCAAGTTTCCCCAAATACCCCTTTGTTAATGGCCATTGCTTACATAACCAATACTCTAATTAGGGCCTCAAATTTATGTAGTTCTCCCCTATGTGTGGGAAAGTGTGTACACAAGGGTACAATATACTATATGATGATGCATGTAGTGATCTAGCTTTTAATTTGAAAAATATAGCTCATGGTATTCTCTTTGACTACTTCAGACCTTTAATATGACTACTCATATGCTTGATATGAAAATAGTGATGAATAAGTTAGAATAGAGTGTTTGTGTTATTGATTTATTTAACTTTAGTAGGTGTTTGCTTGATATTTTTTAGATGAATAATGAGTAGTGTTTGATATAATAGATGCATATTTAGAAGTATCATTTATATTACTCAAATTATAAATAGATTACATAAGTCATTACAACTCCATGAATGATCAAGATTAATATATCATCAACCAAATCCTCACAATAACTCTTACATACTAAAATTTTCTCTTCAACCATGTAATCCTTCTATATCTACATCAAAAATGTGGTAAAACTCTCTCTTTAAAGTGAGAGGTTGAGTGATCTAATTATAATATTCCTAGATCCTCTCTCCCTACCAGTTAATACCTATTAGTTCCCAACTATACACTCTTTATGTATTTTCAATGTCATTATCAATAGTTGTACTCATCCTTTGGATTTAATTATATTAAACAATAAAATTAAATAAATGGAGAAGAAATTCACTAAGAGAGGGTTTGTTATTCACACTTTAGACTCTCTAAAACCTAGGGGGATTTCCTTTGTAGTCCTCAAAAGGGTTCAAATGAACTTGATGAAATAAATACCTCAAATATTTAACTAGTATATGTAACTCTTAATATTCATAGATCTCATGTATTGTCACTAGACACATGAACACATAATTTAGACTTGTTAATTCAAGATTGTATTATATAAATTATAAAACAACACATAATTAGTCACAAATAATTATAAATGATAAATATCAATAAATCCATGTGTTTATATTAAATATTCATGTAAATATCATAGATATTTATAATGTTTTGATATATATTTCAATGAAACATGAAAGGAAATATTAAATTATGAATATTAATCTAAACTTTGAGGCCAACGAGTCGCTACTTCATTGGGCATCACACATTTAGACATAATTACTCTCGCACTTCATGTTAAGAGCATTATATTACAACTTTACATGAATTTTAAGAGACAACTACACAATATTTATGAAAGACAATATTTCTTACTTAGAAATTCTCATTATTCATCAAAGGAACTTAAACAAAAGATTATAATATGACCTATAATATCAAATTTAGATCATGAAATATTGATAGACATAATATTGAATTAGACTATAGAAATTAACACATGATTCCATAAAATAATGCAATATCCCATTACACATGAGAATGTTGGCATCAAATACCTTTTTCTACACCTTAGAGGACTTAAGACCTTTTTTTACACCTTAGAGGACCTAAGACTTCTATCAGCTTTGCTTCATTCCATCCATACAATAAATAACATGTTACCAAAGATATGATACTTAAAAATAGGATATGGGATAAATAACAAAATTACATAGTAAATAAAACATAGATAATAGAAAAATATGGTTCATTGGTACTGGTCCTTTCCTTTTATAGCCTTTGAGTGATAACAAAGAGCCCTTTTGAAGCACATGATAATTATAATTATATGCATCTTTGAATTATATCTTTATGTATTTACATGATAAAACCCTTACACACACTAAATCCCACCTAATGTAGGCCTATACATTAAAAATTAGGACATAGAAACTTAATCCCACATGCAACTATCTAACTACTCAGCATAATAAAGTTTAACTAACCTATGGAAAACACATCTATTTATTTATCCTTCATACCAAGTCTTCTCATTTATTATCTTCAATAAATTTTATATTTAATTGATTTGATTCATGGTCAATTGGGATTTTAAACTTGACACATTTGTTTACCTCATTCATAGTACCTTCCCAATGTTTATCTTTGTATACCTACATTCCCTTTTCAAGATATCTACTTTCATCTTTAGTTTGACTATCCCTATAAAAGCTTTATCAAATTCTTATAAGGAATGTGTATCATTATTTTAGATACCACTATTGAATGTTTTTATTATATTCCTAACATCCTTACTTCAATTTTCCTTATTCTTCAAGTGTCTAGATGCAGTTAATGTATTAGGTAATCTTTTATTTAAAACTAAATTCAAGAGATCAACCTTGTTATTCACCATATTATTGGTTTTTTCAATCTATGGATATAAACTTTTCAACTCACTACAATTTTTTATAATTTATGAACATTATTACTTAGCTCTTTGGAATATGTCCATCCTTTCTCTTATATTTCTTCATCTTCAATATATACCATCATGGCATTAAGTTTATTTAATAATTCTTATCTCTAAAACCAATATACCTTAAACACATTGATTTTGACCAATAATATTATCACATTAAGTTTTGATCCTTTTGGAATTTTAATGTATTTCCAAATATTATTAGATAAAAACTCTATCTTTATTATTTCAGGCTTCATGAATTCAACCATTATCATTTTAAATTGGGATTTTAATTCCTCTTTCTCATATTAAAGAGCCTTGTTTTACTTTTCACTTTATTTTTATCCTTAAGAGCCTTTTTTATCTTATCTTTTAACTCATGAACTTCATTTTTAATTTTTATGATTCCATAGGGACTTGGATTTATTTTGTCTTCTCAAGAGCTACATGACCAATTCTTTCTACTCTAGGAGTATCACTTTCATATTGAGGGGTTAAGAGTGCTAATGGTGTAATTTTAAAATTCTCAATTTGACTCATGGTTGTTTTAAAGTTATCTTTAATTCCATTATTTTTATAAATGGCCTCCCTTAACTCCAAATCTTCTCTTTTTAATATGGTATTCTCATCAACAAGTTTTTTGAATCGAGCCTTCAAGTGTTTAACATTGTGATAATTTTATCCTTTAAAGCCCCACACTACTTTGGATGAATGTTCAACTTCTATATTTCCCAACTTGAGGATTGTTAATTTATCTATGAAATATTGAGGATTAAGATGACTAATCAATTTGTTACTAGGTGGGGATATAGTCCATACAGCCAATGCCTTTATGTCTAATTTAAACTTTATGCTATAAAAGTACTTGAACATTTAATCAAACATAAAATCATATCAAAATATTTTACTTGTATCATAGTATTACATAATTTCATGTAATACTATTTATTGTAAAATATCCTATCCATGTAATAATAACCAACCATTATTTTTAACAATATCCCTTCCTTGATCAAGGGTGATATTTTAATAAATTATCCCTTCCTAAGGGTGAAAGTTTAAATGTTTAAATTCAAATTCTATTGTGCCCTACTAGATCAAGTTATTCTTCATCATCAATAAAGATTTATTTTCATTTACCTTATTGATTGGTATAAGTAGCAATAAAATATCAAAAAAAATTAGTCTTAATGAATTCATTATCACTAAAAAATATTATGTTTTGTAATTTTTTGATCATCTATTTCATCCATTTTAAGTAATTTGATTATCTATGTTTCTTTTTTATTACCATATTTTATTCTCTTTTAAATTTTATGGAATATAGGATCCCATTTTTTCATTTACTATTAGAAATTCTAACCCAATTTTTAGTATCTTCATTTTGCATTGACTCACTAACATGTTATTATTGATCCACTAAGACCTCAGAACTCATTCCAATATCCCTTTCATGTATTGGTTCATTCCAATTCTCATTGTGCATTATTGGTATTTCTTCCTCAATATCTTGAGGTATTATTTTGTAAGCTCATGGATAATTACAACTACATCTTCTAAAAATCTAACTATTTATTGAATATCATCACCTTTCTGTAAGATTCCTTACATGACATGAGGTGGTTGATCTTCAAGTTTATGTCCTAACACTTTTATCCTTTGTGTGGGATTTATTTTATGAATCCTTAATAGTTGATTTGCCTAGTCCTTAGAGATAAATGACATAGATTCAACACTTTAATATACATTTCCATATTTATTTGTTTGCCTCTTCTCTTATTTTATAGGCTCGACCTATTTATAAATGTTATATATAGTTTTATCCATTCTCTTAATGGGGTTTTCTATATTTGGATATGGTCCTTGATATTGAGGGTTTCTTTTTTTCTTCAACTAATATGAACCTATTCCAATCCCACTATTTATTCCCCAATTTCATCCTCAATCATGTAGTTTCATAACTAATCTTACTCATCATCCTCATTACAATACCCACTCATTTTTTTATCTTTTCATTTCCTATCAATAAACCCCTCTACATCACATCTGCTTTTTCTATCCATCCTCAAACATAAAAAATATATTTCATCTACAAGAATGACTAATGCACACCTATAGTAAAATATTAAATATCTAATATTATTTACATAGTTAACAAATTAATCTCCCTAATATTACTAAAATCTTATTCAGATGAGTCTATTTTTTTGATAAATATTCACATATAATTCTTAATGGCACATGTTTGGGTAGGATGAAAGGGGAGACCTCAACTCCATAAACTCTAATAAAAGTTCCAATTGGTTTCAATCACCAATTAGCCCAATTTTGGGTATGGATATCTTTAGGGTATACAAATATAAATGGTCTTAAGAAGTTTATTAAGTCATTACTCACTCTTTGGTATTTCATTGTTATAAAATAGATTATATAGGGTCTATATACAATAATCTAAATTCTCAAAATGCTTATCCAAAGGACATATCTAAGATTGGCCCAATTTTTGTAAGTGTTCTCTTATTTCATAGTCATGATTTCATTTTACTTTTTTTAATTGCTTGGGAATTTCTTTGGATAGCCAAATACATATGACATAATTTTAAATAATATTCAAACTTCTTAGGACCAATTATCCTCTTGTACTTAATTGATTATCAATCTGGGAAGATAATAAGGCCACATAATAATATGTAAATGGGTGATGATAATATAATATATTCACACAAAAAAATTATCTAGCCTTTTTCACAAACAAATCATATTCTTTCAAAAATACATGTGATATTATGGATAGAACATGGTGAAAGTATGGCATAAAAATTTCTACCATGAAGGGTTGAAGTATCTTGTCACTCATACATATTAACATGTGATGTTTACCCTCTTTTTTATGTATATGTTTTTACAATTACATATTCCTATATAATATAAGATTATGGTTATATCCCATTTCTTCCATCCCTGGGTCTATCTGCATCACACCTTTAGTAGCCAAACCAAATATTTGCTTAGTAATTTAGCATTTAAATCTAGAATAACTCTTCTTTGTCCTTTTCTTATCATCCTTAAGTGTGAGTCATAATTTTTTATATTCTATGACATTATATTTGTATTTTAAAATCAATTAGGGACTACAACTTTCCAAATATCATACTTCCACACATTATGAATTGGCTTAATATACTTACCCATTGCCCATACATGAAAAAATAAATATCTATGGTAGAATATCATAATAGGTGCTCTTTCATTTGACCTAACATCCTCACAATAATCCCATACTCTATTTTTTATTATTTGATGAAGGGAATTTTTACATGTCAAATGACTGAAGATAAACCCTAATGATTGAATAATTTTAGTTTCATTATATGCCTCAAAATATTACAATTTTATATTAACTTTACTTTATTACTTACTATAATAAGATTTCATTATAAAAATAAAATACACGCAGAAGAAAATAGGATGTATTACCTAGTAATTGTAAGTACTTGATGATTTTTCACTCTAGATTGACCCTTATCTATAACAGATTCATGCTCTCCTTGTGTCACTATTAATATCTAAGAACTTTGTTAAATATTTTTAAACTATAAGTTAATTTTTCAAGATGTAACTACCTTACTTACACAAGGTGGCACATTTAATTGACTTATTTATATTTTATTATTATAATGACACATATACCTTATGTATAGATGAATTGTTGAGAAATCATATAGGTTATATTACCCCTTCTCAAACTTCCCATCTTTGCACTCTTAATGAAATGAATATGGCAGGAATATGCCAGGATAGGTGAATAGTCCCTTCATTATCTTGATCATTGTGGTCATTATTTTTATTTTATATCTCTAGTGGTCTTAATCTTATATGGGAATTAAATAATTTAATACATATATTTTATTTTTGAGTATACATCTTTATCATTATCAATTTGACACACTTATAAGTGATAATGTAAAGTTTACTTTTCCTTCTTTGTGAATAACTTTTTAAAATGACTAGGTAAATTAAAATGGTTATTTATAGTGAATTATTTCCTCTAAAATTTTAAATCTATCAACTTCAATAATAATAAACTAACAAATCGATGGATGTTGAAGTTTTTATGGATTCCCTTTTTCTATTATTTTTTTAATATATGTTTGTGATACCATTATATGCAATAAAGCAAATCCATATTCCTTATCCATGATTATAATCATAATTCCATTTAGGACTATGGTTTACAAGTAAAAAATATTCCTTTAATTATATATCACAATGCCCCTCTTGTCACCCTTTTACATATAAACATGTTATCTTTATATTACTAATCCCAATAAGGTGAAAAATATGTTTATGACTCTTTTTCTTATCATCTTTTTGAGTCTATTTTCAAATACTCATAGGAGGTTAATATAAACACAAGATAAGTTTAGAAAAAAAATCAAGAGTGAAATACATTAATATCCATAATGTATATGAGAACATTAGAGATCAAGGGTTTTGAATGTTTCAATAATGAATATTAATAATTTTTTTGCATAGGGTATTTAGAAATCCAACAATGGATCCAGCTTGGGGATGAGTACCTCTAGTAGGTATCCAAAGATCCTATAATCTCATGATTTGATTAAATCAATATTATCCCACTAACTAATAGTAATACACTAAGTGTCATCACTTGGACTTGTACCCCTTAAGGAGATGACAAGTCTCTCCTCATTCAATTAGAACAATGAAAACACCTCAAAGCTATGGGTGACCCAAATTTGAGGTGAGTCTCTAGATTAGGGCTAGTTCCCTTGATATACCACTTCCACACACCATAACCACAATTTCATTTATGAGGAAAAGGGTTACTAATATTAAACTAAACCTAGATAAGGAGGTGATGCACCAAATATATGGTCTACTCACACCACTTGTAATGCACTTGGAATCAAAAGGAAAACTACACATACACTTCATCCATCAAATTGAAATCTCTTCTTCTACATCAATCTTTTAGGCATGGGGTCTTGAAGAGAGTCTAGGTTACAAGGACTTAGATAATAGGTCTTCTATAAAAACTAATGAATAGACTACTCACTATACCTTCAATCTATATTAGACACTTCTTATTGACCTGCAAAAGAGAGCTTTCAAAATACACAAGGCACTAGGAAGGATAACATGTCAAGGTAAGTAAAATACACTTACACAAGACCAAAAACCATAATATGTACTAGATGAAGTCATGAGTGAGGTAAAAAAACATTTTTTATTTATTTAAGGTAAAAATTGATCAAGGTTTCACCATACTCAAGTGGAGAGATCCATACAATAGCCAAAAAGGCTAGTATATATAGCACATGTGAGAGAAGAGAGAAAAGGTGAATATTAAGAGGCACTAAGACATTTGTCAAGTAAGGAGAATAAGTTAAAATATCATTTAATTAGAACGAGATAGGTCCTCCAAGGAAAACATGGACAAATGTCTCTCAAATTTATCTAATTCGTCCATATGTGGTGTAGATGCTTTTTTACTTGCATGAGAAATTATATTCATTATTTGCCTTCACTAAACTACCTCACCACTAAATAGGGTTAGTTCTGATGATTAATCTAAGGGGGAGGGGTTAATGATAAGCCTCTACATGCATTGTAATGGTATAAAACCATTTATATCTTTCTATTCATGAGTACTTATCTCTAACAACTATAAATGACTCTCTCTCATACACCTCTCACACTTGGCACACAAAATGCCTCAAATTATATAATATAATCCATGTACAAGGAGGAATGGCACCTATCAAGAGTTTCCATGTCATCAGTTTCATGAATCAAGCCTTAAAAGCATTCCTAATTGGAGTTTTATCATTTTCACTAAGTATTGATTGCTTGCTCATTATGACTGGCTAAGATGAAGGAGATGATAAGCACACTTAGTATATTAGATAGCTCAATATATAGACATGAGGACTTATAACAAGTCCTAATCTCTCTCTCTTAAAAGTGGTTGCATCCATTGAACATTATTTACACCTATAAAACACACAAATTTGTTAATAAAAGCCTTATTATACACCATATATATAGGTATCATACACCTTAGTCACATGTAACAGGGCCTTGGAGAGTCCTCTACAATTCCAAATCATCTCCCTAGCCTTTACTCCCCATCTAGATATTTCATTTGTATTATCTTCTCCATCAGGTATGAGAGAGGGTTTATGATGGTTTTAGAGTCATTTGGACTCTTAGCCTTTGTTCATAAAGGCTACACATTGGAGTTTTTAACTAATGCCATTTTAGGATTCTTAGGGATCATATCCAACATACTTGAGCATCTTGAGTCTCCATGCAAATCCTTGGGATTTCCTTGGGCTTAGCATCTTATCTCCAACTTGGGAAAGTAGGCTTAAGAAGTCCTTCACTTTTTGTTGCCATGATGGATTGTGTCAAATGTTGTTTTGTTAACTCAATATCCTTGTCAAGATGGGCCTTCAACATCATCTTTCCTATCTCAAAATCTTCTGTAATCAAGTTTTGAGATGGATTAACTTTCTCAACAATGGTGTCCTCCTTTTGGCTACTCTTTTGGATAGACTTCCAAGAAGGGAAACTTTGGGGAATGCATGAAGGACTTGGGGAATTTTGAAGCATGATTGGATTAGTATGTTGAATAGGTATAATTGACACACTTGAACGCTGATGTGGGGTGTATTGGAGGTACCAAGACTAAGCTGGTTCATGAGCTTTCAACCTTCTTCTATGTGGAAAATTAGACCACAAACATCAATTATTTCACCCATAGGACCTTTACAATTAGCTTTCTCAATAGGCATTCACTCTCTCTTGACTGGATCTAAAGCATCCCTCACACTCTTGATACAATCACTAGGGATGAGTTGAACACAACCATTTCTAGTATCAAGGTCTATCATATGATCTTTATAGCCAATGAGAGTCTTCTTGAAGCTTGCAATGGACTAACTTGGAGAAGAACTAGATGAACTAGGTGAAACATAAGCTTGGGAAGCTTGATTATAGGATTGATACAAAATCATATCAAGTCTGAATATGGTCATATTGGGATTGAAAAGACTTACCAAGGACTTTTTCATATTGATAGGGGATAGGCAAAGATGGATATGTCTCACCAACTTGTGTTAAGACAAAATCAACATTAAAATTATCCATAAATAATTCATGAGAAGTATATAAAATGAGAAAAAGACTTCAATAAAAGTACCTAGACTACTTAACCAATATATTTATGCTTGGATTCACCATTTGTACTTAGTGAAATTTCCTCTAAACACTGATATCTTGAGGACAACACCAAAACTCCTCAAGGAATGGACTATTCAGTCCCACTAGGCATGCCAAAAATTGTTGTCACTTGAACTTTCACCCCTTAAGGAGATGATAAGTCTCTCCTCATTCAAGTGGCACAATATAAACACCTCAGGGTTATGGGTGACCCAAATTTGAGGTGAGTCTCTAGATTAGGGCTAGTTTCCTTAATGTACCACTTTTACACACCATAACCACACTTTCATTTGTGAGGAAAAGGGTTAAGAAGCCTAAACTAAACCTAGTTAAGGAGGTGATGCAACAAATAGATGGTCTACTCACACCACTTGCAATGCACTTAAAACCAAAAGGATAACTAAACATACACTTCATCCATCAAATTGAAATCTCTTCTTCTACATCAATGTTTCAAGCATGGGGTCTTGAAGAGAGTCCAGGTTGGGAGGACTTAAACAATAGGTCTTCTAAAAAAACTAGTGAATAGACTACTCACTATACCTACAATCCACATTAGACAGTTCTTGTTGACCTGAAAAAGAGAGCTTTCAAATTACATAAGGCATTAGGAAGGATAACATGTCAAGGTAAGCAAAATACACTTGCACAAGACAAACAACCATAATATGCACTTGATGAAGTCATGAATGTGGTAAAACAACATTATTTATTAGTTCAAGGCAAAAATTGAGTAGGGCTTCACCATAATCAAGTGGAGAGATCCGTACAATAGCCAAAAAGGCTAGTATATATAGAAAATGTGAGAGAAGAGAGAAAAGGTGAAGCTCAAAAGTCACTAAGACACTTGTCAATCAATGAGAATTAGTTAAAATAGCATGGAATCAAGAATTAGATAGGTCTTAAAAGGAAAAAAAGGACAACTGTCTCTCAAATTTATCTAACTCATCCATATATGTCATAGATGCTCTTTTGCTTGCATAAGAAATTGTCTTCATGATTTGCCTTCACTAAACTACCTCACCACTAAATAGGATCAGGTCTAATGATTGATCTGAGGGTGAAGGGTTATTGACAAGCCTCTACATGCATTATAATAGTTTGAAACCATTCATATCTTTCTATCTATGATCAATCATCTCTAAAAATTACAAATGACTCTCTCATACACCTCTCACACTTAGCACACAAAATGCTTCCAATTTTACAATCTAATCCATATAAAATGAGGAATGACACATGTCAAGAGTTTTCATGTCATGAGGTTCATTAATAAATCCTTAAAAGGCTTTCCAATTAGAGTTTCATCATTTTCATTAAGTGTTCACTACTTACTCATTATGACTAGTTGAGATGGAGATGATATGCATACTTAAGATATTATATATCTCAATCTATGGACATGAGGACTTATAAAAAGTCCCAGTATCTCTCCTAAAAGTGGTTGCATCCCTTGAAGCTTCTTCATACCTAAAAAACACACAAATCTATCAAGAAAAGACCTATTATACACCATTTGTATAGGTTAGGTGCACCTCAGTCACATGTAATAGGGGATTAGAGACTCCTCTATAACTCCAAATCATCTTCTTAGTATTTACTCCCCATCTAGATACTATGTTTACAATATCTTCTCCATCAAGTCTGAGATATGGTTTATGAGGGTTTTAGAGTCACTTGGACTCTTAGCCTTTGTTCATAAAGGCTACACATTGGAGTTTTGAACTAATTATATTGAAGGCTTCTTAGGGACCTTATCCAATATACCTGAGTACCTTTAATCTCCATGAAAATCCTTAAGAATTTTGAAGCATTCTAAGATGCCCATTCGTGTCTTTTTTGTACATTCTACAGGGTTTGAGTATCCTCAAGCCCAAAAATGGATTTTTGGTGAAATTATATACAAAGTGAGGGATATATACACCTTATTCCTCCCTAATAACATGTTCCAACTGATATAAATTTCTATTTATCCCCAAAATGATGATGGACTACTTTTAGGTACTAGGCTTAGATTAGGTCTGCTAGCTCTACCTATAACTTAGGCTCAACCTGACCCCCTAATGGATTATATTACCTTTTTATCATTCAAAAAACTCATTTATACCCCCATATACATGATCTAAATCATTATAATGCTTTTCAAATGCTATAACTAAAAGTGGTTTCTCATTTGGGGTTAGGCTTACACCTTGCCTAACTACCCTACCTGTAAACCTTGTTGCATAGAGTACCTTGTTTGACCTCATACATTTTATCTTGATTTATTATATTGGTATGGATGTCACACAACTCATAAAGCCTTTTTGGGAAGTTTACATGTCTTCTAGTTCATGTTTTGATCTTTTTTATCAAGAAAATAGAGTTTATGCAAGGGAAAAAGTACCCTCTATATGAGACAAAATAGGGGGTACTTCCCTACCTTCTCAAAAAATTATGAAATTTTCAAGTGATTCTAAAATTCCTAGGTATTATATAAAAAATATTTAGACTCTTAACTTGGTAATTTGACCTTCCAAATGCTTAAATCCCAAATTTGTTCTCTATACACTAGGACTGTGTGTGAGAAGCTCCAATAGTGGACCATATTTTGCATGATTGAAGGCTCTTTACTTGATATATTCTTGCCCTTATAGATTATATGACCTCAAAATGTCATGTATGTCATGGTGAGATCCTGATTTTGTTAATCACTGCAACTCCTTTCCTTGGCAATTCCATGTCCATCTTACCCTTGCTTGCTTGGACCCTATTATTAGTGAAAATAGGGGTCTAAAACACTATTTAAGCTTTTTCTACATCCCATATAGCTTATGGAGGTCCTTATATTCAAAAATAAGGTGCTCAAAAAATCAATTAATCATTATAACTTCTCTATATATACTTTTTATACTCTTGCCTAGTAAGAACTAAGCATAACCTTTGACTATGTTTCTTGCTCCTTGGGGGCATACCTGTAGGTCCATTTACATCCTCTTGGAATTTAAACACGTGATTAGACCCTTCCTTGTAAATATTCAAGGTTAAATTATCAATTACATTAATTCTCATGTCATTTTCTCATCTATTACACTTTAAAATTGAGCTTGATATGACTGATTGTGCTTCCTTTGGACAAAACCCTGTAGTTGTTTATGCTTGTTTGAGGTTTATACATAGTGAATACAAATGCTCCTAGAGTCCAAAAGTATAATTTTATGTTTTTTATATTCATTTTTATCTATTTTCATGTCATACCTAACTCAAAATAATCAACCTCATTGATTTTTTCCCCTCTGATTGAGACATCTAGTCTTTGACTCCTGCTTGTAGGTGTACCAGACTCAATTGAGCTTGTTCATAATAAGTGTGGATCTTCCTTAAATTCCATTTTTACCAAAAAATGAAAACTTGAACCTAAAATCACTTTTTAGGATCTAAAAACATCAAAATTCATTAATCTTGGGTTTACTATATCATAACCTATTGTAGGTATACATCTTGACATTATACAGACTATATGTGATATATGGGAGGTGGGGCACTAACACTCCTCAAATAGATGACACCCATGATCCTTAGTGTCTAATAATCACCATGGGATCATATAAACATAATATCATTCATTTATTTCTTCTTATATCTAATGGTCACTTAAGACTCAAACATGTAGAATTCACTGTTTGATTTCAGTGGCTCAAGGGGCATCTTTGGGCTTCTCAATAACTACCTTACATCTATCCTTTTGAGTCCCTTTTTTACACAAGAATTTTCCATGTTAGAGATAAAAATAACTTACTCAATTATATTCTTAAATACCCTATCAAACATTTTATATTTTACTTTGAAAAATCTCTTGGGCCTCTATTTTGCCCTTTTAGGCACAAGAGGACAAAACACAGTCTATTTCCTTTCCAAATTTATTTCACACTTTCCTTACTCTATAGGTACTTTGTATGTATTTAAAAGGTATAAAGCCTTACTAGGGCCTTAATTACATTTCAATTTTCCATATTTTGGTATAAACACGTGAATCTCCTACTTATCCACCTGTTTAGACCACCTATAAGTATGCATTTCATTGTGTGTAGGCAGAGAGGATGGAATTGAGCATTAATATGTTTGTTTAAAGGCCTCATAACACCTAAAATTCATTTTTCAATACTAAAATGGATGACCTCCACCAATAAAACTTTGAAATCAACTTCAAAACACCTTATTCCATGTGGAAATCACTTACCTTTAGGTAGAAAGAGTAGACAATTTACAAACACAAACAAGCCTAGAAGAGGCTTATTGAGTTCTTGAGATCTCCAAAACTGAGAAGACAATGAGAAAACCTAAAAACAACCAATCTATCAAAGCAAATCAAAAAAATTAGAAAATATCAAATAGCGACCCCTCATAGGTGTGAGAGCATAAAAAGTTTCTTAGATTCTTAGTGATGGTTCATAAAGGAGGAGATATGAAACTAAAAAATATTTTCATGGATTTGAAGATAACTCAGACCCCTTTCAACTCCCAAGATCACTCCCTCCAACTCCAATTGTAGAGACTATACCAAGTATTCAAAGTTGACCCTTATTAGCTTGCAAAGGCAAGAAAGAAGGAGTAGAAGAAAAATTTGATTTTCCTAACTAAAACTCTACACACCAGGCATTGTAAATATCTTAGGGAGTTGAAGAGACACTATGCCCATGTTTTTAGCTAAAGGTGAGCTCACCAAGTCCGTACAAGTGCCATTAATGGCTTATTTTCAAGGAGATATCCATATTTCCATGCATGAAACTACCTCTAAAAGATTATTAACATGTTCTGACCCCAATCATGTTAAAATCCTCCTTGGTGATACTTTGCTTCCTTAACTCATCCATATAAGTCATTTAATGAGCCAAAAATGTGACTAAAAGGCATTTTTTGCATATGAAACATGGTAAAGGATAAATTTATGACTTAATAACAATTTAAAACACCTAAATGACCATGTTAGGACATTTATAGAATAATTTGAGCCTTTGACTAGAGTTGACTTTGGTTGACTAGACAAGTATAAGGAAGTTAGGGTTAAACCAAGGCTAGAGTAAGGATAGTTGAGATGTTTAGACACACATGAGACCCTATTAGACATATAAGAACCTTTGAAAAAGTTTCAATATGTAATGTTTATCCAAATTTGACTAAATTTCAAATTTGGTCAACACTTTTGGCAATTCCTATGGGTAACATGCTTTCCTATGTTATGATCAATAGCCTTATCCTATCCATTGGGCAAAGGGAGTCAAAGGCACTCTAAAATAGCAATATCAGACCTTGACCTGACTAACAAGATAGCTTATTGACCTCAAAACATAAAAAATAAAGACAACACACACCAAGACCAAGTAAACACACAAAAAAAAAGGCACACTTATGTTACTAAGCACTTAGGGAACATAAGACACAGTAGAAAATAAACTAATTATGTACATCTAACCAAACATACCTTCCTTCCTAGATCAAAAAAAAATTATCTTGAATCTTCTTCCTCATGAGATGAATGAGGATGCCAATCATGATTTTTTTGGATATATTACTAAATGAATCATGATTCTCTTTTGTTCCTTGGATTGACATGTCCTTTGATGGAGTCATCTCAAACAAGTTTCCAAGGTAGATTAACTCTTCTTGACCTTAGAAATATGCCTCATACTCCTGCTTCTTTGTCTCATCATGGTATATTTACATTCCCATGAATAGAATAGCTTCTTAAATTTCTTTGTCTTCTTGAAAGGTTTCATTGCTCTTCTCTTTTGTTACAAGGGGTGGGAGGGAGTTGAATAGGTTTAGATTTATCTTCACTTCCAACTTCTCCACGTAGACATTCTTTATCCTTCCTTCCACAAGCTACCACTACTTATTTCCATCTTGGGAACCTAGGCTTATAGGATCCTTCATGAGGCTAAGATACAAATGGAGGGGTAAATGATTAGCTTAGAAAACTTGGGATTTCCTTGGGCTTAGCATCTTGTGTCCAACTTGGGAAAGTAGGCTTAAGAAGTCCATTTTTGGTTGCCATGATGGATTGTGTCAAATATTGGTTTGGTAACTCAATCTCCTTGTCAAGATGGGCCTCCAACATCAGCTTTATTCTCTCAAAATATTCTCTAATCATGTTGTGAGATGGATTAACTTACTCAACAATGGTTTCCTCCTTCCTTTGGCTACTCTCTTGGATAGAATTTCAAGAAGGGAAACTTTGGGGAATGCATGAAGGACTTGGGGCATTTTGAAGCATGATTGGATTAGTATTTTGAATAGGTATAATTGACACACTTGAAGGCTGATGTGGTGTGTATTGGATATACCAAGATTGAGATAATTCATGAGCTTTTAACCTTTCTTCTATATGGAAAATCAGACCACAAACATCAATCATTTCATCTTTAAGACCTTGACAATTAGCTTTCTCAATGGGCATTCACTCTCCCTTGACTAGCTCTAAAGCATCCATCACACTCTTGACAAATCACTAGGGATGAATTGAACCACAACCATTCCTATTATCAAGGTATAGCATATAATATTTATAGCCAATGAGAGTCTTCTTAAAGCTTGCAATGGACTAACTTGGAGAAGAACTAGATGAACTGGGCAGAACATAAGCTTGGGAAGGTTGATTATAGGACTAATGCAAATCATAATAGGGTTGAATATGGTCTAATTAAGAATTAAAAGACTTACCAAGGACTTGCTCATATTGACAGGGGATAGGAAAATATGGATATGTCTCACCAACTTATGTTAAGACAAAATCAACATCAAAATTATCCATGAATCATTCATGAGAACTGTATAAAACAAGAAAATAACTTCAATTAGAGTACCTAGACTACTTAATAAGTAGATTTATGTTTGGAGTCACCATTGGTGCTTAGTGGAATTGCCTCCAAAGGCTTATATCTTGAGGAGAACACTAAAACTTCTCAAGGAATGGACTATTCAGTCCCACTAGGCATGCCAAAAACTGTTGTCACTTACACCCCTTGAGGATATGATAAGTCTCTCCTCATTCAATTGGCATAATGGAAACACCTCAAAGCTATGGGTGACCCAAATTTGAGGTGAGTCTCTAGATTAGGGCTAATTCCCTTTATGTACCACTTTCACACACCATAACCACACTTTCATTTATGAGGAAAATGGTTAAGAAGCCTAAACTAAACCTATCTAAGGAGGTGATGCACCAAATATATGGTCTACTCACACCACTTGCAATGCACTTGTAACCAAAAGGAAAATTAAACATACACTTCATCCATCAAATTGAAATCTCTTCTTCTACATCAATGTTTCAATCATGGGATCTTGAAGAGAGTCTAGGTTATGAGGACTTAGACAATAGGTCTTCTAGATAAACTAGTGAATAAATCCACATTAGACACTTATTATTGACTTTCAAAAGAGAGCTTTCAAATTACACAAGGCACTAAGAAGGATAACATGTCAAGTTAAGCAAAATACACTTCCACAAGACCAACAACCATAATATGCACTTGATGAAGTCATGAATGAGGTAAAATAACATTCTTTATTAGTTGAAGGCAAAATTGAGTAGGGTTTCATCATACTCAAGTGGAGAGATTCGTACAATAGCCAAAAAGGCTAGCATATATAGAAAATTTGAGAAAAGAGAGAAAAGGTGAATCTCAAGAGTCACTAAAAAACTTATCAAGCAAGGGGAATGAGTTAAAATTTCATGGAATTAGGAATCAGATAAGTCTTATAAGGAAATCAAGGATAAATGTCTCTCTAATTTATCTAACTCCTCCATATGTGGCATAGATGTTCTTTTTCTTGCATAAGAAATTATCTTAATTATTTGCCTTCACTAAACTACCTCACCACTAAATAGGGTTAGGTATAATGATTAATCTAAGGGGGAGGGGTTACTGATAAGCCTCTACATGCATTGAAATGGTCTAAAACCATTCATATCTCTATATCCATGAGTAATTATCTATAATAAATACAAATTACTCTCTCTCTCCTACACCTCTCATATTTGTCACATAAAATGCTTCTAATTATATAATCTAATCCATGCACAAGGAGGAATGCACAAGGAGGAATGACACCTATCAAGAGTGTCCATATCATTAGGGTCATGAATCAAACCTTAAAAGGCTTCCTAATTGGAGTTTTATCATTTTCAATAACTATTCATTATGACTGGTTGAGATGAAGGAGATGATAGGCACACTTATTAGATTAGATAGCTCAATTTATGGACATTAGGAATTATAAAAAGTCCCAATCTCTCTCTCTTAAAAGTGGTTGCATCCTTTGAATATTTTTCATACCTATAAAACACATAAATTTGTTAAGAAACCCCCTATTGTACACCATATGTATAGGTAGCATACACTTAATCACATGTAATAAATCCTTGGAGAGTCCTCTATAACTCCAAATCATCTCCCTAGCCTTTAATCCCCATATGGATACTCCATTTATAGTATCTTCTCCATCAGGTCTAAGAGAGGGTTTATGAGGGTTTTAGAGTCACTTGCACTCTTAGCCTTTGTTCATAAAGGATACACATTAGAGTTTTTAACTAATTCCATTTAAGGCTTCTTATGGACCTTATCCAATATACCTAAGCAACTTTAGTCTCCATTAAAATCCTTAGAAAATTTATAAGCATTCTAAGATGGCCATTCGTGTCCTTTTTATACATTTTATAGGGTCTGAGTATCCTCAAGCCCAAAAATGGCTTTTTGGCTAACTTATCTACAAATTGAGGGCTCAAATACACCCTATTCCTCCCCAAAAACATGTTCCAACTGATTTCAATGTCTTTTTAGCCCCAAAATGATGATGGACTACTTCTAGGTACTAGGCCTAGATTAGGTCTGCTAGGTATGCCTATAACTTAGGCTCAACCTGACCCCCTAATGAATTCCCATACCTTATAATGGTTAAAACATATTATGTATACCCCCATTTACATTATATAAATCATTATAATTCTTGTTAAATGCTATAACTAAAATTGGTTTCTCATTTGGAGTTAGGCTTACACCTTGCCTAACTACCCTTCCTGTAAACCTTGTTGCATGGAGTACCATTTTTGACATCAAACCTTATAGCTTTATTTCTCATGATTTTATGGATGTCACATATCTCATAAAACCTTTTTTTAATTTTCCATGGGTTTTTGTTCATGTTTTGATCTCCTTTATCAAGAAAATAGGGTTTATGCAAGGGAAAAAATACCCCCTATCTGAGACAAAATAAGGGGTACTTCCCTACCTTCTTATACAATGATGAATGTTTGAGTGGTTATCAAAGTCCTATGGGTTATATTTATAATATTTCAACTTTAACTTGGTCATTTGACCTTCCAAATGCTTAAATCCCAATACTATTCTCTATGCACTAAGATTGTGTATGAGAAGCTCCAATAGTGGACCATGTTTTGCATGATTAAAGGCTCTTTAATTTCTATATTATTTCCATTATATCTTATATTACCTCCTAAGGTCATGGATTTCATGGTGAGATCCTGAGTTTTTTAATCACTTCAACTCTTTTCCTAGGCAAGTCCATGTCCATCTTACCCTTGCTTGTTTAGACCCTGTTGTTAGTGAAAATAGGGGTCTAAAACCCTATGTAAGCTTATTCTACATCCCCTATAGCTTATGGAGGTCCTTATATTCATAATAAAGGTGCTCAAAAACTCAATTCATCATTATAACTTCTCTATATATACTTCTTATACTCTTGCCTAGTAGGAACTGAGCATAACCTTTGACTATGTTTCTTGCTCATTGGGGGCATACTTGTAGGTTCATTTAAAGCCTCTTAGACATTGAACATGTACGTATACCCTTCATTGAAAATTTTAAAGGTTAACTAATCAATTAAATTCATTCTCATGTCATCTTCTCATCTATGACACCTTAATATTGAGCTTGATATGACTGACTATGTTTCCTTTGGACAGAACCCTGTAGTTGTTTATGCTTGTTTGAGGTTTATACATAGTGACTACAAACTCTCCTAGACTCCAAAAGGATAATTTGATGTTTTTTAGATTCATTTGGAACCGTTTTCATGTCATACCTAACTCAAAATAATCAACCTCTTTGATTTTTGCCCCTTTAACTAAGACATCTAGTCTTTGACTCCTGCTTGTAGGTGTACTAGCTTGAATTGAGCTTGTTCATAATAAGTGTGGATCTTCATTGAATTTCCTTTTTACCACAAAATTAATACTTTACCCTGAACTCACTTGGTAATATATCAATAAAAAGTCATCAAGCTTGGGTTTACTATATCATAACTTGTTGTAGGTATGCATCTTGACATTATATAGACTGTAGGTGATATATGGGAGGTGGGGCACTGTATGACACTCATCAACTAGATGACACCCATGATCCTTAGTGTCTCCTAATAACCATGGTATCATCAAAACATAATATCATGAATTTATTTATTCTTATATCTAATGGTCACTTAAGACTCAAACATGTAGAATTCACTGCTTGATTTCAATGGCTCAAGGGACATCTTTGGGCTCCTCAATAACTACCTTACATCAGTCCTTTTGAGTCCATTTTTTGCACAAGCATTTATCATGTTAGAGACAACAAAAATTACTTATATTTATTCTTCAATACCCTATCAAACATGTTATATGTTACTTTTAAAAATCTCCTCGGCTTCTATTTTGCCCTTTTAGACACAAGAAGACAAAACACAGTCTATTTCCTTTCCAAATTTGTTTCATGTTTTCCTTACTATATGGGTACTTTATATGTATTTCCAAGGTCTAAAACCTTACTATGGCCTTAAGGACATGTTCAATTTTTCATCTTTTGGTACAAACACTTGAATCTCCTATTTAGACACCTGTTTAGACCACCTGTAAGTATGCATTTCACTATATATAGGCAAAGAGGATGGAATTGAGCACTAATATATTTGTTTAAAGGCCTCCTAACACCTCAAATGCATTTTTAAATCTTCAAATGGATGACCTCCACCAATAAAACTTTTAAATCAACTTCAAAACACCTTCCTCCATGTGAAAATCACCTACTTGTAGGGGAAAAGAGTAGATAATTTGCAAGCACAAACAAGCCTAGAAGAGGATTATTGAGTTCTTGAGGTCTCAAAAACTAAGAATACAATGAAAAAATTATGGAGAGGCATTATTAAACCTTTATAAAAACTTTAAAACAACCAATCTATCAAACCAAAGTTAAAAAACTTAGAAATAAGCTCAAATAGTGACCCCTCATAGATGTGAGAGCATAAAAAGTTGCCTGGATTCTTATTGATGGTTCATAAAGGAGGAGATATGAAACTAAAAAATTCTTATCATGTATTTTTCGCTGACTAAACCCCTTTTAACTCCCAAGATCACTCCCTCCAACTCCAACTATACGAACTATACCAAGCATTTAAAGTTGACCCTTCTTGGCTTACAAAGGCAAAAAATAAGGAACAGGAGAAAATTTTGATTTTCCTAACTAAAACTCTACACATCAGGCATGGTAAATATCTTATGGAGTTGAAGAGATATTAGGCCCATGTTTTTAGCTAAAGGTGAGCTCACTAAGTCTGTACAAGTGCCATTAATGGCCTATTTGAAGGAGATCTCTCTATTTTCATGCATGAAACTACCTCTCGACTACCTCTAACTAATTATTGACATGTTCTAACCCCATTCACATTAAAATGTTCCTTGGTGACATTTTTCTTCCTTAACTCATCTGTATAAGTCATTTAATGAGCCAAAAATGTGTCTAAATTGCATTTTTTTCATATGAAACATAGTACAGGACAAATTTATGACTTAGGTACACATTGAAACACCTAAATGACCATGTTAGGACATTTCTAGAATAATTTTAGCTTTTTACCATATTTGACTAGAGTTGACTTTGGTTGACTAGACAAGTACAAAGAAGCTAGGGTTAAACCAAGGCTATAATAAGGATAGGTGAGATGTTTAGACACACATAAGACCCTAATGGACATATAAAAACCTTTATAAAAGTTTCAATATGTAGGGGTTGACCCAATTTGACTAAAATTGAAATTTGGTCAACATTAAATTCCTAATTATAGTTTCCATAATCAAATATAAATTGATATACAATACCCATCTAAACATCACAACAAAGGTGAAATAAGTATATACGTGGTAGATCACAAACAAGACAAATGGGGGTATCATAATAAAAACATATTAAATAGCATAATCTATCATGAAAATTAAATAAACCATGATGGGTTGTGGGAAACACAAAAATTAAAGAAAATATATATCTTATATACATTGTATAAGTTCCAACTACCTATAAATCAAAAAAAATACCCTAAATGTCTCTTAAAAATAAGGTGTTCTCACCTATTTTGGTTTCAATAGAATATGGGCCAGCCTATAGTGAATCAAACTTTCTATGTTTATCCATATCTTCATTTCTACTATCCATTTCTTCATTTTTTATATCTCTATCTTCATTTATGTTATCCCATAATAATACCAATTGTCATAAATTGAATTGCCTATATCTCTTCTTATCAAACAATCTTTTCATTTTTTATTTGAAATTGACATTTTGCTAATGGTAAAACCTTTTGCTCTCATCTAATTAAATGAGTTAATTTATCTTCATCATTATAATGTATAAACATTTATGATCTTTTTCTTACAAGAACTTGAAGATGGGAAATTTAAAACTTAGGTGTAGGTTCACCTACATCCCATAGACCAATTCAAATGGACTTTTCCTTGTAGGTTTTTTTACTATAATTCTATTTTACTAAATATAAAACTTGATTTTATCGGCCCATTTTTTTATTCACCTCTATTGTTATTCTAAATATTTTTAATAGCTTTTATTACTTGATTATATTTTCCCATTTCCTATGGGTAATAATTGGAATAATAGGTTGGATATATACCATATTATTTACACATGTTGGACAAGTTTGTAATTTTAATCACATAGCATTATCTTTGACTATCTTAGCTTGAACTTTGAATCTTACAATTATATTATTTTGAAGGAATTCTTTGACTACTTGATGATTTCCCTTCTTATATATATATATCTTTGATATACTTGGTGAAGTAATATATAGACACCAAGATCCACTACAATATATTTTTAATTACTTTCTACCATAACATCCATTCCACATTATTGAAAAGAGGCTTCTATAGTAATTGGTATGAGTGAAAGAGATCATGATTCTTTCATTATACCAACAAATATTTGATATGAATTTCATATTCTAGCCATTACATTTACATATTTAAAAAGAGTAGGCCACCAATATCTTACACTAATAATCTTGTGGATAGTATTTTATATCTCCATATAATCCTCCATGTAACTCCCTCACTACTTATTTAGACTCATCTTCATCAACACACCTCATCAATACTAGATTGAGATTCTTCCATGGTAAATCATTCTCTATGATAACATATTTATGTTATTATAACTTTAAATATATCTTTTGGACCTTATTTAGTTGTTAAGAACATTATAAATTTATTGAATAATATATGATGTCCTTATACCATCCTAAACATTCTAACTTACTAACATGATTAATGAATTTATCATCTTGGGTATTCACTTCCACTACATCTAAACTTAATTGACCCATTAATATTTTTAGTCCTTTTTCCATGAGAAATTTAATAGTAAGGACATCTAAGTCAAAATATTGAAGATTATTTTCCCATCTACACCTTTTCCCAAAAGGTTTCAAATGATTCAATATCTAATGTTCCATAGTATGAGGCACATATGATTTCACCTTGGCACTTATTATATAATATTTGAATATTTTAATAGCCTTAACTAATCCATATGTTTATTTATCCATTATGGTATACTTTAATTCAACATGTTATGATGCTTTACTTCAAAATGCTATATGCTTTTTTTGATCTTATTCATTTTTTATAATAATAACATGGAAACAATATGAGGGGATGCAAAATATAATATTTTAAACTATTTTAATGATTAGGTCTCATTAATATTAGATCTTTTTTCATAGCTTCATTTATGTTCAATAAGTATTGGTTAGAATCCTCATTCCATTCAATCACTCTATATTTTTAAACATTTTTATAATATGGTTTGTAATTTTATAATAATTGGGAATGAATATTATCACAAAAATTACTTCTCACAAATTTTATTTGACAAAAAAAATATTTTATACCTTTCTTAAAGTGTGTTCTTTGAATCAAGTCTATAGATTTAACTCTTTCTAGGTCATTCATGATTCCATATTTTATATAATATTCCCAATAGTTTCCTCTTTTGTAATATAAACACTGACTTCTTTGGGTTCAATAAAATTCCATATTTTAAGAATATTTTCTAAATTATCTATGTTCATACCTTTTCTTGGAAAATATAGTGATATCACCTTGGTAAACCACCAATATTTTATTAGTTAACCTTGTAAAGAAATAATCCATTACTCTTTGAAAAGTACCACTTGCATTCATCAAACCAAAAGGCATCCTCACATATACATATGTTCACCAAGGTATTATACACATTTTTTTATACTTTCATATTCCTTAACCACCACTTGATTTTACCTTGAAAAAACCTTCCATCATAGACATTATTTCAGAACCTATAACCCTTTGAAACAAGTAATCCATATTCAAGAAAGGGTAATTATCCTTGAGGGATGTCTTTCTCAAATTTATAAAATCAAGACACAACCTTAAGTCACAAATATTATTTCTTATATAAACCTAATTTTCTACCCAAAATGAATATCTAGTTGGTTTTATCATACCTCTCACCCATTTTTATAAATTTGGACTCCATTTTAGTTATTAGGATAGGGTTGATATGCCTATATGTATATGTAAACGGTTTTGTGTTAGGATATAAGGGGATAATATGTTATAACATGTATTCTCTATATTATTTTATCCCATAATATGACCATGCAAAACAAGATTTGTATTTTTAAAGTTTATTAACAGCATTTATTAATGCATCAATGGAGAGGCATGTCCTAATTTTGATTTACATAGGAGAAATAGTTGTTTCCAAATTATCCTCTTTTTAGTATTCACTAAATGGATTATTTATTGTTATTCTATTTTAAATGAAAAATACTCTCTATAATTACCAATTCCATTGCATTAGTATTGGTTTTTAGCTAGATAACCTCATTACCCATTATGATCTCCTTGTGATCTTATATTTTCACATATGGCTCCAAATCAATTACCTAATCTTCAAGTTTTTAATTTTGTTTATAAATATATATGTATATTAATCATATTCAAAAAAATATTAATTTTTTACATTATCATGTATTGAATGTCATGTTATCACCTCCAATAAATAAACACATAATGGAGCTAGATTTTTTGTCTTGAACCTTGATGTAGTTCGATCCAATTGAATAACTAGTAAATTTTATGCCCTTTCCATTACAGTTACATTAAATTATCCAAAATACTCAATATAATCCCAAACTACATCTATATATTATCTTAACCACTTATCATTTACCTTAATATTTTTTGAACTTGTCTAATGGCTAATTATGAATCCCCTTTTACATTCAATCATTGCATCCCATACTTAGTAGTTATCATCAATCCAAGTAATAATTAATCACACTTGGTAACATTTTATTTCTCTAAAAAATTAACTTAAATGCAAATTTATAAATGAGTCTATGAGGATCATAAAATATATGCCTACCCTTGTACCATCCTTAGATAAATAACTATTAAATAACATTCCCCATATTTTTTGGGCTTCCAATTCTAAAATTTTATGCTTAATATAAGGATACAATCAGTTCACAATGAATTTTGTATTTCCCATAAACTTTTCCATGTCTACATCATTATATAATACTTCATTAAATGCATTCTTTTGATCTTCAATTAAATGAAACATTCCTTGCTCTATCTATAGCTTTATAGTTTCTCTTTCTAATATGATTGTGGCAAATGACATATCCATATATATACTACCTCTAACTAATTCAACCCATTTTAATGAAAAAACAATCCCCATATAAGGGGATAATCAACCACTGCTACATCCATGAATCAATAATATTTTTATAAATTTATCCAATAACATGAAAAAATCTTTGGCTTGTCCCACGATAAGCACCTCCCTATATTTTATTGCATAACATTTCCCACATGTTATTTAAATTTTTATTCCTAATTAATTCATGATTTTCAAAGGCATAATGTTACTAGAATCTCCCAAATCCAACATATAATTGTGAAATAAATACCCATTTAATAATATATATGTATAGAATGGATCAACATCAAATTGAATTTTAATATATGACATGCATAAATATAATTTAGAGGCCTCTCCCTCTTCCAATTCCTCCACTTTGGTATAATATTCTTTATGATTTATCCTTTGTGTAGGGATAGGAATACTCAAATATTCATAAACTCTTATTGTATGTTCTATAACTTGTAGCAAACGTATAGTAATTATGTGATTGGGACATTTATTTTTAATTGAATAAGTTATTAGGCCATGTCTAACATAGGATAACTAGGCATTGGGGTATTAATAGGCAAAGTAACCTCATTGGTATCAGGGCTATGAAAGTTTAATTTATGCTCTATGGTTCTAACACTTTATTCAACACTAGGATAATCACCTTGAGGAAGAGATTTTGGTTCTTTTGATATAAATTGGAATTTAGTTTTAATTGAATACTTAAACACTTTTGGTTCCAACCTTTTACTAGTTAAAATAGGCATTTTAAACTTAATCCTAGGGGCAAATTTCCTATGCTTGATAATTAGTGATGCAGACATGCTCTTTTTTACTAAGGGGATTATCTTTAACAGGTTGGGAAATAATGTTTATTTAATTAGTCTATGAGTGTCATTTATCTATTTATTTAGATCATCTCAACTTGGTTGATGTCAAATCAAACTAAGTCCAATGTCCAATGGTAGTCACCAGTAAGGTGTCAAAAATAGTAACTAACAATTACCTTATTAGGGGATTTATGGATCATTTATCTTAAAATATATTCTATTTTCTTGAATGAATTCTAGCCTATTATTCAAAAAATAAACATACATTGCAGAATTAAAAATGTTGAAAAGTAAATACACTTTCTTAGAAATAAACACACTTGTAAAGGAAATTACTTTGGAAATAAGCACACTTTTTGTAAAGGAAAACACATATTAATTTATTGGAATTTTGCTTTGAATGAAATTCTTAGAAAGGAAGTTTTGAAATCAAATATACAAAATAGGAACACACATACACATAGACCTATAGGTTAGATCAAAACACATATTCAAATTAAAGATTAAACATATTAAATAATAAAAATACAAAACATAAAATACCACACATCAGATCCTACTTCTTTGGTTGAGTGGACCCTTGCTCTCCCTTAAAACAAGATATAAGTCAACACTTAAATCTTTAGGAACATCAAATATTCATTAACTTCTAAAACGATTACCATATATAAAAATACATCAACAAATGTGCTTAATCAAATGCTTCTTACTTATATTATCCTCTACATGTTAGCAATAAGACATTGTTTATATACCATAATGCTTTTACAACAACTAAACTCCTAACAAGATTGCTAACAAAATCTTGTTTATTTGTAAAACATAAAAAGGTTACAACTATCTTCCACATTTCAAGGTGAAATGGTGGAAGAGATGGTGTAGGTGCTCATGTAGAGTATTCAAATAGTTATAATATCTTTTATTTATAGTCTCATATAATCTAGTTACCAATCTTCAATAATATAAATAGTGACATTCTTACAAAACCTTAATATAAATATTATGTATATAAATAGGAATACTATCTTTGGTAATTTTCTATATGATTTTGATATTAATCAAAGATATCTTGGAAGATCCTTGATCAGGTATGCATGATGTGTTTATTGGTGTATGGCCTCCAAAATGTTCTTCCCACAAGTTTGTGACTAATCTGCATAACTTTGAATCTATACTAGTATACTCTAGAGCTATCCTAATGGACTCTAGAGCCAGACTAGTGAACTCCAGAACTACCCTGATGGACTCTACATCTAGACCAGTTAATTATGGAGCTATGCTAGGATGATCCTTAGTGGGTTGAACTAGTCTTTAAGGATCTACTTGTTTTCCAAAACCATACTATTTGATCATAATGCATTTATACAATTTTGACATGTAAAACTGGTGGCTTTTCATGAAAAGGGTTATACTGAAGTGGTGAAAATGGGAAACATGAACTCACACATACTAATCAAGGTAAAATTATTCATATTCTACTTTAAATTAGAAATAATTTATAAAATACACATTCAAATCCATTAGCATGGATATCATTAGGGGATAAATAGGGTCATTACTTAGATATAATGATCCATTCTATGGACTTGTCATTCCCCCACACTTCTTCTTACAAGTCTACTTATAAGATACTATCTTCCATGGTGATTGAGCACTCATTTTTCAAAATTTTGGTTTAGATCGTAGACTTCATATTACATGTCCTAATTTTTATCGAGTGGATCAAAAAACCCTTTATGTCTTTGGATTAGTGCTCTCCATTTTTCAAACTACTCAATGGACTAGTGTGCCACATTTTTTCATAGAGTCATAGGGTTAAGGATGAGTGGAGGTCTGAATTTCATACTTATCCACTCATGTCCATATATCTAATTAAATTGATGAATTATCTCAACAACCCTAGCTCTTATGAAACACCATTTAAGGTTCGTGGGAGAAATCACCTCTCTTATTTTGAATGGGATATTCAAATTAGCCCATATTTTATCACAAATAGTGAATGTTTCATTAAAATGGTGTTGTGCATATTATTCAAAATCTTTGATACTATTATATATAACTCATGGATAGTGTTCCTTGAATTTTGGTTGGTATATAAGGTTTATAAACTACATAATTTATTTCTTTACATCATGGAATTGAGATCTTATGCAAAGGCCAATAGTCTTTACTTACTCAAAATATTCATCAATTCTTGTGTTTCATGTAATTTTGTTTTTTAGGTTAAAAATTTAAGCTTTGATCTAGGATTATCCTACAAATATATTGATCAAGAAAGAAGACATATGACCTAAGAGAAAGATACATAAATACAATTCACATAATAAATTATAGTCCTCTATGGTATTGGTCTGATAAGATACTTTGATTTAATTTTTATCCTCCAAGTCATGAGGTAGACCATAAGAAATCCATAACAATTTCCATCTAAAGAACTACTCATGAAGAAAAAGACTTTAAAATGAAATAGGTCTCATGTAGGCCAAAATTTTATCCCCTATATCACAAGCTACTTGAAGGGTGGACTCTAATTTTTGTTATTATTTTCTTTCTTCTTCAAGATCTATTCTCAACTTCTTGTTTTGTATCTTGAATCTTCTTAATTCTTGACAAATTTCATTCTAAGTGGTCATTATGTCATGATAAGACAACTATTTTTAAACCCCTTAGTATTCTTGTGTTTTTTTCCCAACCACTTTATCTTTAAATGACACAATGTCATTATCTTTATTCAAATAATGAATCTCAATGTTTTCCAATTCCTTTTGTAGAGATGAGATAGTGTCTTCCTTAACTTGTAGATTCATTTTGAAGAAGGAAATATCTTCCTTTTATTTCTTTATAGTAGCTTCAGCTTTGGACAATATTAGAGCTTGATGTATTTATTCCTCTTCATCATGGCAAGAGTGAGTCTCCTTTGTCTCTAAGAATGGGGATTTTCCTTTATCCTTTGGTTAAGATGAATAATATGGAGGAAGTTCTTCCACATCTTCCTTAAATGCTTCTATCATGGTTGTCAATTCTTTAATGTTGAATGAGGGTTCTTCTCTTATTTCTTCTTTTGCATATCTTTATTCAATATTTGGAGTTTCAATAGGATGTCCTTGATTTAAGATATTGAGGATATATGTAGCATCCCTCTCTTTATCATCCTCCTTCTACAATATAAGTATTATTATTCTATTAGAGGTACTAGCCTAGACTCTTCCCTTTTAGTCTTTCTTCTTTAACTTCTCTTTAGGACTCTAGATGGTGACACTCTTGGGGTTGGTCTCTCTTCATCAAAAAGTTCCAAGATAGGAACTTGGGCAATGGTTGGTTTTGGGTTTTCTTTAGAGCAATGTTTAGGCACCCTTGTTTTTAACTTATTTATCATTCCTTACCTCTAGAGTTGTATCTTCACTAGAAGATCCTTCCTTTAAACTAGACCTTGGTGTAAAGGAAGAATAGAAAGGTCTCCTTTTACCTTAGATCTATTTTTAGCTTATTTTTAAGGAATGTTTCCCAAGTAACCTCTCCATATTATCTCTTCATAAAATTATGTTGGAAAATAAGTTGAATAACCCCATGATGGTTGATGGAGGCTATTCCTTGCACATATTTATTTTTTATTATCTGAATAGTTCCAATAGACATTCAAGAAAATTCACTCTCCATTCTAACTTATGGAGTCCTTGTCTGAGGTGAGTAAGGACTTTCATTACATCACAACCAAGAAAACTATAGTTTCCATCATAAGTAAAATACTTTATTACCCAAAATATAGTTGTACTTCAAGGATATAGCATATTATGTCTTTTAAATCCCTTTATGACACATTGTGAGCTAATAATTAATTTAGGCATAGGTTCCCTATTTTCATGAAATATTTGAATCAATTCTTTGAAGGTATATCTTCCTGCAATTCTTAAGCCTATATTTTGCATTCCTAAATTTTCACTAATGACATGACTACTTATATAAACCTTGATTCCCCTCACCTTAGAATGGTATCCTTTGAGGTTAATGATGATTTCCTTGACAAGATATTAAATACCTAGAATTTTTTAAGAAACTCCAACCAACCTACCTCTTCAAATATGGAAAAAACAATGTCATCTTTCAGAAATAATTTTTCAAACTTTGGTTTTGATTTTTTCTTTTATCTCATCTTGATAGCTTATATCAGAGATTCTTGATGTTTGAAAGAGGTTTTAGAAGGCATGTTTTAAAGGTGGAATGAGATTTTGAGTAGGATAAGAGATTTTTCTATTATGAACAGGATTTAAAATGAATATGGTATACTTAGAAAAATTTTGTAGTTAATCTCATCTTAGCATCAAGGATACGTCAAAGATGGATCAAATCATGAGGTATAACCATTTGGGGGAAATGGAAATTATTGTTGTGTGTGGAAGGATTGGAAAGGACCTCAAATACAACCTTGTCTTTTTCCTCATGCTAAACTATGTTGTCATCTCCTCCCAATGAATTTTACAAGTGCCTTGAGTTGACATCCCCATTATTTATCTTTTTTTAAATTCTTTTCCCACATGATTGTTTGAGTTATGTCATCATGGTGACATTATGTCACTTTTCACGTTTGAGAGAATATCACAATTCATTATTTCCCTTGAAAAGACATTTTAATTTTTTGAAATGACCTTTTTAATGAACCTATTTTTATGGAATATTCTATTTTTGGAAAAATATCTTTTAAATATGGATAGATGTGAAATTTTAATAACATAAATATAATCATATACATAGAGAAATAAAGTACATAATACCTCAACTTAGTTATGATGTTGTCTTTATTCCTTAGGACCACTTGTCATGTGATGAAAAGACCACATCGATTAGTTGAAAGGTATATACAATATATTATAAACACTAATCTTATTGCTTTGTTCCATGAAAATATGAAATTTATAGTTTTCAAATTTTCATTATTTTAATTTTTTATATATTTTTTTTATTATATTTTAATTTTTCATTTTTTCTATTTTTTTGGGAGGAGGAATATCATTTACTAGTTTTATATCATGCCCCTTTATTAATATTCAAGTCTCATCCTTTAATTATGATGGGATAACAATGTTCTCTCATATATCCAAATTCATCTTAAAATGGAATTTTCTTGAAGAATTCCTCTTTGCTTACAAGTTTATGATAAATTCTTAGTCCATGTCTAGTGACTAAGAGTGTTCTTTTATTCCCATTAATTGGTAGAAGCTGAAATAATCCATTATCAAAGATGTTTTCCAATTGATAGGTTCCCAACCATCTATTATAGAGTTTTCCCTCTAAATGTTGGTACTTTCAATCAAATAACAAAGCCCAATCTCCTTGAAGTTTCTTTATTTGATGTGAGTGTCATACCATTATTTCCTCTGATGTTTTAAAATTTCAATTTGTTATAAGGCTTCCAATCTCATCTCATCAAGTTCATTAAGTTGAATAATCCTATCTCTTTGTGCTTCATTCAAATATATGCCCACTTTTATTATTATTCTTAATATATGTAATTCAAACTCTATTGGAAGCAAAGGCTTGTTACCAAACACAAGTTCATATGGTGAGAAACATATGGTGGTTTTCCATGGGGTATTATAATTCCATACTAATTCAAGTAACTTACATGTATAATCCTTTATGCTAATGTCAACTATCTTGGTTAATATGTTCTTTAGCTCCCTGTTAGTGACCTCAACTTGACCATTGGCTTGGAAATGGTGTGGTGATGATTTTATTTAGGTGTTTTTATAGTATTATGTAAAGTATTTGATCATATTAGATATTAATCGAGTGCCTTGATCAGATACTATGGATCTTGGTGCTCCAAACCACTACATGATCTTATAGTACAAAAATTCAGCAACTAGTTCTTCCCTTTCAAAGGGTAGAGCTTGGACTTTAACCCATTTGCTAACATAGTTTGTGCATACAAGGATGTACTCCTTTATTTGGGATGGTAGATCAATATGACCAATAAAATACAACCCCCATTTCTCAAAAGGTCCTAGAACCATTTGAGGATGGAATGGCATTTCATTAGATAGGGTAGGTTTTCCCATCCTTTGGCAAGGATCACATTGCCATACATACTTTTTAAAATTCACGTGAAGTGAAGGCTAGTCATATGCAGCCCTAAATATCTTATGAATATTTAGTTTAGTTGAATAGTGTCCTCCTCATGGTTCATTATAATGTCATATATCGCATCCTCTCTTACACACCTGTGAAGTACTAAGTTAGGTCCACATGTAAAGAAGACACAATTAAGCCATTTAAAGTGATAATTATTTCTAACCAAACATTTTATTTATTTATCAATAAAATCATAAGAAATTTTTCTTATGGCTAGGTAGTTTTCCATATCATCAAACCAAGGTGAGTGTGTTGAAACTGTGAACAGTTGTTCATCTAGAAAGTTATCTTCAACTAGTTCATCTTCACTTGGAACACTTAATATTGACATAAAATTAGCAAACAAATTATATTTTCTTAGTTTATCAATAATTTTAATGTTAAATGATTATAAAGGGAGTATCCAACTAAGGATCTTACCTCCTACCACTGGTTTATTCATTAAATATCTTATGGCTGAATGGTTTGTATAGATGAAGATTTTATATCTAGTGATGTAATGATGGAACTTATTCATGGAATACATGATAGCTAATAATTATTTTTTATTAGTGGTATAATTTATTTCAATGGGAGTTAGATTTTTACTAATGTAGTAAATGGCATACATCTTTCCTTCCTCACCTTTTTCCCAAGTACTACTCCCATAGCATTGTTAGAGGCATATATATGTAAATGAAAGGATTGCTCCCAATTAGGACATCTCAAAATTGGAGTAAAGATTAGTTTTTAATTAATTGACTTAAAATCCTATTTCCACTTAATATTCCACAAAAATTCATTGTCCTTTGTGAGCAAAGAAAACATAGGTGCAATAATTTTATTAAATTCCTTTATAAAAGATCTATAGCATCATGCATGTTTTAGAAAACTTTTTGATGTTTGTTTAATTTTTAGGCATAGGCAAGTTAGAGATGACTTTAATATTTTTGGGATCAACTTGTATCCATTGGGCTAAGATGTGATGGTGATTTATTATTTTTGGGAAATTAGATGTTTAATTCCTAAATAATAAATAGGTCTGAGTAGATAAAATTTATAAATAATGTATAATAATTAGGCTAATGATTTTTAAAATTTGATTATAGTTAGGTATTTTCTAAAAATAGTAGTGAGAGAGAAAATTAAACTTATCTAAGTTTGTGTTGTTCTAACTAAGATAGGGTCTAGAAATTTGAGTGTAAGCTTAGGAGACTATTGCAAATAAGAATCTAGAGTTTATTTCTTGACTAGATAGGAGTACCAAAATTGGGACACCTTGGGTTCTAACACTGTAGTCCTATCTCAACGTTGTTTTCTTGGTGATCTAATTTTTCTATGTTTTATGTGTCAATTCTATGTGACCCTGCCTATGAAATATCAAAGCCTAAAAGTCCATGGAGATCCTTGTGTACTTGATTTAGTCTTTAATACCCTAAGTCTTATTTGTGTTTAAACTTAAATGTAAAATTTAGAGAAAGGAGAGGACAGGTTAGTGTGTAAAGGATACATTCGATGCACTTAACACTTCATGTGTGGGCATGCTACGTACATACCAATACTCTGAGGAGGGATCAAACTATATGTAGTTCTCCTATTGAAGTGTTTGTTGCAATAGTGTGATGAAAATACAAGTAAATGTGAAATTGGGTGTATTTGGAATGACTAATGACTGGTGTAAAGGTTTGAATAAGATTGAAATAATATTGGATAGTTGTATGCAAAGAATAGGGAAAAGTGCTTGAGTGGTCTTTCTTGTATTTTTACTTCTCTCTTATAAATGAGAGTCACCCCTTATAAATGGACTTTAGATAGCATTTTATATGAGATTTAATGATTTTGGTTTAAATGAATCTATGTTAGGCTAACATGAATTAAGATCAGGATTCAAAAGAATATGACCATTAGAAGCCAAAATACACTTGGACAATAGCACCAAAAATATGACACCCTCAGTTTCAGCACTATAGTCCAAGTTAAGCATTGTTTTCAATGGTTGATAGGACCTAGGGTATGGATTAATCATGGAAAGAGAAATATAGGTTTGCAAGGGTTTAGTCTAGGAGGCTATGGATGATTGGGAATTAGTGAAAACATGCATATGAGGGTTATGAGAGCAAGTAAGATGGACATATGGATTGGGTGTCATTAGCCACACTCAAGTTACCAAATTTTTAATTTTATATGACTACATTTACCCCCCACCCTTATTTATAGTGATGTAATAAATCAAAATACTAGGATAAAGGAAAAATATAAAGCATACCTAAACTTACCTATAAAGGTGAAGCTTATGAAGTTGTGTGATGTTTGATGTGCATAAAGAGAACACAATGTGAAGTGTGAATTAGGTACACAAATCAATACAAAATCTATTGTGATGATAGATTATACTAGGTGTGTGTTATACCAAAGTAATATCATAAATGGATCTGAGTATTCAATTCCCTAGAAGCAGCTCAAGAATGCAAATGTAGGCACTTTGGCTCTATCATCACCAACTGAGTGAAGCTAATGAATCATGCATGTGTCAATCAATGTTTGGACTATATGTCCAATCCCTCTGAATAGGTGGCTCAAGAATACAAAGGCTAGTTTGTCCTTTAGCTCCATCATTGCCTACTAAGTGAAGCTAATGAATTATGTGTGTGTCAATCAATGTTTGGAATATGTGTTCAATCCTTCTAAATAGGTGGCTCAAAAATAAAAAGGCTATCTAGTACTTTGGCTCCATCATTACCCAGTGAGTTGAAGCTATGAAGTGATAATAGTATGGAATAGATGTCATATGAGATGGATCTTGAATCCCATATGTACTATGATCTGATAATGTTGGTATGGATAGTTCAATGTATATTATAAACTAGGCCATTCTTGGCCATTTTGAAAGATAGAGATTAATCTTGTATGAAATCCACTCTAAAACTAGTGCAATAGGCTTATGTGGAAGTCAACTTGAGAACTCAAGTACTCAGAAAGTTAAGTTTGTATGAAATCTAAAATTAAAAAAGGATGTCAACCACCTGTACAAGGAGTAAGTCATGAAATTACTGATAAATGCTTGGAAAATAAACTAAACTTAAAAAAATGGGAGGATAAATGTGTCACACAGATTATCCCCCAATCACTGGTGTCTAGAACATGGATTCTAATTTTGAAGTTATATCAACTGCCTAATCTAAAATTGGAAATGAGATCCATCATACCGTGTATGATTCCCCTTATATTTAGATTATTTGAGCAAAAATTATACTAAAACATGTTGAATCTGGACTGTACTAAGCTGACAAACCTATGATTGAACTCACTTTTCTATCTATGTTTGGAAAAACTAATTTTTCTACTATCTGAATAGGAGAAATAAAATAGGACACCCTACTGTCTGGCACTATAATCCAACTTTGGTGTTGTTGTTCAAGGCCAAATCTAGTAACTATTTTGTATTCTCTACTATCTACCTGGTCTGTTCTACCTGGTCTGATGTCTGGATTCTATTCTGAGTGTTCTAAAAACTACTTTTTGATTGTTAGGAGCTGTGATCTCTATGATAAAGATCTTATTTTTTACCCCCTCTTCTAAGGGTAGGAATGAAGATGTTATAATGACTTCCCTTAGAATAAATATCCCTACAAGTGTGTTATGTTTCATACATATATGATATAGCAATGATAATTGATAAGATATCATGATATATAGTAAGGTTTGTATTGAGAGATTGTTAGATCAATAAGGGTATGCCTAGATAGATGTAATAATGTAATAACATGTGTGATGTATTTAACTAGAATCAAAATTATTAGTTGTTAGTTGTTAGTTGTTAGTTGTTAGTTGTTATTTGTTAGTTTTTAGTTGTTAGTTGTTAGTTGTTAGTTGTTAATTGTTAGTTGTTAGTTATTAGTTATTAGCAAGGAGGGATGGAGCATGATGTCCATCATGGCATCTAGGAAATCAAGTAAATGCATGATATGGATCATGGCATTACAAATAGGAAAATTAATCAAGCAAAAAGCATACAAAGCAAGAAACATACAAGAGTGGCCAAAGGGTCAAGAAATCAAGGGACATGGGCACATGTCACTCAAACTAGAAATCAAGCATACAAGGTATGTTCAAATGCCACATACACATACAATTTAAATAAACAAAGTTGGCACAAGAGCCACATGCACATCAAAATGTACAAACAAAGGACATTGGTAAATGTTTGAAGGCATACACATGAATAGAATCAAAGGACATTAGTAAATGTCCTAAAATATATACAAGGTATAGAACAAGAACTGATAAAATGAAAACACATCAATCTATGCTAAGAAAGAAAGGAAAGCATGTATATACTAGAAGTGTAATCTCATATAATTAATTAAAGCAAGAAGTAAAAGTATGCAAGACATCTTAGTACAAGACTAGGTATATTCTAGGAAATACACAAGTGCAAGATACTAGTGAGTGTCAATATGGTAATCTATGTAAGCTTAGTAAGTAATGTGTGTCAACATGATAACTAAAGTGTGTGGTGTAGGAATGATATAATGTAGATGGTGTAGTCATGTAGAAAATGTCCCCAGTGGGTATGTATATCTATGTGTTTCTCAAATGTAAAAGTAGATTTCCCCCTCAATGGGTAGAGTGAAGTAATCAAAGATCTGGATGTCACTATACAAACTCAAATAAGATCAAGTGAAGTATGGTAATGTAGATAAATTTTAAAAAAATTGCATAGAATAGCAAATATAAGTTTATCATAGTATTAGTAATGTATAGCATGGATGATTCATACAATCAAAATGTTTTTGTGTTTTGGATATATTTGAATGTTTTTGGTATTTTTGATATTTTATATTGTTTTTGTATTTTGAAATAATATATGTACAATAAATAATGAGAATAAATGATACTAATTGATGAGTCTCAGATGAGACTCCCTATCATGGTGTCCCATATCAAACAAAGGTATCATGCATGATTGTGAAACATGATTGAGAGGCTAAGACTGGGATTCTAAAAATTATGTGCATTGTAACTATTATAATATCTCTAAAGTGGAAACTAAATGTGGGATTCCCCTATAAATATAAGAATTGGATGCAACTAAGAGACTTTTAGGGACCCATATAGAAGTAGGAGGAGTTCTCTAAAAATGTGCTCTATGTTTAGAAGCATGAGATCTCAATGTTATTGCTCTAGGTGTGACTACTATAGCTAGAAGATATCTAGAATATTAAAGCTATGGAGGTGTATTAACTCTCTATATTGGTGATGGGTACCTCAATTGTGTCTGAATCTATATCAGAGGAAGAACTGTAATTAGTGGAGAAACTAAAACTAGTGAAGCTAGAACTGGTGACTGCAAAGGAGATGGCTTTGAATAGGGAGTGGTAACTCATATGGAACTCCACCAACTATAACAACTTTATTAGCATGAATGAATTTCATGCATCTATGAGCTATAGATGGTACTACTCATATTTTTTGAATCCATGGGTGATCAAGTAACATATCAAAAACTCTTGCATTCAGAACTATGGTGAAATGTGTGGTCACATGCATTGGACCAGTATGTAAAGGAAGTACAATCTTACCCAATGAACTTTTTATGTGCCCATTGAATCTGCTAATAATTATATCTATCAAAGTGATATCCTATTCTGAATAGCCCAAATGAGACAATAATATAATGGTGCACATGTTGACACTAGAACCATTATCAATGAGAACATTATGAATGGATTGATTATGAATACATTCTCTGATAAAGAGTACATTATAATATAAATTATCCTCAATAATCCCCTAATCTAAGAATTATATTTAATCTCTAGTTAGAACCTTGGACTCATACACACCTATCATACCTCTCAAAGGATGTAACTCAGTATAAGGTGCCTAGTATGTAATTGGTGGAGGATGTGCATGGTATGCATGGTGAACACTTGATGTGTCCCATTTCTCTTGTTTAGAATTCTATGGAAATGGATATAAAAATATTTTCAAAGCTTTATCCTATGTGAGCTTTACTTGTGGAGGCTTAACTAAAGTGCCAAGATCATGTAGGTTATCATCTATTAAGTCTTGTATCTTATGTCTCAAACTGATGCATTTATTTATAGTGTGGCCTAGTGCCTTGTGAAAATCACAAAATGCATGCTAATCATATACCCATGGAAGAGGATTTTCTAGGTCAACTTCCCAAATAGGAGGGAGAGTGATGATGTTGAATTATAATAGCTACTGTAAAACTCTAGCTGGATAAATTGGTAGATTGGTAAATCCACACCAAGGAGGTGTTGATAAAACCACATGTTGAGTGGGATCTAAAGCTACATTGACCATTGGTTGATTTTGATTCTTGTTATCATTGACTTTAACCTTGTATGGTACTTTGTTATTGCTCTTGTTTATTGTGTCTGGGATGCTTGTATACTTGAGTTTGCCCATTGAAATGAGTTTTACTTCTCTTTCCTTTAGTGTATGATAAAATTTAGTGAAGGAAAAAAATATTTTGAACATAATAGATTCATGAAATGCTAGTAAAAGGCTCTATTTGAAGAGATCCTATAACTTTTGATTTGTCATGGGGTTAGTCATCTTAGCCAAGATGGTCTTATATCGAAGCACATAGTCTATGAGATGCTCATTTGATTTATGGTTATATTATGCAATTTTTGCATAAGAGACCTTATCACCAATTTTGATACTAAAATGTGCTATCAACATATTAGCTAAAGGATTGAATGCATTGACCAACTCATTCGATAGACTATAGAACCATTGTAAAGCTTAATCGTTTAGACTCTATGGAAATAGCTTGGCAAGTAGCCAATCATTTGGTACATAATCCAAGTATGCTACATGAAAATATCTCAAATATGTCTTTAGATCACCCTTTCCATCATAAAGAGTAAGATTAGGTTGAACAAAACCTTGTGGCAAGGGTGTAGAAGCAATGTGATGTGCTAATGGTGTATGCAAAAGAGTAAAAAATTCTAAAGCCTACATAGGTCTAGTGGTACCTTGCTCAAGATGTAGCACCTTGGATTAAAGAGATCTTATCTATTTCACAAGGGTTTCCACATCAGGAGATAAGGATGTACTAGTTATAACTGGTGGCATAGAGGTAGGTTGGGTTGTTATAGGGGGTTGTTGCGACATAGTTGCCCCCATAGTGTCATTTACAATTAGTTGCTCTGTAGGAATGGAAAACTCAAATTGTTTATCCTTTTTGGTTTCCATGAGAGATTGTAATATAAGAGTATGATATTGAGGCTATTCCTTGAGTCTTTCTCTAAAACTTTGGGGGATAAAATCTTTATTGAGTATAACTTCATTATCATTAATAGGTAGAAGTGGATTAGTAATCCAATGAGGTGGAGCATGAGCATCGGTTTGTACATCATCATTGGTATTTTCATATTGCTCATTGTTTGAATCATTATAATTAAAATTGGTGTAATTTAGATGTGTAGAATCTATATCTAGAGTCCTAACTGGTTGTTTATCCATAGTATATGGTCAAGTTGGAGGAATCTAGGTGAATTCAGGAGGATTGTCACTAAGTCTTGCACTTCATCTTGAAGTAAGAGATGCAAGGAACTTAGGTAGCATAAGTAAAATAACTTGGATAATAGTAGAAAATATTAAACTGATATAATCTAAACAAAGAACTAGAATATGCATAGAATGGATACGAAGCTCCCAATCATGTAAGGTAATACCTTAAGAAGCAAAATAAGAGATAGTATATAGAACTAGGGATTTTTCAAAATACTATGAATTTTTTAAATTAAAATTGAATTTTTGAGTTAAGTATTCAAAAAAAATTCAAAAAACTATGGGAAAGTGTTTGATTTAATGGGACCTAGTAGATGCAACTAGGGTTTGAGAAAAATATTTTTTTTGAAAATTACTATGAATTTTTTGAAATTTGAAGTGATTTTTTTTTTAATAACCAACTAAAAATTTAGAAAATGATTGGAAAATTACTGAGAGCTAGTTGATGCAACTAGGGTTTGAAATAAATTTATTTTAAAATTTACTATAAAATTTTAAAATGAGAGGAATTTTTGATTTATATGTGCAAGCAAAAAATCAAGAAATTATTGGATTAATGTTGGAAAATTATTGGGACCTAGTGTATACAACTAAGGTTTGAAATAAATTTATTTTAAAATTTAATATAAAATTTTAAAATTTGAGAAGAATTTTTATTTTAATATTCAAGAAAAAATTCAAAAATTAATGGGTTTTTTATGTGAAATTTGAAGTAAGTCAAGTTCACCAAATGATTTATTATTTTTGGGAAATCAGATGTTTAATGCTTAAATAATAAATGGGTCTAAGTAGATAAAATTAGGAAATAATGTATAATAATTAGGCTACTAATTTATGAAATTTGACTGTAGTTAGGGTTTTTCTAAAAATAGTAGTGAGAGAGAGAAAATTAAACTTATTTGACTATATGTTGTTCCAACTGAGATAGGGTCTATAAATATATGTGCAAGATTAAGAGACTATCACAAATAAGAATCTAGAGTTCATTTCTTAACTAGATAGGAGCACTAAAAGTGGGACACCCTGGGTTTTAGTGTTGTAGTCATTTATCAATGCTGTTGTCTTGGTGAATTAAGTTTTTTAGGTATTGTGTGTTAGGTATATATGACCCTACCTATAAAATATCAAATCTTGAAAGTATATGGAGCTCTCTATGTACTTTATTTAGTCTTAAATACCCTATGTTCTCTTTGTGCTTGAACTTGAATGTAAAATTTAGAGAAAGGAGAGGAGGGGTTAGTGTGTAAAGGATACACTAGACGTACTTCACACCCCATATGTGGGTGTGCTACCTACATACCAATACTCTAAGGAGGGATCAAGATATATGTAGTTCTCCCACTCAAATTATTGGTGCAATAGTGTGATGAAAATACAAGTCAATGCAAAACTGGGTGTACTTGGAATGACTAGACACTAGTGTAAAGGTTTAAATAAGCTTAAAATTCTATTGGATGGTTGTATGTAGAGAATAAGGAAAAATAATTTACTAGTCTTGCTTGTATTATTACTTCTCTCTTGCAAATGAGTGCCAACTCTTCTAAATGGACCTTGAATGGCCTTTTATAGGGGACTTAATGATCATGGGTTAAATGAATCCACGTTAGGCTGACATGAATTAGGATAAGGATTTGAAATAATATGACCATTAGAAGCTAAAATGCACTTGGACAATAGTTCTAGAAATAAGACACCCTGGGTTTCAACATTGTATCCCAAGTTTGGGTGTTGTTGTCCATGGTTGATGGGACCTAGGTGGATGGATTAAGCATGGAAAGATCAATTTGGATTTGTAAGGGTTTAGTCTAGGAGGCTATAGATGATTGAGAATTAGTGAAAACATGCCTATGAGGGTCATGAGAGTAAGCAAGATGGACCTATGGATTGGGTGTCATTAGCCACACTTAAGTTATCAAATTTCACATTTTATATGACTATATATGGTCTAGGATAATTCCTTTATCAACCATCATTAGGTATTTCTCATGGATTAAGGATAATTAATTTTACTCACACCTAGTTATCAATTTGTCTAAATTATATAAGGCCTCATCAAAATAATTACCATATACTATAAAATAATTTATATATTTTTCTACACATGCATTGGTTAAATCAAAAACAATATCTAATATACCCTTTTAAAGGTAGTTGGTGCATTACACAGGTCAAAGGGTAACACTTTATATGCAAATGTTCCCCAAGGATATGTAAAATCTATTTTATCTTGATCTTCTAGAGCTACTCTTATCGAATTATAACCATTGAACCCATATAAGAAGGAGAAGTACTTCTTTCTATATAAGGTAAATAGTCTTTCATGTAATCCATAAGAAGTAATATTTTTTCTATCTTTGTTTTAACCATGTTTCTTAATGTTGGGTTAATGCTCCTTTATGGTTTTCTAACTTGTTTGGTGTTTAATGTGTAGATATGATGAGTGCATATACTTGTTCGAATGCCATTTATGTCTCTATATTCCCATGAAAAGGATTTTATATGGTTCCTTAAGATATCAAATACCTTAGTTTCTTACTCATTGTCTAACTAACCATTTATATGTAGCATTTTTCTTGGTTGGATAATTATTTGCTTCATTTTGGGATAAATGGAATTGACTTACCTATGTTTACTTATTAAATAGCTTAAATGGCATGGATGGGGAAGGATAATATGGAAGGTGGTTATGTTTTTTAAAAAATGGGTATTAGAAGGCTATTAGAAATGTGTCCTGACTATATTATGCCCACTTAATAATGCTTTATTGGAAGGGTGTGTGATCATACCTTTCATCAGGAGTGGATTCAAAGTTGATTAGGTGACCTTCATAAGATGGTGTAATATACTCTGAAGCTAGACTAGTAGACTCTGGAGCTAGACTAGTGGACTCCAGAGATAGATTGGTGGACTTTGAAGCCAGACTTGTGGACTCTAAATCTAGACTATTAGACTTTAAATCTAGACTAGGCTCTTCAATACCTCTTATTAGTTCCTATTTTATCTCATTTACATGATTTCTAATCACAACCATGGATAATGAAGATAGACTATTACTATTTTTTTCTAGTTCATCTACCCATATGTGATCTGAAGAGTATATAGATGGTTTGGTAGGTGGGTACAAGTCAATCCATTATGTTTTTATCTCATTTGAAATGGCCATCTCTTGACCTACAGTCTATAAGGGTTACTATTGTGGCCAACCATAGTCTCTCTAATATTAATGGATATCCTATTATTTTACTCTTAGGTTGGAGTATCATAAAATTTATAGGATATTCCCAAGATTACACTATTATAGAGATGTTCACTATGTTTCCTTTTAGTTTGTTAATATATTGGTATACCATCTATAGGACTATAGAAGTAGGTTGTACCCCTATAAGGGAAAATGCTTTTAAAGTATCTATTATCATTACATTGATATAAGCTTCAAGGTCCACTAATACATTAAGTATTTCTTTCTTTCTTATAGTCACAGTGATGATTGAGCTTCTAGGGTATCCATACTTAGGCATAAGTAATTTCCTTGCTAATAAATCAGAAAGTTTACCATCTACTTGTATAGTTTTAGGGTATTACCTTCTTCTCCCTAGAGTTTTTATACACAATCTTGTAATGACTTTTTTTAGTTTTGTAATGCCTTTTATAGATTGTAGTAATGGTATTTCAATATTCAATTTTATCAATTCTTGGACTAAGTTAGATTCAATTTTGTTCTCAACTTCCTAAAGTCATTCTATAAAAGGAATGGTAAGAGGAACTACACTAGTTTCTAGAGTCCTTTCTTTTTCCTCATTTGGTTTTTATTTGATTGGGTCACTAGGGAGGTCTAGTTTCTTTGTGGGACTTCATTTATGGTTATTAATGGGTTATGAAATGTCTTACCTAATCTCAACTAGGCATTATTATAATCAATAGCACCAACCCCTAAGATTTCTTCTTGTCCAGTCTCATAGATAGGAGTTTCATATCTATTTTTTGGGTTTACTACTAGTTATGTAGGTATTTAGGGCTGAGTTACTTTGTTGACTTGTGGAGGATGAGTGGTAAGGGAAGGAATTAACACTTTTATTGTGGAAACCTCCTTTACTAATTAAAGGCTTGTTATGGTACCCATTATTATGATTGGATTGGGATATCCATGATTATTGATGAGGCTAAGACATCTATGGTTATGAAGTGCATTCTTGTGGATCCCATATTGGTATTACACATGATTATGGAGGTACCTATCCATCTCATTACATCATCCATGGGTTAAAAGGATATCTCAAAATAAAATAATTCTTATTTTTATTATGGGAAAAATAATTTCACTGCCTCTGTACATAGTTGAGCTCTTCTATTTTTTGGGTAGCCTATTTCAATTGGTTTTTTATGATAGGTAGGAGAGAACAATTTTTAGTATCATAATCATTTTTATCACAAATACCACACATATTTATCCTATCAAGAGGGAAATCTCAGAGTGCATGTTTTAACCTACATTTTTTACAATGCATAGCCAGCAGTTATGTAATGGCATTAGATTTTTCATATAATCCATCTAGTGTGGTATTTAATTGGACCAAAATGTATGTTTTAAGATTTTAAAATTCCTCCATGATTTTTCATACATCATTTATTCCCTTTCTTATTTTCATTTTCCTGACACTAACCCTTGTTCTTGAATAATTCTTAAATAGTTATAGTAATATTATTGAGACCAAGTTTGTTTATGTCACCTTTTCCCATTAGGTTCAAATATTCTCTAGCATCATGATCTAATATTATTAATAAAATTATTTTAATAAAATATTCCTCTAACTCATATCAACATATTTTATGTGCAAAGAGGAAACAGTCAAGATAATCTTACATATTCTCATCTTTTTTTTGTTTTATATGGAAGAATTCTTATTTGTTATCCCTTACTCTACAATAGTCCTGATATTTATCCAAGAATCCATTTTCAATTTCATCTCATGTGTGAATGTAATTTGGTTTTAAACCAATAAACCATGTCATGTTTTAATCCTTGAGTGTATTAGAGAATAATTTTAGTTTGTGATTATCAATTTTTAATCATAAGTTTGACATAAAATCTTAAATTCAAATAAAAATTGATCACATTATTTTTTTTTAAATATCTTGAAATTAGGTAGCATGGATAGGGTATGTTATTCATTTTACCATTCTCATATTGATCTAGGATAATAATATAGGTGAACATTCTACCTAATGGTTGAGCTCTACCTCTCACAACCCTATTTGGTGGATTGTTTCCTAGATTGTCTCCCATAGTTTCCAAATAGATGTTGTAGAGAGTTATCTTAGGAGGTGTTGAATAATTAGAAATTTTTAGAAGGATACTTGATCTGGATTAAAAAATCTTGTTTACATTATGTTTTATCCTCAATTACTTCATTTGAAAGGATGTACCTACCTATGGGGAATGATCCCAAAGTTTAGGTGAGGATATAAATGGTTCTTCCTCAACAATCTAAAGTTATTTTCCCAGAAGGACTTCTAGGACACTTTCTTATTATGATTTACCAATACTTGTGATTTTTTTAGGGGTATTTATAGTGTATCTTATCTTTAAATCTCTTTGTCTATTCATATATTTCTTTGGTTTATGGGAATATTTTCTTAATCAATTTTAAATTTTAATATTTATACCCTACTAACACCTATAAATTCCCTAAAACTGACACCAAAAATAATGATTTTCATCAGTATCTTCATTTATATCATTGAAATTGGTTGATGCCATATCAAACTAAGGTTGGTGTCCAATCGCAGTTAGTATTAAGTGTTTGGTCCTGATCTAGGAGTTAATTGAGAAATATATTCAATAAAAATCACTTGAATTATTTTTGTACAATGATAATCTTTAAAATATTATGATATAATAAGTTCATTATAAAACCAACTAATGGGTAAATAACCTAAATAACTAACAATTAAATAAAACATAAATAAACAACTTTGGATAAATAATCCAATAAACTCCCCCTTTATCCAAAGGGGTATGAAATAAATGGAGTAATGACTCTGAAGTTGTCAAAGAAAATCTAAAGAAACTATAATTGGGGCACTATATATCTGATACTAACCAAAAATAATGTCACTCCATATAGAATCCCACCCTACCTATTGTGGCAAAAAAAGGTTGATGAACACAATAAAAGCGTAGTCATCCCCTATGGTCATCATACCATACTATAGTAAAATATGATCAAAGCCTATTTAACTATATAAATCCACATAAGGATCTACCCAAAATCCCATCAATGTGACCAACCCATACTATTTATGTCACATCTCCCTAATTTATAGCAAATATTGACAAGCTTTGCTCAACATAGAAGGTGCTAGCAACTCCTGACAACTTGTATTGTCATTGATGATTGATTGAATACCAACCAATGTTATATCTTCTCCCCTATTAAGTGAGAGGTGAGAATATTTGAAATGAGAGAAACAAAATTAGATAATCATGTCTACTCCATGTCATGAATATCATATAAAAATCCAAAAATGGAATTGAAATCAAGAACACAAGCCAAAATTTGATAATACGATAGATCCTAGTCTTTAGCCTATTAGCTTGCATAATATGAGTGAATCACTGATCACTTAGAACAAATTTTCAAGTCCATTAAGACCATATACCTTAGCCATATAGGATGCCTCATAATTAGATTAAGTGTTATAATAACTATAATAACTAGAGTAACCAAAATATATACCACTAGAATAATCCACATAATTTGCCTCAGCTTTCTTTTCATGTGGAGAGTGGGGTCATCTAGAATGACATACATATGTAAGATGTCCAATACCACCACATTTAAAACATTTTGGCTCTTTTTATGTTGATGATATCCAAAAGAAGCTAAATCACTAGAACCATACGATTGAGAAGAATATCGATAGTGATGTTTGTGTTTTGAATATCCTACAGAGTGTCGATGAGAATGTTTTGGAGACCATCTATAATGGTGTGAAGGGTGACTCAAAGAGTGTCTTAGAGACTATTTCAAAGAATTCTTATGAAATTCTCATTATACATGTTGATGAACTCTATTATGGGACTTGTTCTTTGTATAGTGAGCCTCTTTTGTAGGAATACTCTTCTTTGTAAACTATCACTCATGTTGAGTCAACAACCCATAAATAGAGTCAAATGTGGCACTAGTAAGCTTATCACTAAGCTATAGAATTTCAACAAAATTTGTGTATGTATAATTAAGACCAGTCAATGTGATGTAAATCAACATGTCATCATCAATTTTACCCCCTATAATACAATAATCTTATTTTAGAGTTTTCATATGAGAGAGATATTCAGATACATCCTCTTCAGTGCTAAGCTTATTATTAAGTAATTACATTAGGAGATAAATATTTTTATATGTAGGTTATTTTTCATACATTTCTTTTAATGTTTTTCAATCTTTTCATATGCTAGTTTTAATAGCTTCATTATGAATATTCACTTGTGTAGAACATGAATACTTTAATAAATCAAGGGCACGCTTATCTTTTTTTTTATTCAAGTAATATTACAGCATTAGTGGGTGGTGTAGTGTCTTTTTAGTTATTTCCCATAAATCATTAAAAATGAGCATATTTTTCATGTTCATCAACCATTCTTTGTAGTTTTTTATAAATTAAGCTCACAATTTTTTCCATGGTGCTTATCAAAATAAGAAAAGCTATCAGGGTTTGACCTTGACCCATGAGATAGATTTTGTTTATAAAGAGTCTAAGATTTGAAAAATAATGCACTAACTATGACTTATAACTCCTATTACACCTTTATTGCTTTTATATTTTAATTTTTCTAATAAAAAGTAGGGTCAAAATGAAATTTTAACAAAAAATAGCTTGAATGGGTTTTGAACCCTTGACCTTCCTATTGTAAGTGACTTACAAAAAATTGCCTATCCAACTTGCCTTTAATCAATCTAGGCATATAAATGAAATAAATTCTCTATAACCATTGATTTTTTATTTAAATATAATTAAAAAAAACAAACATAGATGGTAAAAAACTTTTAACGAATGTTTTGATTGCAGCTTTTGGTTAGTAAAGCCCAAGATAATTTTAGGGATTTGAAAGGCAACTAATTCTAAATTTATATTTCCATTAAATAATGGTACAGATATGTTGTGTGAATTGATTTAAAATTATATTTATATGTTATACCATGCTACTCATAAAATGGGCCATATGATTTCCTAAATTTTATGAAATTGCATTTTTGCGATAATCAGGTTGTTTTAGGCTTTACTTTTACAAATATTATGCACTGTGAAAATGTTGACCACTTCAAAATGAGTTTAAAATAATATTAAGAATTACCATATAAATTTGACCTTATTTATGTTGATTTAGTCATATAATTTTAGAATTTAAAATCATTTACCTTTGCAGGCCATCACCGTACAATGAAATGAAGTCAAAATGTAACCAAAACAACATACCATTTAATATACCTACAAGTATAAATAGATTCTTATATTTCCATCCAAGAATAATATAATGGAAGTAATGAATTCCATTGGAATTGAATAAAGTACTCTTTATAAAAAAACTATGATATGTTTTATGGCATCAAACTTTAGTCAAGAGTCAATTATGACATGTTGATCAGGAGATACCATCATGCTTCCACTACCACTGATAGATCAAAATACATAGGAAAAGTTTGATAAGTGGCACAAGGAAGAACACTAAAAACATTTGATAAGTTGTATCCCATACCCAAGAAAATTCATGTGTATCATCTTGAAATATTTTGCCTACTACTCCATATCTTATTTTTCCTCCTTCATGACATGGCTCTGATACCATTATTCGGTCATAATCTAAGAGGAATTAATTGATAAATATATTCAATATAAATCACTCGCATTATTTTTATACTAAGGTAAGCTTTAAAATCTTACAAGATAAGAAGTTGGTTATAAAACTAACTAATGGGTAAATAATCTAAATAATTGACAACTAAATAAAACATAAATAAACAACTTTGGATAAATAATTGAACAGTAAGGTGTCAAAAATAGTAACTAACAATTGTCTTCTTAGGGAAATTTTTGGATCATTTATCCTAAATATCTATTATATTTTATTGAATGAATTCTAACCTATTGTTCAAAAAATAAACACACTTTCTGTAAAGGAAAACACACATTAATCTATTGTAAATGTGTTTTGAATGAAATTCTTAGAAAAGAAGTGTTGAAATCAATAATGCATAAATTAATTTAAAATAGGAACACACACACACAAACCTACAAGTTAGATCAAAACATACATTTAACTTACAGACTAAAAATATTAGGTAATAACAATATAAAATATAAAATACCACATGTAAGATCATGCTTCCTTGGTTGAGTGGGCCCTTGCTCTCCCTTAAAATAATATATAAGTCAACACTTAAATCTTCAATAAAATTAAATATTCATTAACTTCTAAAATGATAAAAATCTAGAAAAATATTTCAACATATGTGCTTAATTAGATGCTTCTTACTTGTATTATCCTCTCCATATTAGCAACAATACATTATTTATATACCATAATGATTTTATAACAACTAATCTAAAATAGCTAATCTCCTAACAAGATTTTTAACAAAATATTGTTTATTTTCAAAATGGATAAAAGTTATGACTATCTTCCATGTTTCAAGGTGAAATAGTGGAACAGATGGTATAGATGCTCCTATAGAGTCTTCAACTAGTTAAAATATATTTCAGTTATAATCTTGCATAATCTACTAACTAATATTTCATAATATCCATAGTGTCATTATTACAAAACCTCACTATAAATATTTTGTATATAAATGAATACTATCTTTGGTAAGTTTTTACATGAGTTTTAAATTACAAAAAGATAACTTAGAAGATACTTGATCAAGTATGCATGATGTGTCTATTAGTGTATGGCCTCCAAAATGTTCTTTCCATGAGCTTGTGATTGATATGTGTAACTCTGGAGCCAAACTAGTGTACTCTAGAGCTTGCCTGATAGACTCCAAATCTAGACCAGTAAACTTTAGATCCATCCTAATGGACTTTGGAGATAGAATGGTGAACTTAGTATACACATAATATTTTCAAACTTGTATTGATTACTGACACTTTTTATCTTTCAAGAACCTGTCGAGTCTCAATCTCTCTGAGTGCATACCTTTAGGGGTGCACTGAGAAAGGGGTGAGTAGACCATCAGTGCTTTGTAAGATTATCATTCCTTTTTCCACTTACCATCCACCCTCTAGCCTCCTAAAACCATTGAATCCAAGATTATTATTCTTATTCCTATCCATTCTAGTCACTTACTATGTTTTATCCTTCATTTCTTACCTTAGAAACCTTTTGACCTATCATTTGTGTTAGGTCAACCTAATATATTTTTCAAGACTTTTACTCTCTTTTAGTTTTTTGGCCTCTTAACTGACCTAGCACATACGTAGTGAGTTAGCCCTAAAAATGTGCTCGGTCAAACGAGTTGACCTAGCACATTTGACATTCCTAAAAGTTTTTAGGGAAAGTTACTACTATATATAAGATCATTTACCATCATTTGATAAGAGTGAATAATTAATTGAATAAGTGTAAATCAACATTTGTATATTGATCATTCTATTTGGGGAATAAAGCTTTAGGTTTCAATACCTTATTCAGATATATGATCTCATCTTGTGGATAAGTCTTTTGGATGCTTGGATTGGTTATGTAGCCTAGTGCTGATTGATCTTAGTTATCCTTACATACCACAATAATATCTTACAAAGCACCTTTTCCAAGGGGGATATTAAGGCTTGGTGGGTTCATCTTCAAAGGTAAGTATTCCTAACTTTATTCTTCCTTTGTAAGAGTAGATAGATAGTGAATTTGTATTCTTCTCTTCCATGTATTAGGATTTTGTATACATTAACATGAGTATATGTCTTCAATACATGTTTAGTTTAGTTATTTATTTGTTTTTTTCTAAACCCCACTTTGTGCCATAAACTTTGGTGTGCACTAGATTAGATTTACTTTTATTGTTATTAGATTAGTGAAATATTAAATCATAAGACTCTTTTAGGGTTGTTATGCTATTATGTTAGACTATAGGCTCTGTAACCCTATCTCACACAGTGTGTTGTGACAAGTGATCCCCTAATTAGGTCTAGTAGATCCTCACATTGGTCATGCTTTCACTTAATAATTATATGCCCCACAATTAGATGTGTGGGTGTGCTCTATCCCATTTAATCTAGGATTGATTTATGGACATGATACATTTCTAATTGCATACATTTTGGTGAACCTGACGTGAATCAAACCCTTGTAGGATTTATTTCATTTCTATTCATCATTATTTTTTATCGTATCTTTACTATGTTAGATTGACCTATTTTATTCATCTTCATGTATAGGTTTATAAGAACAGATAATTGGCTTAACTAAATCAACCTAGTACAGGTTTCAAAACTTGCAAAACTCTGTTTAGATAACTGGATCAACCAGCTAGACCTAGTGTAGTTTTCTCTAGTTTTTAGACTTCCTATTCAGTCAACTAGGTCAACCAAATTGACCTAGTGAATTTTTAGCACCTTTTTAGTAGGTTTCTATATTTCTTGGTCAACTAGCTCAACCTATTTTATAGGTGTTTGGTAATTTTCTCCAAAGTTCTTGATCAACAATCTTCTTTGTTTTCATCTCTAAACCACTCAAGTGAGTTTTCATTTCTCTATATCTTTATATTTCTATACTTTCCTTTCACAATTTACAATCTTTGAAATTTCCCCTACATAATTAACTAGGTCAACCTTATGGACCTATTTTTGTGTTCTGTGTGTCCTAAAATAACTAGGTTGACCTGACTGACCTAGTTATTTCTTATAATTTTCTTCCATAGTACAAGTTTGACCCTATCGACCTTGTTCAATATGATTGTCCATATATTTTTTCAATTATACCTTATTTCAAAGTTGGAATTAACCTTATATGTTAATCACATCTTTCTTTTCAATTATTTACATGCTTAAAATAGCTCACATAATCTAATTAGGTGGTTTTTAATTAATCATTTAGTTACACTATTTCTATTATTTTACACATAAGGCTAAACCACATGAAAATCAATAAGCATTTAAACATTTGAATACCCAGGCCAACCTACTTGGAGTTCATCACCAAGGGGGATGTTGACTTGATGCTCTAGTCAAGTATAAAGTGTGGTTAATGGTATATTTTGGCTAAGAACCCGTTACCCTCATTGTTGTGATATGCGAAGTGAGGGGGTAGGCCCCAATACCAAGCCTATATCATTACCATTATAGTCCATTTCATCTTAAACTTACCTAAAAATATCCTTAGATTGTTATCTAGTACCTTTTTTAAGCCAATCTCTCTTTACACTTAAAATCATTCTTAATAATCTAATCAGCATTCTAGGTTGACCAAGTAACTAGATTTACTTTCAAGTTGTTTGATTTCTTTTTAATTAATTATGTGTGTAAAAGATTGCATTAACCAACATTAGTGCAAGAATTTACTTTGTGTGTATCAATTAGATTAGCCATCATCAATTCAGTTGAATATGTGTTTTCCTTTTAATACTTACTACTTTCTTACATTACTTGTAATTATCTTGCTTTAGTTCATAACTTGTTATCAGCTTTCATTTCTTCCCTATCTGATGTTCTAGGTTGACCCTATCGACCTAGTATCTCTTTCAACCCTTGTAAATTATTCTAGGTCAACTTGGTCAACCTAGTGTTATTTACAGTAGCTTTACCTTTTTTTTCCAATTATTATTTACTGAACTAAGTCGATACTATGGACCCAGTATAGTTTTATAGTCCCTATTTTTCACTAGGTCGACTATGTTGACCTAGTACTATTGTCAGTCACTTTCTAATTCTTTGATTTCTCATCTTGCTTATTTTATTTTCATCATGGACTTTATTTTTGGTGATAACTTTGAATTTTAGTCAATAAACATGATGGAATTTACCAATCCTAATCAGGTATCACATAGACAAAGTAGGCCTCCTTTCATAAATACTAGTAATGTTCATATTGTAACCTACATAATGAACTATGGGACCCCTCCTCATAAGTATTTATATCAAAACCCTCCTCTTCTCTTAGATGATTATCTTGAGTTATAATATACTCCTAAAATTCTTTTATTTACCATAGAATTCCCTCAACATAGAGGGAATGATCTTTCTACCATCTATAGCCTCATGATTAGTCGTTAAGTTGAAGAACCTCATTCTCCTACTCCCACTTTCTCAACTATATTTAGGGGTACCAATTTATTTTCTTCTCAACCTCTTCCTTTAATATTGACTCCTTATGTTATTAAATCTTCTTCTTTAACTTCTTCCACCTCCATGCCTAGTATCTCAACTAACATGGCAAGTTCTACATCTAGTAGGCCTCTTATAAGATTTATTATCCTTAATCCTTCCACTAGTTCATCATTTGCTAACAAAGGTACTCATGCTTCTAGTTATTCTTTTTATCAACCATTTATTAGAACATCTTTTACTTCACAAGCAAATTTTGCCACTAGTGCCACAAATTATCATATATCTTCTCAAACTCATAGTAATGCTAATAGTGGTACCCAAGCCACAAACACCAATAATACTTCTAATAACACTAATCAAACTCATAAAATATTGTTGTAAACTCTCAATCAAATGAACACTTTCCAAGCTCATAATATGAATCAAATGATGAGAATGTAAAACCACCTTCTTAATCTTCAATCCAATCCTCAACTAATGGCTTGGGGCACACATAACAAAAGTGTTCCTCCTCCTTTTTGATATTCTCAATGTTTCCTCAACCTCTATTAGTTAAAAAATTCATCAAGCATTTAAAAAATGAACCTCTTTCCACTCAAATTACTAACATTGATATTAGAGGTATAACACCTATAATTTCTTATAATGGATCAACTAATCATACTCTTCACCTTAGGACATTTGGAAATCTTTACAAGGATTGGGTCAAGTTAAATACCTTTACCACTACCAAACTCTTATCCAAAACCCTCATGGGTGATGCCTTATATTGGTACAATTATCTTATAACACACTCTATCACGAGTTTGGAGGACTTAGTAAATGATTTAGTTCAAGAATTTCAAACTAATGATCTTCCAAAAAACACTTTAGCCCATTTCATAAATTACAAACAAAATGAAAATGAAACTACCCAAGCCTTTGTTTAATGATAGAAGACTTTGTAAAATAAATGTGAACATAACATGATGGATGAAAATCTCTTTCATCTCTTTATAAATGCTTTATTTCCTAAATTATAATATCAAGTTTGTACCATTTGTCCACGTACCTTAGAGGAAGCTATCGATCAAGCTAAAAGACAATATTTCCTCATGCATCAATTTGAGATGCCCCAACCTTCCATGGGCCCTTGCCTATTATTAAAGAAAAAAAAATATAATATTACCTATGATGGTGTTACCATTTCATATGACACCATTCACAATGTTTAAGCTATCACTCCTACCCTTTCTTTACATCCAACTCCTCAATAATTCACTAATCCTCATTTCTTAACAAGCAACATCAATGTATTTAAGCCTTTATCCTTAGATAAATTACTTAAATGTCTACCCAAGCCTCTCTCTTGAGATCTTGACCCTACTCAACCTATGAAATCATAGTATGATCATAATAAGTTCTATTGGTTTCATGCTAGTTGGGGTCACTCTCATGAGACTTGTAGACAACATCGTAATTTATCCATGGAATTTCTTCTTGGCCCAAATTTTTATCATGATTCCATTATTCATAAGCCTTAACAAGCCTTTGAGATTGCTTTCAAAGACTATAATCACATGACAAAACTCAAGCCTTGAATCAAGTAAACACTCATTTAGCTATCTATAAAAACCCCTTGCCTAATCATCAACCAATCCAAGAGAGTAAAAACAAGCCCACTTCTTATACCAATAACATAGAAAGTCTTGTTAAACCACATTTCAAAGATAATGTGGTTATCATGACTAATATGCAAAGAGTGGTGGATTTCATTGATTCACAACCTATCTACACTCCTCCTTCCCATAAGGCATATCATGTTATCTAAGATTCTTATCCAACTCATTTAAATGAGTTGGGGAAAGAATATATTATTTATTTTGATGATCCAATTTATGATTCTCCCTTGGATGACACATCTCATACTATTTCTACTTCTCTCCCACCATCTTCCAATACTAATGACAATCCAATTTCTACTAACACTTCTTCCAAATTTCAATATCAATCCAAACCAACTACTTATTCCTCACCATACAATTTACAACCTTCTTCTCAACCTTCTCCTTCTTATCAACATAAATTCCAATACTCTTCAGATCCACCTTCCAAAGACCTTCTTAATCATTATGTACCTATATCTAACAATCTCCTTATGGGTTATGATGAATGGGATCCCATTGCAGAACTTACTAATCTTACATCCTAAATACCTTTTCTTGAACTCATGAGGAAATCACCATGTCATAAAAACCATCTCATGCAACTCTTATTTGAGATGAATATCCCTCTCCCTCTTCTATTAAGATGGGGGGCTACTTTATCTAGATCAGAGGATAGTATCTTATAGAAATGTGAAGATATGTCCATTAATGTTTATGAAACTCATGAAACTTCTCTTTCTTTACGATTTATTATCCCATCTATGATTCTAAATGGGATTCTATTTAACATAAATGATCTTCCATTATTTATTAAAATCTAAATAGATGATATCCAAGTTAAGTGAGCCTTGATTGATGAGGGTTCTGACACCTGTGTCACCTCCCTTGATTTCATTAAGACCCTTGGGTATTCTAAATGTAATCTAAAGTTTACATGTACCACATGCCAAAGATATGATAGAAGGAAAATGCCTCCTTTAGGGTGTGTGTGGATTCCCATTACCATCCCACCTATCACTGTTCATGTGCAGGTGATGATCTTCAAATTTCCCATTTCATATAACATCTTACTTGGTAGGTTGTGGACTCATCGTATGCGAGCTATCACATCTTCCACTTGCCAATGCATAAAATTTGATCACAATGGATCTATTTATAGGATTCAAGGAGACATTAACCCTTGTAATTTCAAACAATTCCAAGATCAAGGTTCCTTCAATATTCCTACTCTTAAATTTTTTCTTAGTGTTTCATTCCATGAGTTTTACCATTTAAACTTTCCTATCAACTCAACCAGAGGTTACAATGGGCATCCTGAGCTCATTGGTGACATTCTTCCCAACCTTTTATATTTTAATGATGATGAACCCAATGAGATTAACTTAAAGATCAAAAAATTTGATCTCTCACCTCATCTCATCTTGTATCCTCCTTCTTCCTTAAAACCTCATTCTAGTCAGCTTCTTTGTGATGACATTCCCGTAGTCTTAACTAAGACTAGGCACTCTATTCACCAAGCTTCCTTCGATGATAAAGTCATCCTAACCTATGCCATCGATCTTCATACTCTAGATTATGATGATGGCTATTATTTAGTTGATCCTTTTTTTAGGTGGCCTTGTCCAAGCCTATGATGCCTAGATTTTTCATTACTACTCTTCTTTACTTGAGTCTTTTCATGAATCTCATCATTATATTTCTTTTATTATTCTTGATTCTTGCATTTTTCCTCTTTATTATAGGGTAGAGATGGCATTTTTACCTCCAATTTTTGAGGAACCACTTAGGACTATGCTTTTGGATCATATTATGATCAGACCTTATCACTTTTCCATATCTATGGAAGTCCTCCTTAGACCTTCTATGAATCTCACCCCTCCTTCAATAAGGCCATCTATAGTTAAGCCCATTCTTTTTTCCACTCTAGTCGAGCCTATTTCCTCTCCTACTATTGATTATCCTCTTCCTACATCTCTTCTTAATGTTCCTTATGTTGAGCTTAGTTCCACTCCTTCCCCATCATCACCCTTCATTGATGATGGTTTGCTTCCATTGCCTAAGATAGCTCCTTTTCCCACCAAATGGGTCAATGAATCCTCTTTAGCTACTTCCATTCTTATTTCACCTCCTTCTATGAGTGCTCCTAAAACCACTCACAAGTTTATATGTTACTTCCACAGGACAAGTAATCACTCTTCTACCCAGTTTCATAAGTTATGACAACATTTTGATACCTTGAATCCTTCTTCCCCATCATCATATAAAGCCATACCTCCTTCAAAGGTACTTTTTAAATATTTACCTAAGTACAGTGAGGTATATTGTTTATAGCACCTATGTGGCATGCATTATTCCAATCATTTATGTATTATTCAATAACATCTTAGAGATCACCTTGTATCCATCTCTAGACCTTCGACCATTCCTCCCATAGGTTATTCCCATAATAAGGCTCCTCCTTCTTCTCCCATATCTCCACCCCTAGTGGTTCCATCACCTCTTGTGGCCCCTTCACAACCTTTTGTGCCTCCACCTATGATTCCTAAACTTGTGGACCCTCCCTCACCTATGGATCCTTCTCTACCCATGAGTCCTTCACTTGTAGACCCTTCTCCACCTGTGATTCCTTCTTCTCCCATAGATCTTATTTCCATTCATTCTTCAAACCAATCTTTTCCTAACTTTCCTCCTTATCATGATCCTCTAAGCATTCATACTTTTTCAATTAAAGATATCAGAAGAAAAGTATTTGCCTAGTATTCACTGAAGATTGATGAGACCTGAGCAGTAGTACACATTCAGCTTCATACAGACTTATCTAATGTATGTGCATAGATTTACTAGTATTTATGATCACATGCATGGTGCTTTCTCATTTATATTTAGATTGCACATGTGCTCCAATCTTATTTTTATCTTGATTATATCATTTGACACTATGTCAAATTATTTTTTATCTTATATCATGTTTCTCCTTCTTGTTATACTATAGTTATCTTATGTTATTATTTTACATTTTTGCATATACTTGTCTTTTCCCTTATCATTATTTTATTTTCCTTTAGATTTTTCCTCAAAACTCTTCCCTTATGTCATTATAATTGTTTGATTTCTTATCTTTATTTTTCATATATAGTTGTCATTGTGACTTGGTTATATCTACCCTCTTCCCTTTGATTACTATCTCCTATTACCATGTGATCAGTTAGCAAACAATCTTTCTCATTATTGTTTCCTTTCACCAATCCTCCTTTGGATCTCTTTTTTCCCTTCTTCCTTTTGCTTCAAACTAAGCATGTACATGGTTTAGACTTGAGATCACATTCTCAGTTCATTTTCAAGCCTAAGTACTCTAGTCAGTATTTTATCTTGGGTTACTTAGCTTTCTTTATCCTTAGCCTACAGCTCATTCGTGTGTATCACTATCTCTCTCATGATTGGTCATTCCAAATCCATATGGAGGAGGAATCTTGAAAATCCTTCAAAATAAATTTAAAAGCCAAATCATTCAAATCAAAGGCAATTATATCAAAAGACAAAAATATTAAATATTCTTAAAAGTCAAATCACACTAAAAGACATGATTCAAAGCACATCTCCTTCTTCTAGTTAAAGCTCAAACTCCATAGTTGGCCTCATGGTAGATCCAAGGTCCTTTGGGGTATAGTAGGCCAGTAGATTAGAAGAGGAGAACAAAAAAATTAGTGCTACCTACTTTCTCACACAAGTACCCAAATCTTCATAGTAGACTGATGGCTCTGTAAGAGGTCCTGAGGAGTGGGGAACACATTGTGGGAAGGTAGGTCCATTTTAGTTTTCCTTATACCAACCTACCATCATGATTTGATATTAGTAGCACACCTATTTTCCTAAAAAATTTTGTGTCTATATAAAATGGGTTTCCTTTGTACATAGAAGACCACTAGTCCCTTAGTGTCTTTTCATTTCTGTAGTATGCCTTTTTCCTCCTAAGTTATTCTCATAAGATGCCTAAGTCTTGATTATTACACTCCTTTTCTCATTCCTTTTCTTTCATGTTTCCTCTTTGGAAATATTTTTTTGCTTACTGATCACTCCCCATGGGATTTCATTTGTGAGTTACTTTGTAAGACCATAAATAAGACCTATTATTCCTCACAAATTACCACCTTTTCCATCCTATTACCCATATCCTTGATTTACCATTCCTAATGCTTCTACTTACCAATGTTATTTTGGCATCCCCTTGGGGTTTTTTTTGTGAGTTGTAGTGTAAGACCATGGATAGGACCTGACCCTCCTCACAAAATTTTCCAATAAACAAGTCATCATCCAAAAATCATGTGTCAAATAATAGATAAGATTCGATAGATTATGAGGTTACACATCATTGACATACTTCCCAATTTGATATTTAGTATGTTTTATATTTAATTCATTTTTATTTTTGCCTTTTATCTTCTTATTTTCTAAGTGTATGTAAGATTACAACCATTTCTTGAATTTCTCATACTTCCCAACTTAAATTACTATGCTAAATTTAAGACCAATTTTTTTACAAATTTTGTTTTTCTTTTATACTTCCCATCGTGAAATAGTATAATTGATTGAGTTTTGTTTTTTTTTTCCATTTTTGCCCTTTTACATACCTTCAATTTTATTACATTATTTTTCATATTTATCAATGTGATATTTAGTATGATTTTACTTGTTTTAATTTAGTGCAAAAATATTTTACATTGGTTTAAAAACAAATCCCTTTTACCATCTTCTTTGCCATTTTTCTTAGATTTTTATACTTAGTCATTTTTTTGTTATTACACATTTCCCAACTTGAACTATTATGTAGTACATTTATTTGATTGGTTATATTTTTCCATGTCCTTTTTTTCCTATTTATTTTTTAACCATGCATGTGTACTCCATAATGATACAAAATAAACCACCCCATATATATTTCCTATAACATATACAACAAAACTAAAATATGTGTGCTAGAAATAAATATATCCAAAGCATCTACATCCTCAACCATAATGAAAAAATATAACCATTATAAATATAATATACACAACCAACACTAATAAGCTAAAAAATGATACATCATATATACCATGAGTTTGATACAACATATATAACCATATACAAAACCTCAGCACTAGGGTTGGGCTCCATCTTGTCTATCTTATGGCCTAGCCATGTTGCCTATTGATGCCTTGATTTGAATCCTCCAAATGGTGAACTATAATAAGTAAGTTTTATGTTTCAATCCCTCTACCTATCCCTATAGGTATGTTATTTTCACCTGTGCTTGCACCAACTCAACTTGGGTCACTATCTATGCTTATGTCAACTAAGTCTGCATCATTGTATATGTCTACATCATCTGTGTCACTATTTCCAAATATGTATCTCTCTCATCTACTAAATCATACTAGGCCTACCTATTTTCTATACCCATCTCTACTTGTGGCTTCACCCTCTCTCTCTGCACTTATCTCTGCCACACTGCCTTGCCAGCTAATCTAAACTAGCTCATCTGAGCTAGGGTAGATGGTACACTCATATCCTATATTTTCATGGGGTTGTATGGCTATAAATTCTCATCTAGGATGTCATGGATTTCACCCCTCACTAGGTATCCCCATCTCTCCTCCTCATCCTTAGGTACACCTATAAAAGCATACTATATGGATATTAGATCACTATCATATCTCATAATATCTATTTGTATCTCTCTACTACCAAATAAAAACATAAGAAATAATTTAACCATCTTTATACCTATTTGTGTCTCAAATCCTATGATATTATCCTGAACATGATTACTTAGCACAGTGTCCTTGTCTTCTTGGCCTCTTAGTACCTCCTCGATAGGTCACCTCCTTAGCTAAAACTTGGCTATCATGGCTCATGTCCATCTCAGCCTCCATCTAAGTGGTCTCTATATCATCTCCTCTAGTACCTATATGGGATCATCTAAGATGTTTATAATCTTCACTCTCTCCTATCTCCATCACCATTGTGTCCTCGTTGGTCATTACTCATCTCCCTATGGGAATGGTAGTGGTACATTTAGTACTACTACCTCCTCCACCATCTCCTCTACCACTCATCATGCCTAACTAGTCCATGGTCACTCTTGACATGGCCTTAGTGTCAACCTCACTATCAATGATCCAAGTTCCCTCTTCCCTCATGGCTCCCTCATATATTGAGCCCACTAGTTAGGCATTAGTATTACTATTGTCAGATGAGGTAGACCCATCTATCCTGGCACTTGTGCCACTAGATTTGACTCTCTCCACCATGTATAGTGTCTAATCACCTCTCTCCTCTCTGGTACTAGTGTAACTATGTGCTAGCTCACCCATGTAGCTATTATGTGCCTATACAACTACCACATAATGTATTTAAAAACACTTTTCAAACTTCAATTCTTCCATTTATTTTTAGACAGATTCCTTAATTTGCCTCTATCTTTGTTTCTACTCATCTATTTTGAAAACTATAAAATGCATTAGAATCATGATGATTTGGAGATTATTTTCCAATATCATATGTTTATCTTCCATAAAAAATTATTTTTGGCTATTTTTTGCACTAACATCTATAGGTTTTCCTAGTGTACTTTACATTGGACACCTTCATTTTTTTATAATCTACTTCTTTATCTATGGCACTAAGGTAAGTTAAAGGTATGTGTTTCTCAATACAATTCTTTCATTTATCTTATTTTTTTCTTACTACACCATACTTATCATCATCATTATGTGTTATCATGTTTTATTTTGAAGCACCATCCTATGTTGCACTTATGTGACATGTGATGAGCTTCAGCTGAGGCATATGTATATACATAATATTTTTAAACTTTTATTGATTATTGACACTTTGCATTTTACAATAACCTATCAATTCTTAATCTCTCTTAGTGTAAACCTTAATGGGTGTAGCAAGAAAGGGGTGGGCAGAACATTAGTGTTTCATAAGATTATCATTCCTTTTACCACTTTTCATCCACACTCTAGCCTCATAAAACCATTAAACCTAATCTTATTCTTCTTAGTCCTATCCATTTCAATCACTTGATATGTTTTATCCTTAATTTATTACCTTAATACCTTTTTGACCTATTGGTTGTGTTATGTTAACCAGGTCAACCTTGTATAGTTTCAAGACTTTTTCTCTCTTTTAGTTTATTGGCCTCTTAGTTGACCTAGTACATACCTAGAGAGTTAGCCCCAAAAATGTGCTAGGTCAAATGGGTCAACCTAGCATATTTGACATTCCCAAAATATTTTAGGTCAAGTTAATACTATATATATAAGGTCATTTACCATAATTTGATAAGAGTGAATAAGTGTGAATAAACATTTGCCTATTGACCATTCTACTTGGGGAATAAATCTTTAGGGTTTAATGCTTTCTTTGGAGCTTTGATCTCATATTATGGATAAGTATTTTGGATGCTTGGATAGGTTGTGTATCCTTGATCTGATTTATCTTAGTTATCCTTACATACCATGACAATCTCTTGAAAATCACCTTGTCCAAGGGGAGATTGAGGCTTGTTGGGTTCATCTTTAAAGGTAAGTATTCCTGACTTTATTCCTCCTTTGTAAGAGTAGATAGATAATACATTTTTATTCTTCTCTTCCATATATTAATATTTTGTATACATTAACATGAGTATATGTCTTCTATACATGTTTAGTTTAGTTGTTTATTTGTTTTGATTCTAACCCCCACTTTGTGCCACAAGCTTTAGTGCACACTAGATTAGATTTACTTTTATTGTTATTATATTAGTGAAATATTAAATCATAGGAATATTTTAGGTGTTATATGTGATTATGTTATAATATAGGCTTTAGAACCCTATCTCACATGGTGTGTTGTCACAAGTGATCCCTTAATTGGGTCATTAGTCATGCTCCTGCTTAACAATTGTGTGTCCCCCAATAAAAAGTGTAGGTGTGCTCTATCCCATCCAATCTAGGATTGATTTATGGACATGATTCATTTTTTATTGCATAAAAACTCTAGATCTATGACAGGATTATCTTTGGTGGGTTGAATTAGTCTTCAAATTTTTGCTTTTTTTCCAAAACCATAGTATTTGATCATAGTGAATTTATACAACTTGTACATATAAACTAGTGGATTTTCATGCAAATGGTTAGAACAAAGTGGTAAAAACAAGAAATATTAACTCACACATAATAATTAAGGTAAAATTATTCATCTTCTACTTTATATTATAAATAAATTATAAAATGCACATTCAAATCCATTAAGAGGGAGATTATTAAGGGATAAATAAGGTCATTACTTGGATATAATGAACCATTCTATGGACTCCTCAATATCTCTTTAACACACGAGGTGTTACCTTTAGGATGACCATATTTATTTTAGTAGTAGGAGTTTCATCATCATTTCTATTAGGGACCTTATTACTTCTATGATTGTAATCACTATTGACCTCAACCATAATTGAAATTTTAATATCCTCATTTGAAAGACTTCTACTATTATACTTTTTTATCATTCCTTTTATTATATACTCAAAATCATGATTTGGAATATGATATATTTCAGCCATAGTAATTAAATCCTCTTTAAATTCCATCTCATACATATATCTTTGATCATCCATTAATGTTCTTTATTTTTTGCATCACTAACTTTGACAAGAATAGTAATAGTACACTATAAATGAGGCATAAATCATGTATCACATCATTCCAAAACAATTGCTCATCAGCTTCCATAATATTTTTAGTAATGCCATCCAATACATCCTTTTCAACAAGCTTTTGACCTTGTTTTCTATCTTTAAAGAAGGGTTTTCTTCCATTATTCTATCCCTATATTCTATCTTAACCAAACCATCTTCCTTAATCAAAGGGCCTACTCTTGTTTTGGATCCTATTTTGTGACATAGTAATCCCTTTTTTATTTTTTCCACTTTGTAAGAAATATTTTTCAAAGCACCTTTCATTTTGACCATTTTTTTGTTTATAATTATCAGCTTTGGAGAAATTTGTTTCTAAGGTGCCAATAATTTCAGTTCTCTCCTTTTGAAGGGCTTACTAGTGAATTCATGGCCATGGTATAAACTTATCTCAAATTAATAGGATTTTAATCATTCAAATAGAACCTAAGTTTAACTTTAAATGCATCATATTGAATGACAAGACACAAAGACTCATTTAGCCTCATGTATTTAAGGACCCTTATAATAACCTTAAAAAATCTATTTTTAAAATATTGAACACTCTCATTGGGATGTTTTCTAATAGTTTTTAAATATCATATGAGTAACCTAAGATTTATTTTATCCCCATTTCTCATCTTAAATGATCACTTAAATTCATCTAAAGAATTGATGTTTTATGATAGGAGATTCCCATAACAATCCATTTCACTTTCTTTTAATGTTTGTAAAATACCTTCATCATAATGTCTCCATGTTGTAATTCATAATCATCAGTTACTTTGATAAAGGATTTCATATGCTTCTCTCCTAAAATAGCATTATTATCTTGAAATTTAAGTAGTTTTTGCCTTAAATAATTAGGGAAAGGATAATGAAATCTTGGTATGGTAGATAAATCAAGTTTAGTGTATCTTTATACTACCATAGGAGGATGGGGTAGCTATGGATTTTAACCCTAAAAATATGGATTGATCTAGTTTAGATTCATGGGATTCTAATTATTAATGTTTTGACTAATATTTGAGGCTATTTTTGTTTTATTGTTTATTTAAGTAGGAACCTTTATTAATTTTTCATCCTAATACCACAATTTTGATTAATAAACTCTAAGGAATCTATTATATTATTTCAAATCATAGTGATATTAGTAAACCAAACTCAAAAGATGATATACTTCCTATAGAATCTTCTTTGTGAGAGGGATTATGTCTTAATGAAGGCCAAGATTGATCTCCCCTTTTTTTTTAAATAGAGGAGATGAACATAAATTATGATCTTTGGTAGGACATATCTCAAATACAATTAAAAATTTCACCCTTAGAATAATCATCATGGACCTATTATTAAAATCTTGGACACTCTCAATGGGATGTTTTATATTACTTTTTAAATTTGAGATGAGGAACCAAGGATATGTTTTATGCCCATATTTTATCTTAAGTTCTTGCTTAAATTCATCCCAATAATTGATGCTTTGTGCATGGAGGTTCCTATACCAACCCCTTTAATATCTTATAATGTTTGGACAAAGGATTTAATCATAATGTCTTCATGTTCTAAATCATAATCATTAGTTACTTTAATAAAGGATTTCATAGGCTCCTCTCTTAAAATAGAATTATTCCCTTGAAATTTGGGTAATGTTTTTCTTAAACAATCAAGGAAACGATTAGGAAATCTTGGTATGGTAGAGAAATCTGAGCATATCTTTGTATTTCCATAGGAGGATGGTGTGGTTATGGATTTTTACCCTACAAAAAAGGATTGATATGGTTTAGATTCATGGGATTATGATTATTAATGTTTTGATTAAGATTTGGGGTCATATTTTGGATTTTATTTTAGTGTCTATGTAGGAACCTTTGTTGATTTTTCATCTTAATACCATGGTTCTAGCTAATAATATCCAAGAACTCTATTATACTTCTTACTTCAGATTCTAATGATATTTGTAAACCAAAATCAAAGAATTATATACCTCATAAAAAATATTATTTGTGAGAGGAACTATGTCTTAAAGACAAATATTGAGATCTCTTTTTTACAATATAAGAGATTCATATAAACTGTAATATTTCATAGGAAATATGTCAAATGTAGGAATGTTTTTCATTGAGGTTTATTTTTTCTATCACTATATTTTGGATTATCTAACTCTTTAGAAGACCACTAACCTTTTTCAACCTCTTGTATTTTTACTTTCTCATTATTTCTATCAAGACTTAACAAATTATATTCAAAAAATATATGTTTAAGATAAGAGTTTTGATAAATATGAGGTTTTAATGGACCTCTAAACAAGATGACTTATATATTAGAGAAAAATTTATGGATCAAGGTATTGATACAGTTTCTTTATATGATTTACCATTTAAATATGTTAGAATGGGCCACAATTGAGGATCTACTCAATATATTCAATTGCATGATGTGATTACCTGTGTGTAGTAGCAAAATTAAACATGACCTAGAAGAAGCAATTGCTCAACAATCAAAAGATTATTATATTATCATTAAAATCATTAGACATAAAAGCTATAATAAGGTACAAGATATATGTGAAATATAAACATGTCCTCACTTCCTCATAAATGTGGGATTATCTTTCATAATGATCTAAAAGACACCTAAGCAAGCTAAACTAAACCTATGTAGATAAAAATCATTAAATGGAATAAAAACCTACACTAACACCACCCTTAAGCATATATTAGGTGGATATTAGAATTGGGTCCTAGTTTAAAGGCCTGATGAGGTATTTAAGTATAATAAAACTCCCCCTAGAGGAGGTTTTTAGATTTGTGTGAACCCCAAGAAGAACCTATAAATAAAGATACTTATTCTTAGTGAAAGGTTTGGTGAATATATCAAAAATTTACTCTATTTTTTAGATGTAGAAAATATCAATGGCTTGCTCATGGATGAGATCACAAATAAAATTCATGTGAATCTCAATATGCTTGGTCTATGATGTAGAACTAGATTCTTGTAGATCTAGATTATGCTTTGGTTATGGTAGAAGTTGATTGTTGGTCATCAAAATTGGATGTCAAACTCAGTGAGAATCCCCTGAAGCCAAATAGCCTCAGTAACAACATTAACATCTCCTCTATATTCTACATTTATATAAGATAAATAAATATCATTATTCTTCTTACTTGACTAACTAATCAGCCTAGAATTGAGGGAGAAATGATAGCCTAAAGTAGACTTACAATTCTAAATATTTCTAGCCCAACATAAATATATATATATATATATATATATATATATATATATATATATATATATATATATATATATATATTTGATTTCAATTCCTACTCTGTATTGAATCCTAAAACTATGAGTACCTTGAATTTAGTGTAGGATTCACTTTGATACTTTTCAATACAACTCATGTGGTTTTTACATGATCTAGAGACCATTCCCATTGTATATGAAATGTCATGTCTAGTGTGAATAAGGTAGATGAGACTTCCAATAATTTGAATACAAAGTAACACTAACCAATAAATATGGTCAATCAACCTCAAAATTCACACTAGATATAAAATGAGTCATAGTTGGCTTATGTATATAATGGAAAGTGAAGTTGATCTATAAATGAATCTTAACTCAAAGAAGATAAATCAAACTAGTCATTTTTCTTGTTGGTACATTTAAATAATCAAGGTCATGACCAATATGGATCTTCTAGACCTAATTAATGGGTATCTTACCCAAAAATATCATTAGAGAGGGTTCCAAAGCCTCTAGTTAAGTAATACCACACAATAACCCTAGTTAGGTCTTATGATTTGTAATAAAGTAAAGTAAATCTAATTTAGTGCTCACCAAATATTATAGAATAAATGGAGGATAATAAACATGAAAATAATTCTACTTAATTTAATGTAAAGTTAATCTTAAGCATTGAGAGATAAATAAATTCATAAGCCATTACACATGCAAATTTATCTACTAAAAAAAGAGGAGTAAGAGTTAAGAATAATTACCTTGAAGATGAACCTGTCCAGTCTCAACCTCTCCCTTGGCCAATGGTGCTTTGCAAGAGGTGGCTTTGGTTTGTAATTATAATAAATATAGGTCATATCTAGGATATAAGACTTCTTTTAAGCATCTAAAATACTTTTCAGGATTATTCTCCAAAGGAAATATGAAACCCTAAGTAATTATTCCTCAAGTAGAATGGTAGATAAGTAAATAAAGAAGCATAAATGAATGATTATATCTATTGTAAATGAGTTTAAGGATGTGTTTATATATCCTAATATAACCCTAAACCCTTCTAGATTTTTAATCAACACAGTCAGCCCAATAGATCTAGCTATTTATAAAATAGAATAATTAGGTTCCAGACTAAGTCAATTGGGCCGACTTAGTCTCATAACATGACCAATTCCAAAAATAAGTTCAGCCCATTCAACTATGTTTGGAAGATGGTAAAAATAGGTTTGGATTAGGTAGGGGCTATTTGAGGTGGTGAATTTCTTGGAGGAGTGTGTAAGGGAGGTGTCAAATCTTAGGGAAACATATAGGATGGAGAGAGACTTGTGTTGGTTTTAAGTGGTAGTACAAGGAACAATAATATTGTAAACCACCAATAGTCCACCCACCCTTTTCTTGGTACACATTTTAAGGTGTACAATCAAAGATATTGAGTGGATTATTACAAGAGATAAAGCATCAATAGTTGATAAATTTTTAAAAATATTGTGTGTAGACATATGCCCCACTCAAAGCTCACCACTTGTCATGTAGTTGTAACATGGGATGGCACTTTAGGAAAAGAGCACAGCAACACATAATGTTGAGCTAAATAAATTGTAGTATAAAGAAAATAAGATAAATGAAAGGATAGAATTGAAAAATGCATACCTTTACTTACCTTAGTGTTGTAGAGTAGAAATGAATTGAGATAAATGTAGAGGTATCCAATGTATGGAGGTAAACATACAAAATAAGTGAAAATTTTAAAAAACAAATATATTGGATTACTGTGAATAAAATTATATGCATCAAAAGATGCAAAATAATTAAAAAGACCCAAAATATAGTAAAATAGAGGAGATTAAACTCCCACAAGTTAGAATAGAGTTATGATATTATAATATAAAAAAGGCCCTAAATAACCAACATAAATAGAAAAGAAATAATAGCAAAAATAAAAGGACACCCAGTAGCCACCTAATGTAAAGGATGACACCAAAAACTAATAATTACTTTACCAAATAATCAATCACACTCCTATTAGTAGTGCTTCCCACATCAAAACCAATATCCAGATTTATTTCCACTGTAATATGTCCCACAACAAAATTTGAGTCCATTACAAGTCCCAGTTAATCTAAAGAATTGTTATGTGGAGGAATATAGCATTCAACCTTTCCAAGAAAGTACTTCATATTATTGGATTTAACATATTCTAGGACCTCTTCAATGTCTATTTTACCACCTATTTCAATAATATTTTCAAGTTTTTAGGCAAGAGTATTCACATTGTCATTGATCAAATCCCAAGTATCATTTTGATTATCAATATTCTATTACATGAGGGGGATAACATCATGAAAAGGTGATTGAATAAAGGCACTCCTAGTATAACGCAAGTCAACCTCAACATCATTATAATTAGCTTCATGCTCAACATATTTTTCCAAATAATCATGAGTAACTGAACTAGAGTTTTGACTAGCCATAATCACATCTTAATTAGCAATAACCCAAATTTTGAACCCATTCTTCTCAAAATCAAATGAATTAACCAAAGTATAAACATGATCATCTACCTATTCAATTTAATCCTCCTTAATTTAATCCTACTCATATTTTTAAAAAATAACTTCAGCATTAGAACCATGAAAAATGCCCCAATTTGAATGAAGACTAAGTTTAGGGTAGCCTCCAAAATCAATCAAGAAATCAGAAGTAACTTTCAACAATTCAATGCTCAAGAACTTTTCCAATTATATTTGTGGCACCTTAAACAAAGATAATAATGAATTCAACTATGAAGTTACTAATCACTTTAATTTTTACTTGGAAAACATCAAGGTTCCTTTGCCTTCATATAAACCATAATATTTTAATGGAAAAAACAAGCCAAAATTTGTGAAAAAAAGGATAAACTTTATTTTTGGTATACACATAACCAAACATAATATTAAACCAACCAATCTCACATTCAAAGACCAAAAACTAACCTTTAAGATAATGATTCCAAATTTTAGTAATATATGGGTAGGAAAAGAAAATGTGTTTAATGGATTCAATATCAGTACAAAAGGAACAATAAGGTTGACCAAAACCACTTTTAACCAAAACTTCACCCATAAAAAGTTTATTATATAATAGTAACTATCTAAATTAGGATTTATTAGGATCAATATAGAAGGCCTAAATCATATTGAATCTAAAATTATAAGAATGAAAAGGATCACAAACATGCCAGATATGATTGAGCGAAATAAATAGGGTTTTGGAGAGAGAGATCTTATCATACAACATTTTAGTGGATAAATCTCAAATAGATGTCCCCTTTAACCATTAAACATTGTCCCAAACTTCATCCTCATCATCCATGACATAAATAGTGCTCACACCCTATAGGGATTTGAGAAACAAAGTAAAATTCCTTTGTTGTGAGGAGTGAATTTGAAATCTAGTTAAAATTTTCCATCTAGTTAAAATTTTCCATCTAAGAGGCCTATCCATACTAATCTTAAAAGTCTCTAAAGTTTCTCTACCCTTTAGTGAACTAATCAAAGGTAGAACATCCCCTGGTGAGTGTAAAAAGCCACCTATTAAAACATAAATTCCACCATAAAGATATATACCCCTAGCAGCATGTCCCAAACCAACTAAAAACATGTTTAGCATTGATGAAGGGCTTAACTAAATCGCAAGATATCCAAATAGAACCAATTATGTAGGAGCCTACAATTTTAACTAAAAAATACCCTATAATAAGGTCAACAATATTGAGACCTTTCCAGTTTGGTTTACTTTTAGGGAATCATATTAAAATATTCTTCCTAACTAAGACTCTTAGAGGATCTTCTCCTTTAAATGATTGGATAATCTATTTAATATAAATATTAATGCCTTGAATCTTGAGATCTTTCAAACCAAGGCCACCAATTTTTTTGGGCTTACAATAGAATTTCTAGGAAATAGTATGTATTTTCTTATTTCCTTTACCATCCAACCAAAGTAAATATCTAATAATTTTATGAAACATATTAACTTTTTATTTATTAAATATCCAAAAATAATCATAATATATACTATAAGAAGCCAAGACTTTTTGACAGACTTGAATCCTACCAGATAAAGAGAGTAGGTGACTTTGCCATTTCTTAATCTTTTTATTAATCTTAATAAAAACCCATTCCCACATAAGTTTTAAAGAGGAAATGAGATTAAAGGGAATAATAATATATCTAAACAATTTATCAAGTATTTTTCACTCCCAATACCAAAATTACTAAGCCAACAAGAGGAGTGTATTTCCAACCCAACATAAATGACTTATGCATAGCCACTCTAGAACTAGAATTAGATCAATAAATCTCAAGCCTTAAGGTAACCCCAGCCAAATAATATTCCTAAAGTTTGAAAAAAAGTGTAGTATCATTGGCAAAAATAACATCAATCAACTCAGATTCATTAGACAAACAAATCCTTTGAACTGGGGGACCCATCTCAGCACTTCTTAACAAGTAGTGTAATTATTCTACCACAAGCACAAAAAAATATTGGGATAATGAGTATCCTTGTCTAATCGATCTTTAAAGAGAAAAAAATTAAGTAATCTTACCATTAACTTCAAAAATTGTAGAAGCATCTTTTAAATTAACATTAATCATTCTACAAAATCTGTCTTAAAACCCAAAAGCTCTCAACATTCTTTCAATGAAGGACCATTTAATTATATCATACACTTTCTCAAAGTCAAGTAGAATCATACCAACATCCGAATTGTAATATTTGTCCCAATACATATCCTCCTAACTTGTGATAAGTTTATCAATAATATATCTACCTTCAACAAAACCAGTTTGAATTTTAGAAATAATCGAAAGAAGAAGGGAAAAGAGACATTTGGCTAGGATTTTAGCTAGAATTATATAAGAGACATTTAGAAAAGTGATAGGTCTCAAATTTTTGAATTTATTTGGGTCACCATCCTTATGGATGATCTTAATAACACCTTTGTTGATCTCTAGGCCCAAGGAACTAATAAAAATAGCTTCATTATAGACCTTAAGATATTCATCAGAAACCCAATCCTTATTAGCCTTATAAAATTTAGTAGGGAAGCCATCAATACTCAAACATTTATCATCTTTAAAGGAATTAATATTATCTTTAACTTCATTCAAATAAATATCCTTATCCAACCATCTTGCTTTAATCCTATGAAACCATTTTTAGATACATTGATCATAAAGAATCTTATTCTGCTCAATTTGAGAATTGGTACCATATGTTAAGAAAAGATTGGAGTAAAAATCATAGAATTCCTTTTTATATCAATAAGATCATGAGAGATATTACCCTCGATGTCAATGTTATAAATCTTGTTCTTTTGGTTCTTAATTTTTTTAAAATGAAAGAAACATTTGGAACACCTATCACCAATTTTGAGCCAAGTCAAATGGGAGAGAATCTAATCACCTTTGGTAAGGTAGCTTTGGGATTGCATGATCTGATAATTTAGGGAATTGAGCTTATCCAAAATCCTTCCATTATAGTGGTTATTTTAAAGGGCACTTTTATCTAGAATTAGCTTTTCCTGAGAGATCCTATAATTTCCCTTCTCTATCTAGCCTTAATTTAACCATAGGTTCTTGCAAAAAAAATGGTAGATCCATACAAGAGTTCCATTTCACAATGTTAGAGTAGTATTGAGAGAAATTTTTAATAGTATAATAAGAGTTGAGACCATCCATACATCCTTGGTCATTTAGGTGAGAGACATCAAACTTATAAAGACCTTTCAAAGAAGTAGTATCTTTCTCAACTTCATCATTCAGGAAAACAACAATATCAATGGGATGGTGATCTAATATTATGAAGGGAATGGCATTAACAACATTACCAAAATTGTTTAGATGTACCTGTAAGAAGTCACCATTCAATTATAATTTTCCAAGCTTGGAATAAATCCTTTTACCATTAGTATGTGTAGACACTAGAAAACCACACATAATGGTTTTAGATGTTGAAACACCCCTAAACTACCTCAAGACCCCCTAAGGACCATCCCCTAACCCTTTAACCACAAACTTAAGTCTAATTAGCTGACTAGCTAAATTGGATCACTAACCCACCTTGACCAAACTTGAACTTTGACCCTAGACCATCAATGGTCACCCTAACCATTAAAAGTTAGGCTTGACCACTGATAGTTAGGTTCCCACCACCTAAATAGTCAAACTCCAATCAACACCATCTTGTTTTTTTATATTTATCTCATCTAAATAGTGTGCAAGCCAATACATGTAAAAGCTAAATTTGAACTACTTGTTGAATTTATTGTTAACCTATTTTTTCACCTCTCATTCCTTCCTATAAAAAGAGAGGAAGAGAAGGTGAAAGGGATACACATCTATAATTGATCAATCATCTACATCTAGAGCTAGAGCCTCTTGCATCAGCACTTCCTTTTTCAATTTTTCATCACTTGAACCAGTGAATCAACAAGTGTGATAAAGATCCAAAGTGCTACTACTCATTGGCCAATAACCAAGTATTGTCACTCTATTGAAATTACTCCAAATTTTACCAATGGATCCTTTGACCCTCCCTCAAATCAACAACTAGAAATTTAAGTATCTATTTTCACTAATTAATTACTTTATCACCATTTCATGACCAACCTAGCCCAAATCCACTTTCTGAATTTCCATTTTGCAACCTTACCAAATCACTTTCTTGAACTAGATCAAAACCATAGTAACCATTGATAGTCACCCTAACTACCAATGGTTTATCGCAACCACTCATGATTACCCTAACCATCGATGGTCACTATGTGACAAATAAATAGCAAGCTAGTTTTACCCACTAGACTTCTACTAAATCCCATTCTAAAACCCTCTACCTAATCATAAAACCCTACCCTATTTTACAAACCACACCTGATTCATTTGGCATTAATATCAACTTATTTATTACCATATTTAGTCAAATTCACCTATCTATTTATCAAGCACTTCTTGTGTTTCATTTTAGTATATTTTGTGATATATGCAAGTATTTTATCTTTCATTTTCATAACTTGATTGTTTAAAAGTGTGGATTGATAACCTCAAAGGAATCTCATGCTTCTTAGATCTAGCTTGATAGGTAATCCACCCTACTATCTAACTAATCAACCATTCTTTTGAGTGTTTTCTTATCTGTAGGTCATTCCTCCCAAGCCAAAGAGGAATATCTACAGTCATCTAGATCAATGTACATAAAACATATCAAGTTTTTATACCATACCCTTCTCAAGTTTCTTTTTTCTTATTCTAATTAACATAAGCAAAATTTCTTTGAAATATTCTAGGATGCTCGGTGGGACCCTTGAGTCTTTTCTTGGGTTCATAGTTGCATCTAGGTGCTTATTCTTCTTGTCTTTACTCATACAATGAAAATAAATTTTCATTTTGGGCCTAAGATTGATTACATCCATTATTTGTTTGCTTATTTTAATTCACATAGCTTAATTAATAAATTGAATTAATAGTATATTCATTCTTATCACACACACAAGACCAAACCAATCACACTTAATTAAGTATAAAAACATTGACATAAGGCCTGAATTAGATTTCATTACTTAGTGGTCACCTTTCCCAACCATCTTGCTTAGATTTTAGCACCAAGGGGAGAACCAACTCATCTCTCTAGTTGAGTATAATATTTGTCAATCAGTATATCTTGGCTAAGCATCTGACACCCTTATCTTTGTGGTGTGTAAAGTGAAGGGGTAGGACCTAATATCAAGCCATGTATTGATTCTAATATAGATCCTTTTGAGAGCCTAAACACAACCTAAAACCAACCATAGACTTTTTTTATAGTACCCACTCTATAAGCCAAGTTTAGTCACACAATTCTTAAAACTTAAGGCATGAGCCACAAGAGAGACTAAAAAAAACCTTAGGATTTAATGTGATTTAGTGTGTATTCTTCCTCCTTGACTTTTCTTATCTTCTCTTTGTTTGATTTGTGAGATTATTTATATCTTCTTCCTTTCTTTAGCTGCATGGTTTTAAATAGGCAATAACTAAGAAACCAAGCAAACCAAGACCCACCTCCTAATCATCTATCTTCCTCTTCTCCCTCATCCATGGAGTACATCTCAGATGCAAAGAGTTCTCTTCATCCTTCTGGGAGTCTTACCATCCCTTAGATGGTCATTCAAGGTAATGAAAATTTTTCCACCTTTCTATATAACAACCCCATATCCCTCTAACATTACCTTAACACCATATCCCACCATACCCCTACCTTAGTTTCACCTATTGACCAGCCCTACAGCATGCCATTCCACCTTATGGATGACACTTATGTAGCCACCATCTCCACCCAACCTCTAGTCACCCAAGGATCATCTTCTACCAATAACCCCATTGATACTACCATTCATAAGTGACTCACTCAACCAAGCAATAGCCAAGCACCTTCTTCCCCAACTAATAATCCTCTTATTATAAGAACAACCCAACCTTTGAGCATTGGTACTTCCCTTACTATAGGAGTACCCTTTACTAGTGCTACCACCATTCCTCCCATTTCCAACCTACCTACCTCCACTCCATTTTAGAGCTTGGTAGTTCTAATACCTTCCACCCTTCCACCTATCAGTACCAAAGTTACCAACTACCCTTTATCTACAAACCCAACAATGCCTCCTCCCCAACCTGCCCATTGTATAAAACTTGAGCTATATCCATAACTCATAAGGGTATGTACCTCTACCTTCCACCCAACCACCTATCTCCACATATTTTTATGTGACATCATCCCAACCACCCATATCCACATACCAACATTTGGTAGCCTCTCAACCCTCCACCACTTATACATATGTTACACCAACCTAAACCCAACACAATAGACCTTACAACTATGGGGATGCACAACCCCAAACTAACCTTGTCAAAATGTTAATGGATAAAATGACTACTTTGGAATCATCCATTTTTAGAGCTCATAATATTTTGTCATATGATGAAATATCTAATGAACCAATTCACCCATCCTTCCCCATTTGACCATATCCTCCTTAATGGGAACTTCTGAAGTTCTCAAAGTTTTAGATTAAAGAGGAACCTCAACATCACCTAAGAGCATTTAGGCATTCATGTTATATGATTGCCTACAATGATGTCTCCTTCTTCGTACCTTCCCCATGTCTCTATCAGGTCTAGCACTAGATTGGTATAGTGCTATTACAAATCACTCCCTCTTTTATTTTGCCCAACTAGCTTACATTTTCATAGATCAATTTTCTATCAACATCTTTAAGAGAGTCTTCATCACTAATCTCTACTCCATTCATCAATTTGATGATGAATCCATTGTTGACTTCATAGCTCATTGGAAAAGTTTGATAAAACAACTCTCCTTCTCTCTACCCCAACCTGAGCTAATTGAACTCTTTACCCAAGCTTGTACCAAACATATCTCCTCTACTTTATGGGTCCAAAGCTTTAAGACCTTGATGAAGCTTATACCATGGCATGAAAACTAGAGAATAAGGCCATTGATGAAGGGATGTTGAAATTGAGAAATAAAAACTCCAACTTCAAATCATATGAGGCTTCCTCCTCTAAACCTAACAACCAAACCAACACTAACTCTAAAAATAAGGGAACCAAAAATTCATTTGTCCTTAAGACTACCCTTCCACCTTTTATCAACCAATCTAACACTTCTAATTCCTCTAATCAAAATACTAGAAACCTAAACTGCAACACCTAGAAGTAATTTACTCCACTTGGAGATCTATATGCTTCAATCTTGGAGAATTTTTTAAAATCCAATAACATATATCTTTCCCCCATCAAACCTCTATAGCAATTTGATTCCTCTCATCCTATACTAGGTTGGTACAAGGAGAATGAATTGTGTGCCTTCCACTAAGTCATTAGACATGATGTTAGTAGGTGTAATACCTTCAAGAACATTGTCCAAAATCTCTTTTACAATGGATAAATTATGTTTGATAACCCCAATTCACCCCTAAATTGGTCACTTGACATATTTAGACAACCATTTCTTACACACGCTCCATTTGCCAACAATGAAAATAAAGTATAATCTTCTCATGCTCGTGATGCCCATACTATCAATATGGTTCTTGGTGAACTCATTATTAAGGAAACCATTGACCAAATTACCTCTTACCCTACTCCACTTATTGAGGTAGTGAAGTCACCAACCTCTCCTTTGATATGTAGATCAGAGGAGGAAACAATTCCCACTTTATCATTTTCCTTAATCATACAATAATCCACTCTTCCTTTGGTAATCACTCCTAAGGAAGAAACCACTTTTCCTACACCTCCCATCAAGGAGTTACCTTCCCAAATATTAGATCCTTTTAATCAAGAAATAGGAGAGGTAATCATTCCTTCCCCTCAACCCCTAGATCTATCCTTTAAATATACTATTGAGGGATTCAGACCCATCTATAAGCCTTTTTCTAGACTATTTAAAAACTTAGAATTCATATCGGACCCTAACCTAGATTAGGCCATCTTTTGGAAACAATTTGGACTCCCTTATAGAACCAAGTAGGAGCCTTCTTTATTAGAACAACCTACCCTTTCCACTATCAAATCCAATATCACCACAAACTAACCAATAAACACCTTTACCCATCAAACTATGGCAGCACCATCATAACCAAACTCACCTAAAGTCACCAAAATATATTCTACTATTCTAACCAAACCCACTAAGAACCTTGGAATATTTCCTACTCATAACATTACTCACCCATTATTAAAGTTAGATCTAAGCCCATTAAACCTATCAAACAATCCCCAAACTAAGCTAATGAAGAAAGCAAGACCACCTAGAAACCCAAAAACCAAAACTCTACTTCCCCTCTCCACTTTGCCCTATATTCTAGGACATCATCCCTCTACCTTAATTGGGAAACCAACCATCCCAATCAAAACACAAGCATCACTTTTGGTTACACTGTCACTCTTACTTTCATCCACACCTATTTTCACTGAGCCACCCATGAACATACCTCCTATCTCCCAACTAGCTATAAACAAACCATTTATCACCCAAATGTCTACCCTAAAACCTTCTAACCCCAAACTATCAATCATTCTACAAAAACTAAAACCATCCACCAAGAATGCTCATTTACCCAAAACCTCTACCATTAAGTCCACTCCTAAAAGGGCTTCTACCTTAACACCTAAAACCAAGACCCCTACACCTTTTCCACCATTACTCGAGGCTTACTCAAACATCTTACATAAGATACTATAAGAATCTTGCTCAACCTTTCCACCTATAAAACCATTTAACCCACATAGTCCTAAACCATCTTGGTATAATGACAAACTGATATGTTCATACCATAGGACACCTGGTCATGACACAGAGAACTAAAAATCTCTCTAATTATTATCCCGTCAGTTGTATCACAAAGATGACTTATTCTTAGATGAGCCTCTTATGAGCCCAACATCAATCCAAAAACTAGCAACCATTGACCAGCACCTACCTACTCCACTCTCACCTCAGAGTGAAGAGGAACTTATGAAATCATCTAGTCTAACTCCTCCCCCAATCCATACCATCCATGTGGTCACATGATCACAAGACCAACCAAAAGATAAGGGAAAGATGGAAGTGTCTATTACATGTACATGTCCCTCTTCCACCACATAGCCAATACCAAGCACCTTTACCTTTAGTAAAACCTAAAGTATCCATCTTAAGACCCTCTCACTCCAATCCATCTGAATCAATACAAGTAATTTTGAAATAGCTTCACCAAATACCAATAAATATGAGTTTATATGAACTAATCAATACGTCACCCCATCATATCCAAGCAATGGTAGAATTATTGTAATCTATAGAGGTTAGGTTGAAAGACCCACAACCTCTATCAACCTTTGTCAGAGCTCTTCACCTTTCCAACCTTGTTACCTTCAAGGATTCAAAAATACCTTCCATCCATACAGATGACCCAGATCCTCCCCTCTTCATTATTATGTACAACTAAACCTACATTAAGTGGGTCATGATTGATGGGGGTGATAATATCAACATTATCTCCTCCCATGTATACAACCAACTCAAATTACCTGAGAAAATCATATCAAAAACCTTGGTTATACTCTGATTATTTAATGATTCCATGACTATGACTTTAGGAACTATTATCCTTCACATTTGCCTAGGACCCCATATGCTTCTTGAGCTCTTCTATGTAGTGGAAGGAGATTTTAGTATAATGTCTTGTTGGGATGACCTTAGATTCATTTTATGGGTTGTGTGTCATCCACCTTACATTAGTGCATCAAATTTGAGCATAAAGGTCAAGTTATTACCATACAAGCTAACCCAAGTCATTTCATACCATGCAACATGATGTACTAACCCAATGACATTATCCTTCCTTTATCCAACAGGTCTTCATCAGTTAAAGATGAAACCCCATATTATTCTACCAATGAAGCATCTACATGTTCTTCTATCCCTTCCACCCAAATTCCCATAATGTATCCTTTGGAATCAACCTTCTAGCATCTTTTGTTGGGGGAGTATCACCTTCTAACACTAAACACCTTTCCTCCTCCTCAAGAGTATGGGAATCTTGACCAACAAACTGGTTATGACCCCAATATTGAAACCATTATTCCTTTCAAACCCTCAACTTATCAAACTAATTTCATCTATGTGGGACTTGATTAACCCTTTAACACTTATGCCACCTCTTTTTCACCTCTAGCTTCTCCTATCTAGACAAACCAGACTTTGCCCAAACATACCTTTATAGGTGTGCTTAAAAAGGATTTGGTCTAGGTTAGTACAAACATGGGCCACATAGGTTGATTTCAATAAAAACCTAAAACCTCATAAAAAACATGGCCTTAGTTTCATGCCACATAAACAAAAACCCAACCTACCTCCCATTGCCATCATTGATGAGAAAATCTCATCCTCACCATCCACTCCACCATTGATAGCTGAGGATTTTGACATCATCCCCCCTAACTTTTTTTCATCAACATGATCAATATTAGACGCCTAACTTATCAAAATTAAGGGGTAACCATAACCATTCCTCTAATTAACCCTAAGATGATAGGGGATGACTCTCCTACCATTAACACCATTTATTGTTAGGATGATGATTCCATTCTCACCTATCTTGGTACACCAGATTCTTCTATCCATAAATCCTTTCCTCTTGATAATTTTACCATGTTTAATGAATCCACCATGGATATCAACTTGGGCACTCTAGGTAACCCATGCATTATCAAAATTGGCCAATCGCTAAATTCCAAGGAGCTTCAAGACTTCCCCTCCTTCCTAAAAGACCACAACATAGCATTTGTTTGGTTTTATAGTGACATTTTAGGAATCAACCCCTCCATCTCTACCCATAACATAGTCACCAACCATGATGCCAAGCCTATTATTAAAATTCTTCGATGAATGAACCCTTGTATAGCCCTTCTCATCAAAGAAGATCTTTAATATCTCCTATCCATTAATTTTATTAAACCCATTAACTATCCCCAATGGGTCTCAAATGTTATACCTATCACCAAAGCCATGGGGTGACTTCACATATGTGTGGAATTTTGTGACCTTAACCTCATTTTCCCAAAAGACAACTTTCCTCTACTAAAATTTGACTAGCTAGTTGATCTCACAGCCAGCCATGAGATGTTATCTTTTATGGATAGATTCTCAGGTTACAATCAAATCCTAGTTTCCCCTGAAGATCAACACAAAACCACCTTTATCACCCCATGGGGAACTTTATGTTATAGGGTCATTCTATTTAGAATAAATAATGTTGATGAAACCTACCAACATGCAATGACCTACATCTTCTATGACCTTATCCACAAAATTGTAAAAGACTATGTTGATAAACTTCTTAGGAAATCCAAATATCATAAAGACCATTTCATCATCCTTAATATTATCTTTGCATGACTTATCCATTACCATGTTTTTCTTAACCCCAAGAAGTGTATTTTTTTGGGTCTTTTTAGGAAATCTCCTTGGATTTAACATCTCCCTTTAGGGAATCATAGTAGATCTAGCCAAAATCAAAGCAATCCTCTACACACCTCCTCCTACCCACCTCAAACAATTCTACATCTTGTAGGGGAAGCTCCAATCTAGTCATCGCTTTATCTCCCAACTTTTCGACTAATGCCAACCCTTCCATCACCTTATCAAGAAAAATGTATCTTTTAAGTAGAATGACAATCAACTTAAACAATACCTTTTGTCTCTACCTATCCTCACTACTCCCAAGGAATATCAACCTTTTTACTTTTATATCTCCACCATCAACCACTCCCTAGGGGCAGTGCTTGCTCATTGGGATGAAAAACATAAGGATCAATCCATCTACTACATTAGTTGTATGATTATAGAGTACAAGACTTTGTACACCCATACTAAGAAGCTTTTCCTAGATTTGGTCTTTGTGAAAACCAAACTTTTCCACTACCTCCTCAACCACAAAACCTATGTCATAACCAATATCGATCCACTCAAGTATATGCACTCCAATCCATCACAAAACCAATGTATGTCCAAGTGGCTCATGCTTTTATCCAATTTTAACCTTGAGTTATTTGAATAGAATTCAATTAAAGGACAAGTTATTATCGAACAATTGGCTTACACACCCTTACCTAATGATCAACCTCCTCCTCTTGAGTTGTTAGATAAGTCCATTACAACCCTCTCTTAAGTAGACTTCACCTATCAAGTAACCATGTTCTTTGATGGATCAAAGTGTCAATGTGGTGGGGGATCCAGCATCATCCTTATTCCCCTTCATCATAAACCTTTTCCTTTATCCTTCAAGCTACATTTAGAATATACCAACAACATGGCTGAGTATGAAGCCCTAGTCATAGGCCTCCAAACTACATTAGCCTTAAGAGTCAAAATGATAAACATATTTAGTGACTCTTAACTAATGGTCAATAAAATTAATGGCTCTCACCAGTACAATAATGATGTATTGTAATAGTAAAAATAACTAGGTGATGTACTCTTATCCTTATTTTAACACTACCATATCCAAACCACCCCATGATCTACAAACAAGATTGTAGCTATGATGGCTTCCCTCACCTCTCAGATCTCGTCTACACCATCTAAATCTAAGCTATCTGTCATTATCCACAAAATTACCCAACTTTATTATGTTAAGAACATTTAGCCTAACTTGAGCTAATTGATGAGCATTGTTTAGTTCCACTCACTCATCTTTGTGTCTATCAATAATTCATCAAACACACTTATAAAAAACACCTTAAAGTGTAAGAATTCAATATTAGAGATCTCATCTTAAAGGAAAATCAACATGTCACAAATATGGAGAAAATAAATTGAGGCATGTTTTCTTTCAATTCATTTGGACCTTATATCATAATGTACAAGTATGGATTAGGAACTTATTAGTTATCCTCTCTGGATGGAAACCTAGAACCTAATCCCCTCAATGTTTTGCATATGCATCCTTTCTTTTGTAAAAAGGATCAAAATCACATTTTTTCTAACCTAATATCATCCCTTGCTTTTAAACCACATTCATATCCCTATTTTAGGGACAACTAATTAAAACTGAATCATGTGATTATCCCTCACAATCATAGCCTAATCTTGAATAATGGGTACCATGGCTCTACCCATGGTATGATTATCATGTTGGTTTCTACCCCTATTATAGGATGGATTCCCATGGCATTTTTCACCTAAACCTCTTTACACATAACCAGCCTTCTTGTTCTATTAGTTTTACCTTCATAAAAGGTATACCTTTAAGCCTTTATAAGAAAGTCTATGTTAAGATTAAATCAAACAAGAAAAATCAAAGTCATAACCACAAGCAATCTTAGGTCATTCCTAGCATTCGTAGACTATTCCCTTGAAGGATAGTTTCCAAAAACATATCAAAATTGCTCAAAATAAGGTAGACTTCTCTTATGAAGGATATCTACCAAAAGCATTGAACAAAGCACACAAACTTAGACCACTCCCTTGAAGGATGGTTGAGTAAAGAATTTGTCAAAGCATAGAAATTTATTAGAATCTTCCTACACCAATTATCTTTTCAAACCCTCCCAAGTAGTAATGAAATAGCAAAAAACCCATTATCAAACAAAGCAAAATAATTTTGAAAGGTGTAATCAACTCTCATTAGTAGACTTTCCATAATGATTAGTATACACCTTATATGACATAGACTTGTTATCTTAACTCTTTGGTAATCTCCAAAAGAGGCATGCTAGTCTCACAATAAGGTTCCATCTTCATCCACCTCCCCTTCATACACTATAAGCAAGGGATTTTTTAGCTTACTTGACATTAGGTGATCAAGACACCTTTTAACTAACTAATACATGCTAATGCAAAACATTCAAAGGGCTTATGTTCCTTAAGCCAATCCAACTTTAGTTTATTCTAATCCTTTCCAAAGAAGAGCATCATGCCCTCTTATTATTCTCTCATACTGGTTGATATATTCACTTAGACATTTATCTCTTGATTATCTTCTCTTTCTCACATCTAGTTTTGTTATTTAAACTTACTTTATGCGTTTCACTTTAATTTTTAAAAAAATGACCATAATCATAACCACATCACATAATATCATCATCAAAATCCATAACAATATCATCATATCATAAATCATCCATGATCATAATCATAATAAACCATATCCACCACATGTCTAAATCTAAATGAGGAATCATATATTCATTAAATTTTAGCATGAGTACCACACAATATCATCATAGAAAATATCATCCATGAATAATGAGCATCAAGAACCATAAATGTCACAAACATGATCATAATCATAAACAACATCACATTATCATCATAATCACATCATAACATCAATCTATATCAAACATCATCATAAACATGAATAAAGAAACATATCATCACATGCCTAGATAGGTAAATCCACATCCACATCATCATGAGCATAACCATAATAAAAAGTAATCAACATGAACATCATAACCATGAATCACAATCCATATGCAAAGATCATATCTATAAATCATGAGTCTATAAATCACATAATCATCATCATGTATACAAAAAATACACCTCTCTCTCAAAATATACATCTCACTACATTGGCTCGCAATTTAGTATCAAAAATCATATACATAATAAGTATAATGTCAATAAACAAACTAAGAACCTGAGGTACCAATGCCTCTTGGTGCACCACTACCTCCTAAATCCTATTCTCATGTACCTCCATAGCTACCTATAGATATGGCCCACTAACTTGGTGTCATTATACCTACACCTACTGTAATCTTAGCCCTATATTCACCTCATCAAGGTTCATCTAGATAATGCCTAAAGACTAAGGCATCACAATACCATAGTTATTCCAATGTCACTAAACATCTTTGCATCAAGATATTCCTTGTTGGTACCACCATTTATAGTACTCCACTTCCTACCTACCATAGAGAATCTCTCTCCTATGTCAGCAAGGCTAGCTAAGACCTATCCTAATATATCTCACTTGTAATTATTACCATCTAACCCCACACTACTATTAATGATGCTTATGTTACTTCTAAGGATGCCTATTTTGTGGCTAAATCCACTTGTGCCTAGCCCCTCTTCATAGTCACTACCTATACATCTAGGGTAACCCCTGGGATTTAAATCTATTACCCATCTCCTTTGACATCAACATCCACATCTTGTTGACCCCTATCCTTAGGACCAATATTAGCTATGGCATAGAGTGTCTAGTACCATGTAGGATACCCATTTATGACACCTACATCATTTATCTATATCCTCACTAATAGTTCCTCATAGTCAATGAAATCATACACTGGTTATGGAGTGGGCAATGGGAACTCTACATCCTCCCTCATGTACCTTAGGAACACCCCATAGATACCATACACCAACACAAACTATCATTGTACCCTATCAAATGGTATTATCTCTATCTCACCATCTCATTTGTTGTATATCCATCTATAGCTCTACAAGGATAGAGTGTGTCTCCTATAATGTGCCCACCCAAGAAACCTAACATATGGTCTCTAAATCACATCTTAGACGACTAAGGCATCTAGTTGGCCTCTAAACTAGTTAATGTCGTGTGACCCTCCTCTTAGTCCTGAGAGAGCATAATCACTCCTCCATCACATGTATCCAACTCAAAAACCCATGTGATCATAACCCTCTCATGGTAGTCCCATCAGTCTTAGCACCCAGATGTGCTTATAGGCCCAACAATGGAGAATGAAACTGATACTAATCCCATACCTGTTATGGGCTCAAAATCCTGTCCCATCAGTCTCAGCACCTAGATGTGCTTATAGGCCCAACAATGGAGAATGAAACCGATACTAATCCCATACCTGTTATGGGCTCAAAATCCCCATATCTCCTTATAAATCTAAACCAATAATAAAGGTGCCCATGTAAACACTATGTGACCCAATAACATCTCCACAAGCACCCCTACAATAAGTAAGGAAATCCCCTACTGCTAGAATTAGGCAACATGTAACACATCACCGGAATCATCATCATGGTAAATATCCTCCTTGCATCCCTATCCCTCTAGTTAGGTGGTATGTAATGGAAGCCTCTAGAATTCCACCTCATAAAATCTAGGGCATCTCTATACAAAAGCTCCATAAGCCCATCCCACTCCCCCCTCTCAATGTAGTAGATTGTCTCTCCCTGTATGGGTAGTCACATGATCCTATGGATATCCTCAAGTATAATATTCAACTACCTTATAGGTATGTGGTAGGATCCCATCTCTCGATGAGTGCCACTAACATTATCATATATCAAGGTACATGTTGGTAATGCATCATACCATCGAGGCCCATGTCCTCCATGTATGCCCAATCATCATCAGTCATACCTCAATGAATCTCATCAAAAATTTAGGGCACTCTATCCCTCATCTAAATCCTCTCATGTGCCTAAAAAATTTGATAGCAAACAAACTTAGTTATCTATACTATTTTAGCCTATGAACTCAACCTCTTACACATACCTCTTATGTTAATATATTCAACTCAAAATAATTCATATCATGACCTATACCTATGACTCATCTACATCACTACACTTAACCTATCTGATTTAAATAATCCACCTTTAATTAGTGCCTATCAACCTTCAATTATTACCCCAACAATCAAACTATTAACCTTATTTATTCATAACCCTCACCCCTTTACCTTTTACCACTAAATTTTACACTAACCCTTAGCCATTACCTATCAAATAATTCACTATCTACTATTCACAAAAGCCTTTACCAATAAACCTTTTACCATTAACCTTAAAACTATCTATTCACACAAACTTTTCAAACATTTCCAACCTCTATTAACCACTGATGGTCAGGGTGACCATTGATGGTTGGGAGACTAACTATTTATGATCCCCACATAATGACTATAGACAGTCACTTGTCGACTATCAATGGTTGGTAGTGACTGGTGATAGTTGAAAATGACTATCAATAATCACTGTAAAGTGACTGTAAGTGATCAAACTAAACCCTATACACCTAAAACCCCTAAAATTTTCTATCAAAACACCTTCCAACCCTCCTTACCCTTACCAATCTAAATACAAACTCTTATTTTATCTTTAAATTGAAACAAATCTATCAAAACCTAAACGTAGGTAAACCATACCCAACCCACCCTCAACCAATCACAAAGAGCAAATTCAAATCAATACATTTGCAAAATTAACACTAAGCTATCAATTGAATAATAATGCCTACCTTGTTCCTTGACCATCATCAAGGAGAAACTCTAAGGACCACCACCTAGCCTCATGCTCTCCCCCATCCATGTTGCATCCTCATCAGGTCAAAGCTCGATCAATTCAATCCACCTCACTCAACTAATCACACTTAGCAAGGCCATCCATGTTTTTTTTGCTAAATGCCAAAAACTATTTTTCGAGGGTAAATATGCTCAAATGAGAAAAAAGAACCCCCAGTGGTCTTTTTTCTCTACCCTTTTAGGGTTGACACCTAACCACTAATGGTCATGGTGATTGTTGATGGTCAACCCTGTAGATCTTCCATGACCATCAATGGTCACAACATTTGAGGTATTTTTTCCTCAAAATTAAATTTTCAAGAAATTTTTTTTGTGAAACATAACCCATTACCAACCTCTAGAATTTTTTCCTTCCTTTCCAACTAAACATTACCATGTCAACCTCACCAATTTTAGTTTTGGCCCAAAATTTTGAATCTTTTGCAATGACCTTGCCTTGGTCCTTTTGATCATACCAACTACATTTCCAAGTTAAACATTTTAAACTTACACTGCCTTGTGCACACTTAACCAATTTATGTCTTCATGAGAGCACTTCCTACCTTGGATATCCATGAAAACACTATTTTTTTCTAAGATACTTGGGTTTACCATTGTATCCCAACCATCACATACAGTCATGCATTCCACTTGTTACTTATCCTCCTAGTACCAACCTTACCTAGTCATTACACAATCTTGGCTATCACACGTAGTCGCACTTCATACATATGTTTTCACTTTAGTGCCCAACCTATCAACCACCAACTCAACACTAACTTAACCACTCATCAAACCTGCACTCAATTTAGTTTCACCTCATCGATTCTTGGTTTGAGGGGGAACAACTCCTTCCATGCTCAGGGCAACCAAACCTTAGACCTATAATCTATTTTTATTTTTTATCTTACTGATACAAACTACATAAAAATAGGGGGGGAAATTTAGACACTAAAAAACTACACACAATAGTTATATATGTCTAAACACCCCTAGATTACCTTGGGACACCCTAGGAACCAACCCCCAACCCTTTGACTACAAACTAGAGTCTAGTTAACTGACTAGATAAACTAGCTCACTAACCCACCTTACCCAAACTTGACCTTTGACCCTCGACCATTGAATATCACCCTAACTATTGATGGTTAGGCCTGACCATTGAGGTTAGGTTCCTACTACCTAAATAGTCAAACTTCAATCAACTCTATCTTTCTTTTTTATACTTAACTCATTTAATTTGTGTGTGAGCCAATGCATGTAAAAGTTAAATTTGAACTGCTTATTGAATATCTTATTAACCTCTTGATACACCTCTCCTTCATTCTTATAAAAAGAGATAAGGAGAAGGTGAAAGGGATTCACATCCAAAATCAATCAATCATCTGCATCTAGAGTTATATCTGCTTGTATCAGCACTTCTTTTTATAGGTATTCTTCATGTGAACCAATGAATCAGCAAGTGTGATAGAGATTTGAAGTGTTATCACTCATCAACCAATAGAAAAGTATCATTACTCTACTAAAATTGTTCTAAGTTTCACCAATAGATCCATTGACCCTCCTTTATATTAATAAACATCAATCTAAGTATCTATTTTCACTAATTAGTTACTTTATTACCATTTCATGACCAACCTAACCCAAATCCAGTTTTTAGATTTCCATTTTTTAACCTTACCAAATCACTTTCTTAAACCAGATCAAAACCATAATAACCATCGATGGTCACCTTGACTATCGATGGTCTATATAAGACACTGATGGTTACCCTGATCATTGATGGTCACCCCAACCATCGATGGTCATTATGTGATAGACAAATAGCAAGTTATTTTTACCCACCAGACTTTAACCAAATCCTAATCTCAAACCCTCTACCTAATTAGAAAACCCTACCCTATTTTTTTAACCACACCTAATTCATTTGTCATTAATATAAATTTGTTTATTTCCATAATTAGTCAAATTCACCTATCCATTTCTCGAGCACTTCTTGTATTTCATTTCAGTATCTTTTATGATATATGTAAGTAATTTATCTTTCATTTTTATAACTTGATTGTTTAAAAGTGTCAATTGATAGCCTCTAAAGAAGCTTGTGCTTTTTGGATCTATCACTCTAGGTAATCCACCCTACTATCTAACTAATCAACCATTCTTTTGAGTGTTTTCTTATCTACAGATCATTTCTCCCAAGCCAAAGAGGAGTATCTAAAGTCATCTAGATCAACGCACACATAACATATTAGGTTTTTTACCATACCTATCTCAATTTTCTTTTCTTATTATTCTAAATAACATAAGCAAAATTTCTCTAAAATAGTATGATTATTACACCAAGTGAATCATATTCCTTTACTCTACTTTTTACCTTTATGGAGAGGGTTAATGACTCTATGCATTCTCTTAAATTTATACTATAAGAATAGTTCATTACCTTTCCAAGACTGAGATTCCCCCTGATTTATCTTCTTTCTCCTCCACCATATTAAAATCCACCCCCAAACAACTAAGGGACATTCTTAAGATTGGAAGCAATCTAGTTCCAAAGCTCAGATCTCTCTCTATAGTCATTAGGAGTATAGATATTACAAAGATCAAACCATTTATTATATTTTTCCATCAGAACCCAAATAACTATATTATAGGGAGAGAATCCATGGTTAATAATGCAATCTTTCCAACCAGGATTAATCAAGATGGAGGCCCCTAGTTTACCTCTCTGATGGTTGGTGAAAAACTAGAAAACATTTGGCCAAATAAATTTAAGGACCAAAGAAATATGAGATCTCTAATTTTTGACCTTTTAAAGAAATAAAAAGTACAAATTCTCTCAATAATACTTGAATTACCTCATAATAGGTTTTATATCAGGGGATCCTAATCCCCTTACATTCCAATTAATAATCTACATAGACAGAGGGGGAAGGTCACTTACCATGGCCTAGGGGTTTACCCCCATTTTTGTATAACCTTATGAAACACTTAGGGACCTTATTCTCTTTTGATTTTTTCTTATTAGACACATCACATCTTGCAAGGGAGATGTCTTTAGATTTATTACTATCATTCCTAGAGGCCAACCCATGAAAAAGAACAAAAATATCAGTTTTAATCCTTTTACCACCTCCTTTAGACTTCTAATTATCAGACACATTAGGATCCATATGGGGAAAAGGGAAAATAGTAGTAGGATTAGGAGAGAAAACTATATTATTTTTATATTTTAACATAGGTGAGATCATCATAGGAGAAGATTCGTCACCATTTTCTTTCAAATTATGTGGTGATAAGCTATTAAGGATACATTATTTAGCATTAAGGGGATCCTCTAAGATGATAACATATTAATTAGAGAGATAGAGTCCTTAAAATGGGTAACATAATAATTCATTGAAACACTTTAATCATGGAAAGCCTCTTCTAAATCATCAAGTAGGACATTTTGATAATCAGACATGTAGGCCTCCATATCAATAGGTGGTAGGGAAGAGTTACAGAACGGATGGTAGCAATTAGGAAAATCATTGTCTTTCTCTTCAAGTTCTACTAAAGTAAAATTTCCCCAAGGACTCATCAATTGAGGCACAATACTTGAGAGGTTCATCTCTAAAAATGGGGTTTTTAAACATTTTTAGATCTTCTTTTGTAAATAGGCCCATCATATAGTCATCCTTTTGAACTACTTGATTTTTTTGCTTATAAATACCAACGTATTTTTTAGACAACAAAGGGTATTTATTCCTGACATTCCCATATTTTTATATAAAAATAGGCATTTAAACCTCCTAGTCCTTTAACATCACACACATTAGAGACACCTTTAATTTTAAAAATAAGTGATTCTTAGAAAATATCAAGTGGTTCAAGGGAAATTAGAACACTAACATTCATATGGGTCAAGGAGCTTCTTATGTCCTTAATTTTAAGGACTTCATCTAAAGGATTTATAGCTTAAGGAATAAAAATCCAAATTTTAATAGGATCGTTTTCAATGTTTACCCATCTAGGGGAAGTTGTGAAGACTAGATCATTATAATCCATGATAGGGTTTCATGGGACTACCTTAAAAATAGATTGACCAACATTCCATAGGGTTTTATTGATATACCTCATTTATATATTATATTTTTTTTAAAGAATCATAAAAATTCCCTTTTGAACCATTATATAGAAACTAATATAGATCCTTATTTTCTTACCCCACACTATGTTGAGCCAATTATCAAAGAAGTTTCTAGAAGGAAGATATTTTTTATTTAAACAGACAAAAAAATGCCAACATTTTTAAAATGAGTTTCTTCTTGCACAAGGTCTTTTTCCATTTAAACATTTGAAATTAGAGTTAGGGTTTTCTAAATACTTGTGTTCTTACCAATTTGGGCCTTGATGCACTCCCTTGCTCCATCCTCAACCTTGATGCAAACACTGATCACAAATTTGTTTCCTCTGAATGCTTCATATCCTCATCCTACCATAGAATATCACTAAATAATGTCTTTGAATTTCTAACCTTTCCTTTACCTTCTTCAACTGAAATTGACTCACATCCCTTGTGTGGTAATCTTTATTAGAATCAGAAGCACTACATATTTCATTAAAATTACCATCCCTTCACTTCTCACATGTTTGGGACCATATTTTTTGTCACTCACCATACTCAAATGCAATTAATACAGTTAGCTCTATTTTCTCCAAGGGATATAGGAATAAAAAAAATATGTGGAACGATGAGAGTAAACATGAGGTATCCAAGCAATAAATAAAGGCAAAGTAAATTTAATGATAAATAAAAACACACAAGCATAAAAAAAACCAAAGTTACCAAGGACATCTAAAAATAAAAGAAGAATAACACAAAGGGATTAAAGGTAACCAATGTGAGAAATAGAGATATTTGGACACCATCAATAGAGGATTACTCTTTTACTCCCCATTTCAAATCTCCAAGTACCCCTAAAATTCAAAAAAATTGAAAAATATGCATGTAATATGTAAAAACATCTCTACAATGTCAAGATTTAAAAATATATTTTGGTTCAAAAAAAGAGCTAGTAGAAATAATGTTATGAGCAAAAAATTGAATTTGGGTGAAAATAATTGGTAGTTAAAAAAATTTAAATTGTAAATATAAATAGAGTTAAAATTAATTCATTTGTAATTTTTCTATTGTGAGAAAATAGGGTTTTGAGTGACCTAGTTAAGCACTGAAAGTGACCATGGTGAGGAGATGATAGATGTGATATGGAATATGCCTAGTGATAGAAGCTAGTGTAGCTCAAGTACGTGGTGCATTAAATTTTAAAAAATAGTAATTTTTATTATAATTAAGCTAGGTAAAAAAAATTATTAGGGAAATTTTAGGTAGTAAAAATTTTCCTAGTAAATTTTTAGGTAAGCTAGGAATAAAACAAGATATTAGGTAGGAAAAGGTTGGACCAATAAATGCCTATGGCATTTATGGAAATATTTTTTAAAATTTACCACCATTTTCAAATAGAGTCGGCCCAACTGACTTGGTTTGAAATAGAAAGAGGTAAAAAAGTGGTTGATTACATAGCATAGGGTTGATGTTGTATTGTTGGGGATGGTCAAATACATAGCAGAGGACTGACATAGGTAAAAATGGATGGAGATAACTTAGTACATGTTGGTTGATGTAGTATGTAGTATAAAGCTAATGTAGTTTGTTAAATGGGGTTGTATACATAGAATAAATTTGATCTAGTAAGGAAAGATAGGAAAAGGGATAATTTAGTATAAAAAGGGTCAACTTTGTTTACAAGAATGGGTTGATTGCATAGAAAAGGGATAACATAGTTGGTAAAGAGGGTGACAGGACCAATTTAGTATAAAAAGGTCTGACTATGTAGGAAAAGGGTGGGAAATAGAAAATATTAGGAACATGATAAAGTAGTTAATTTTTAATATTTTAAGATTTTTAAGAATGTATCTTTATCATTTATATATCGAGATCTATTATATGGTGTTTGACATTTTGCAGAGATGACAGAGATTTTGGTGCATAGTGGATGCATCTTGGTTTCCATATTTATTTGAGAGACTGATAGATGATGATCGAGTGTGGCTAGCCTCCTTAATATTTAGAGACATCATGGAGATGTGAAGGATCCCTCTTAGTGTTGATCTAGTCTTTATATTCCTAGGATCATGGGAATGAGTGACTAACACTTTATGATGGGAGGTGGATGGGGATACCATAGAGGTGGGCATCACCTTGGAAGATGTCCATGATTTTCTTGGAATTCTTATTGTTTGGAATATTTTTATTTATGATGCACCAAAGGATGAAGAAAAGAGGTGAGCCTTAGCCCATTAGGTAACTAGCTCAGATAGTATTTATCTTAGATTATAGGTATACTTATTCAATGTACATATCTTTACCATTTTGAATATATAAAAAAAGTTGATAGGACTTGTGACAACATGTGTGTTATGTCACAAGTCAGATGGGAAAGTACCATTATATGCAGTAGCCTTATATCAGTCAAACCTAAATTAGGGTATCCTATATGATTTGGGATTTTATTATTTGGGTTTAGCTCATGCATGGCATGTATGCTATATTGACTTGGGGATAGAAGACTATAGGCACATTGATTGTATTGAGTAACTAGATATATAAGAGGTTTCCTATGTATTAGTCAGTTGGGTTGCCCCATGTTGTAGATGATAGTCTACATCGATGGTGAGGTGGTGATAGGATCATGTAGTACATCTTGTTCCCCATTGCCTAGCCTTAATACAGTTACTCATTAGTAGATTATATGGTATCCCTATACTAATATTATATCTAGTTGACTAACATGGCCTACTATGGCTACTAGGTTAATATATATTTGCATTACTATACACTATACCTCATGGGTGAAGCCACATCATGTAGCTCATGTACCTAGATAGCTAGGCTTACCACATCTAGTGGTTCCCCTAGTAGTGTCTGCTTATTATGCATGACATGCTAGAGAATATATAGGTAGAAGGGGTGCAAGAGTACCTATAAAGATATTTATTACTAGGCCTCATCATGTGAGACCTTGGGTAGGTTAGGTGTAGTAGTAGGGGTGGTTAGGCCAAATACAGATGATGTGATAGTATTGGATGCAAAGGGTGAGGATTCGGTGAGACTATTTGAAAGCCACAATAGGGACTAAAGCTACCACAATGAGCACCTATGAGATGGAGGCACCATCATAAGGAGAGGGTATAGGAGATAATGGTCACATATGATGCACATGAGTGATATCTCCAAGATTTATATTTTTATAGAGGTATCCTATAGTGGAGGTGTTCCGTGGTCGAACTGATAGAGAGACCATAGTTGGTGACATTGATGTTGGTAAGTGATGTTTTAAGTTTTGAATTTTTTGGATAGATCACTAGTTGCATAGTTATTTATTTACTTGGTATGGATAGATCATTTGGAGATAAATATATATATGAGATATAATATATATTTGGTTTTTTATGTTTTGTAGATATGTGTAAGGAGGAGTTTATATGGGGTACCATGGTTTGAGGCACCCACTAATATATTTTGGATGGAGTGCTAGGGCATCCTATTACTAATGTTATGGAGGACATTATGGTACCATCTACCCTAGCATATGCTAGCTAGTTTTGATTGGTGATAGAGGTAGTTTGGAAAATAGAGACAAATAGAGAAGGCCTACATCTACACATAAGATTTAGAGATGGATATGCTCAGGCCTACTAGGTATTGGCTCAGGAGTGAGATTTCCATATGGTGATGATGATAGAGCTTGGCTATGTGTAGGCCCAGATGACCAATCTAGAGGGGTAGGTTGATGGTTTGAGATCCCAAATTGTCTCATTACAAAAAACTATTCATAGGGGTTAGTCACAGGCATCTATGGGTAAAGTGGCTCAGACACTAGATAGACATGATGGAGCACAACCTTAGAACTATACACATTATATTTATACTTGTATTATGTTGTAACATACTAATGTTATATATTGATATGGGCATTGCTTGATCTATGAGTTGTATTGATGTTATTGATGGATGTATTTCTTTTCTAGCACATTTATTTTAATTTTTTTATATATGTTATGGGATATATATGATGTATGTTTTAAATTCTAGTATTATGTGACACACATACATGGTTAAAAATAAAAGCATATAAATTAGAAAGATATATAAAGAATCATAAAATGTAATACACACTAGATCACCATGGGAAATGTATAAAAACAAAAGATGAATAAATATAATACACCAAAATGATAAAGTAAAAGTAATAAATGTTTAAAACCATATATAATTAAATTTCACTAAATTAAAATAAATATAAGTCATACTCAGTAAAGATGGGAAATATTAAAATTTTGTAATAATGTGGAAAACATGTGATAACAAATGGTATGAAAAACAAACATACAATAAAGTTAATCAATCATATTAAATCAAGATGGGAATTATGACAATTAAAAAAAAATTAAGTATAAATCAAATTAATCATACTAAATCAAGAAGGGGCATATGATAAATTTAAAAAAAATGGTTCACACAATCATAAAATAAAAAGATAAAGTGAAATGTTTATGAGTTATCATAAAACATACTAAATCAAGATGTAAATGATGTGTAAATCATAATGTAAAACAAATTATCTCAAATTTATTGTAATATTGATAGGTTATTATTATGACTTGGTCATAGTATGAAATTTTATGGGAATGTTTTGTGAAGAATGCTTGGTCCTATCCAAGGTCTTCTACTACAACTCACAAAGGGAACACCAATGAGGTGGATACAAATATTAGAATAAATTAATGGGATTTAACTATTTTATGAGGAATTCTTGGTCCTATCCAAGGTTTTATACTAAAACTCACAAGGAGAACACCAATGAGGTGAGTGGTAATAAGGGAATAAATAAGGAAATATTTTATGAGGAATACCTAGTCCTATCTAAGGTATTATACTACAACTCATAAAGGGAAACCCTAGGGGTAATATCAGTTAACAAAATAATATTCATCAATGGGAAATATTGGGATTTTTGTAATGAAATAATGTAATATCCCCTTCAAATAGGGAATATAGAAAGGCAAAAGCTCTGAATTGCTTTTCTGATTATTCTAAAATTTTGTATGAAATAAGAACAAATTGTGATTTTTGTAAAATATCTTCAAATAAATAAATTAACCACAATATAATCTCATAATAACAAATCAAAGATCTTATCACTTGTTTGAATGATTACAATTACAGTCCTCTCTCATGCATATAAAATAATATTAAAATACGGTCTTAGAAACCTGATTACTCTAGCAAACTAGAAATAAACTTGCAATTTGGACTACTTGGGTTCATTGTGTCGACACACAGTCACCGATGTCAGTTATAAGGCCGTCATCGATCGATAAACTACTGAAATCGGTCTCTGTCAGTTGGCTTATCTGTTGGCATCGATCTGAAGATGGTCGATGTCAGTCTCTGTGGATCTCTGCCTGCCGATGTCGGTCTCTGTGCAAATCTGTACAGATCTATACAGACTTCATACGGACACCAATAAATCACACCCTATTTGTTTCAATTCTTGATCTGAAGATATATGGCTCTAATACAGAAAAAGCTTTATCTATATAATTTATTGAATCAAACTTAATAAAATAAATACCTGAAATACTGTGATAACTTTTGTGTGAAGTTATCTCTCAAAACTGTAAACCTCTGTGATAACTTCTATATGAAGCTATCTCTCAATTTGGAAATAGATCAACTGATATTTCATAGCCTCTAAATTGCACACACTAAAGAGTGGACGTTCTCCAATGTAGATGGAATCCTGGAACCCTTGGCTCAGTCTTCACAGAAGAATTCTTCAATATCAAAATCAATAATCAATCATAATCAATAATGGCCTCCATGAGAAACCCTTATACCTTCAAAAAGATGTGTTTGCCCTAATTAGGGTTTTTATTAAATTAGAATTAGGGTTTATAATTAAAAATAGACCAAATAATTAATATTTGATTAAGTCAATAAAATATTAATATCTCCCTCAATACATGTCCAATCCTCGAACCGTTTAAAGCTGGTGAATTAGGGAGTGATTCTGCACATGACCACACCAAAACAAGGGCACTCCACTGCATGTCAAATATCCCTAAATAATAGGAGCTCAGGAAAATGTGTTCAAAAGAGCCTGAATGAAAGCCAACTATAGGAATTCTACTAATCGACGCCAAGCCAATCTCCATCATGACCCCCTATCCATCCTCTCAGCCTATGAGGGTCGTGTAATAGGCTAATCATCAAATCTATCGATGTCCACTAAAAAAGGGGACATGACAATCCACCCCTCCTGAAATTTCTTGTCCCCAAGCAATCTCAAAACAATGAACCACTTGATCCACCTGGATCCCAAATGTAGTTATGCTCTGCATTATTGTTAATCAATGCAATTTCCTACACTATCCTCTAAAATATAACCAAGAGGAATCCACAATCATACTGGTGAATGAAACTCAACCAATCTCTAAAATCACAGCTGCCCTGGATGTGTCAATACTGCAGACTGTGTAACTTGCAACTACATATGCCCTCTACAAAAGATGGTGCCAATTCATCCCATAATGGTTGGTAAGAAACTGGATCCAATCCACACTTGCATGAAATCAAATCATCTAACTCTAGGCCAAAATAAAAATAATGAGCATATCTCACCGTATAATGCCGGTAGGAACCCCCAAACTCCGCTACTGGCTCACCATCACTGAACTGGGAATCAACAGATGAATCCAATCTCTAACTCTAAGTGGTTGTAGGCAAGATAAGACCCTATGAAATTTGATCAACAAACCCCACCTCAAAATCCCTGTGAGGAAGCATAGTAGAAAGGATCACTATAATCTCTCCACCCAATCTGCTAATAACACTAGTACCTCGGATGAGAACACCTTCCATCACCTTATGCGAGTCCAGATGAACACTTACACTATCTAGAAAATACTCCATGAATGATTCAGTGCAGTAAAAATTATATGAGGAAGCATCAACATACTCCCCCACACACCACAACTGATCTCTCTATAAAGGTGGCACAATCAACTGTACCACACTTTCATCTGTGTGAGAAGAATCAATCTGGAAACTCAACTCCACTAGTATCCCAAACTCATCAAGACCAGGTACTCCCAAATCTTGAACCTCTGAGTATACCTCCACCCTCTGAATGCCAGCATCAGACTCATCCTCATCTAACTCTGAAGAAGCTGTTGCTGAAACTATCGCATCATCACAATCTCCAGCACCCTCATCCTCTGTAACTAATTGAGAGTCCAAATCCTCATGACTAAGCTTGACCACATGTCTCTCAGAATCCTAGTGAGCCACCTTCATTACCTCTACCTTAGGCTCTAAAGCCTCTGCCTCTGACTCCTCAGAACTATCATGCTGTTCTTCTTATTTCAAATCCTCATAATATGCCCATATTACACAATATGCCTTGCCCTTAGGCCTCAAATGAAAATTGTGATTGGCATCATATGGATCTTTGCAGTATAAGCAAAGCTTTTTCCTGCGTAGACCGTTAGGAGCCTCTCAATCCAAAGGTGGTGTTGCTAGGTTGGCCTTTGAATCTTTCTTAACAAACGTAGGCCGTGTAGGCCTATCAGCTATCCTGGAATGGGTCAACCATAGTCTCTGATTAATAGGAGCACTCCTGTTATCCCCTCACTCCCCATTCTATCAAACAAGTGTGTTCATCCTCTCTACCATATTAGTGAGTCCCTATAGTTCCTGTGTCATCTCACGGTAGACTTCTCTGATGTCCTGATCATCATTATGCCTATGGCCCCTGGATGGGCTACCCTCACATCTATAACTCATGATACCACCCAAACTACTCAACAGGATGGCAGGAATTTGGCTCTGGTCTACCCAACAGGATGGCAGGAATTTGGCTCTAATACCACTATAATATCCCCTTCAAATAGGGAATATAGAAAGGCAAAAGCTCTGAATTGCTTTTCTGATTATTTCAAAATTTTGTATGAAATAAGAACAAATTGTGATTTTTGAAAAATATCTTCAAATAAATAAATCAACCACAATATAATCTCACAATAGCAAATCAAAGATCTTATCACTTGTTCGGATGATTACAATTACAGTCCTCTCTCATGCATATAAAAGAATATTAAAATACGGTCTTAGAAACCTAATTACTCTAGCAAACTGGAAATAAACTTGCAATTTGGACTGCTCAGGTTTGCTGTGTTGACACACAGTCACTGACGTCAGTTATAAGGCTGTCATCGGTCGATAAAATGTCAACATCGGTCTCTGTCGGTCGGCTTATCTGCCGATGTTGGTCTGAAGATGGTTGATGTCAGTCTTTGTGGATCTTTGCCTACCGATGTCAATCTCTTTGTGAATCTGTATGAATTTGTACAGACTTTGTATGGCTGCTAATAAATCACACCTTGTTTGTTTCAATTCCTGATCTGAAGATATATGGCTCTAATACAGAAAAAGCTTTATCTGTATAATTTATTGAATCAAACTTAATAAAATAAATACCTAAAATATTGTGATAACTTCTGTGTGAAGTTATCTCTCAAACCTGTAAACCTCTGTGCTAACTTCTGTATGAAGCTATCTCTCAATTTGGCAATAGATCAGCTGATATTTCACAACCTCTAAATTACACACACTGAAGAGTGGACATTCTCCAATGTAGATGGAATCCTAGAACCCTTGGCTCAGTCTTCACAGAAGAATTCTTCAATATCAAAATCAATAATCAATCATAATCAATAATGGCCTCCATGAGAAACCCTTATACCCTCAAAAAGATGTGCTTTCCCTAATTAGGGTTTTTCTTAAATTAGAATTAGGGTTTCTAATTAAAAATAGACCAAATAATTAATATTTGATTAAGTCAATCAAATATTAATATCTCCCTCAATACATGTCCGATCCTCGAACCATTTGAAGCTGGTGAATCAGGGAGTGATTCTACACATGACCACACCAAAACAAGGGCACTCCACTGCATGTCAAATATCTCTAAATAATAAGAGCTCAAGAAAACATGTTTGAAAGAGCCTGAATGAAAGCCAACTGTAGGAATTCTGCTAATCGATGCCAAGCCAATCTCCATCATGACCCCCTATCCATCCTCTTAGCCTACGAGGGTCGCATAATAGGCTAATCATCAAATCTATCGATGTCCACTAAAAAAGGGGACATGACAAATAAGGAGTGTAAAAATCAAGACATGGGCATTTATAATAAAACCTTAGGAAACATGAGGCATACCAGGTAAGAAAGAAAGCACTAATATTTTGGTAGCCATCAAAATATAGAGGATACCTACTCGTAATAAGCATAAAGTTGTATATGAAAATAGGTAGAATAATAAGATCAACTCATAAAGGTTACATAAATAAGGAAATTAAAATGGATTTACATTCCCACAACACCCCATTCCCAAGACCCTTTAGAGAGTCATCAGTCTATTACAAAGATTGGGTACTTATGTGAGAAAGTAGGTGCCACTATAGATTTTTTATTCTCCTATCCTGATCTACTTGCCTATTTTACCCCAATAGACCTTGGATCTATCATGAGGCCAACTATGGAGTTTGAACTTTGATTAGAAATAGGAGATATGCTAAAAATAGGAAATCACATCTTTTTGTGTGATTAGAATTTTGTATTTTATATTTCTCTTTTGATCATTACCTTTTGTTTAAATGATTTGGCTTTTAACTTTTTTTTATATATGGATTTTGTGATTCCTCCTCCATATGGATTTGGAATAACTAACATGAGTGATAAAAGTGATACACACAAATGAGATTTAGACTTTGGTTATAGGAAACTAAGTAACTAGAGATATGACTGACTAAATAACTTAGGCTTACCAATGAACCAGAATGTAACCTCAATTTTCAATCGTATGTATGCTTAGTATGTGAAAATTAATAAGAGAAAAAGGGAGATAAAATGGATCAGTGTATATAAGTAGTACAATGAAAAGTCATTTTTTCTAATTGATCATACGGTAAGGATAAAATACTAAAGGAATGTGAGTTTTATAATTAGGTCACAATAATAATTATCTTGATTTGAGTTGAAAGTAAAAAAAATCATCAAAGAGAAAATAAAGAAATCCATGTGAAATAATTGAAACTATAAGCATAATTTTGAAGCCATGAAAAATATTAATAAGCCATAAGAGAAATATAAAGAGAATGAAACCATTTAAAATACATAAAGCATAATATAATGGTTCATGCAAAAGAGATAAGTGAAATCATGTTTGATAAATAGTCAAAACTATAAGATGTATAAATGGATCACAAATCCAATCCAAATCATGCAATATAATGATAGATAATGTGAGATAAAAGCATATTGTTTTCACAAATACTAATTGATCTGATCATAAATGTCATCCATAACAACTAACACATCCCTAAGAAATTAAAATTAGATGTTATTCAAATTCTCATCAATCTTCATAGAAAGTTTTAAAAAGACTTCCTTTTACATCATCTATATATAAAACATAGGTGTGGTAGAAGAAGATTGATTCTCATGTGGTACCTCCTATGTGGGATACTCAATGTGATGAATAATTATCTCAATATTAATGATATATGTAGATCTATGTGGAGGCACATCTAGTGGAGAAGGAGTAACCTTTATTCGTGGGTGACCCATAGTAAGAGGAATAATTGATGTTGATGTATATTGTGGAAAATATCAAAGATGTTTTTGAAGCACTTGATACATATAAATATGACACGTGGTACATTCATGCTCAATATAATATACTTCCCCATATTTATGGATGTAATCTATAAGTAGCTTGGGAGGTGGGATAGTCTTGTATTTGGGTTGTGTAACGACTAGACATAATGTATCAATATATTGCCTAAGATTTTGGTAGTTAGTAAGGGAATCATTATGTGTACCATGAAAGCAATTTATGCATCTATTAGTAGATGGTGGAGGTCTACTAGTTGAACTGGTAGAGGAAGAATCCTATTGATTCTAATGTAGATGATTATCCCTATTCCAATTATCAATAACTCTATGGATATCATAATAAGGCTCATATACTCATTGTGTGGGTAGGGGATCAAGATTAGGTAATGATATAAGACCATCATTAAGGAATGGAGAATCTAGAGTGGAATATGGACTATGATCATCCATGTGCATGGCTAGTTGTGTAATGGGTCAAAGTATAGTGGCTAACATCTATGGAGGAAGCAAACTGGAAGGATCATGATATCAAGCAAAATGGTAGGGTCCTATCATGGCATGGTCTATAAGCATACTCCTGAGAGTTTTTGAATTGATTTTAGGTGTATTATATGTGTTTTCGATCTATAACTTATGAATAGTAGAGAAAAAACAAATATCAGGTACTATAAGAGAATGAATGATAGAAAAAGAACTAAAAGACTGTAATAAATAAGAATAATATCTAAGAACCTCTACATTTTTAGCTTGAATTAATCCAGCTAAAAATGGATCATCTAAAGAATAACTATCATCATAATTAAGTGTATGTAAGTCAATAGTACAAGCATCAACTATTTTATCGGTTGAGCAAGAATGGAGAATGGAATGTTTAGTTTTGGTTAGAGTAACTAGTATGTCATCAAAAGGTTACTAATGGGATCAAGGTTGAAGATATGGAGGAATTTGATCAATGATGTTAGGAGAGAGATTGAAATTTTTGATCTTTAAGCTTATCTCATCTAGTTCATCATTTTTTTAGTCTAAGAGGTTAGGAGTAATAGTTTTGATTAATTATAGATGACCATTATAACCTCTAGTAGAGTTGATGAGATAGTTAAAGCGTTAGGATTCTTGAAATGGAACACTAGGTAAGGGTTCAAATGTTGGTATTTTAAAAATACCTCATTATTGGAATTTTTAAAAATTCTAAGAGTTTGTGTACCCTTGAATATTATATATATCACAATTTCAAGTAAATACTACACATTAGCAGGAGAATGAAGTAACTACTCTCATGTAATGTGTCTAAAGTCAACTAAGTAAGATATTATATGAAAGTGGAAAGTTAAATATCATGAATTTCACACAAATGGTGATAAAAGGAATAGTCATTATTAGAAACAAGATGACTGAGAGAGGGGGGTGAATCATTATTAAAAAATTTCATTCAATTCCACTTAACCATTCTAACAAGCATGTATATCTTAGCAAGCATAAGCGTCAAATTATAAGAGCGTGAAACACATGAACACAACATATACATGGGAAACCCTCTAGGGATAGAAAACCCACTAATTAAAAAAATGGAATATATTCCTATAATATAAACATCAACCTTTAGTGAATAAATAATTTCACATGGAGCACCAACCCTAACTAGTTCATCACTGACTCAGCTAGGTTTTAATAAGCACCCACTTGTAAGGAGACAATAACCCCATAGATGACTCAGCACCAACTCAACCTCATAATTGTTTGTTCACCTTAAAAAACACTTTTTTATTTTACAATATATGATGATCTACTCCTTAATCTCTTCACTCACTTTAGTCACCCTCAATTTGACCTTCAACCCTCTTCACTTAACTAGCCCTCTTCATGGCTTGATTAGGTCTTTTAACCTTGATCCTCATATGTAGAACCTTTATTAGATATTCATAACACTTTTTTCATGGTCCACATGCCCTCTTTATTCTCTCTAAGGATATATATCATTTTATTATACTCTTATTCTCATCCACACTTAGCATCCTCTAATCATTCATAAAAATAGGCCTAACTACCTTGTTTTTCTACAAGTCACTTTATCATATCCTTCTAGGTTAGATATACATTAAATAACTTAGGTCAGACATGAATAGGTCTTTTCATATTAAAAATAACATTACTTAATCATGAATCAATCACTACAATAGGTTGGCCATACATTAATTAGCTCTTACTCATCTTTTAGACTTATGGAGACCTAAAAGGCCTTCTTAACAACACATTACCCTTTGATCTTTATTTAAACATATATAAACACCTCACACGATAGTAAAAAGTAATAATCCACTCCAATATCCATTATCCAACTTAAATTTATGTCTATAACACCTTTTAGGTTCAATCATCACTTGAACCCTTTCTCAAATCACTGCATATAAAAGGCTTGTGCATATATAGAAAGTTTGTCTTAAATAACTAAGGCATATACTCAATTTTGACAAACAGCCATGGAAAAAAATTACATTAATAAAAAACCTCGTGACCTCAATTTCATTAAAAACTTCATTTGATGCTTAAACTGAGGTAAAATAGGCTCAAACACTTCTCTACAAGATGTTCACTCTGAACTGGCAACTGACTCCAAAACATAGTCAAGGAAACATGAAAATCTGACATATGATTTAATGCATTCAAGGGATTTTAATACATGAATAGGATATTATAACATCCTCATAATAATCTCAATAAATTATATCATGATATCTAATGAAAATGATCGGTCTTACAAACCAATCTATTGACCTTCTCTTTCACAGACTCTACTCAGTCAAAAAAACCATTTTGGCTTCAATGTTTCAACCTCTTACTCTAAATTCCAAGCTTATGAAAATAATTTATAGGTATTTGAAGACCCAAATATCATCATCAAGTATTTAAATGCATAATTATTACATGAAAAATACATTAGGGAATATATTTTCACTTCTATCTGATTTTCTTATTAATTGCACCATAGGTTCTGTTAGCAACTAGCTAACTTAGATCACCAACTTTACGCATTTTAGATCTAGAACCTATCCATAAATATTCATGAAAAATAAATAAAACTCTCATACTTTTATTTTCAATCATTTGGTAACTTTGAATCAGTTAATTCTATCTTTTATATCAAATTTCTAAAAGATAAGCACTTTTTTATAGGGTCTTATCACTCACCTTAGAAACCAATCATACCTAGAGATGCTTGGGAGAGTTGAATTCAACCTCTAATAAATTTTATGATCATATAAACTAATTATAATCTCTTTATAATAATATCTTCAACATCATGTCATAGTTAGATTTTTATGAGGGTTTAGACTATCTTCTAGTTTTAATGATCATTCATAAAACTTAGCTCCTCTTTACAGAAACCAATGCTTGGAATTTTGAGCTAGAACCCTTCCTCATCTACCATGATTATATTATGGTATCATGTTGATTTTTTAGATGCTAATGAGCTCTAAAAAACCTTCTTGGGTAGACAACTCTTCATTTTATGCACTTGAAAAACCTTAAAATATTGTTCAATCCTTTTTCTTACAAACCTTGATCTGAAATTGCATACACATAATTAAAATAACTTGACTCACTTCTATCAATGTTAGCTTCTTCACCCATGTCATATAAATTGATCATGTTACCTCAAGTGGCCACCATCTCTCTTCTTGCTTTCTAAGCCTTTACCTACAAGTCTTATTAGGATTTAAATCTGACCTTCTATCCACCCTGTACACTTCACCTTGATACTCCTATGTTTCAATGTTTCTTGTGTATGCTCAAGCAACCTCAAACACTCATTGTTCTTCTACACTTTGATATAAATTATTTGGAGCTACTTATAGATCTTTAAAGCTCAATTGTAGCATATTTAGAGCTGCATATATATATATATATATATATATATATATATATATATATATATATATATATATATCATTAGAGCTAACCTTTTAATTATTTGTAAGGTCCTCAACACCTTATGTATGGCCTCAGACAATATCTCTCATGCTCAAATACTATCAGGTATTATTTGGAGCATTCTCTTTGGAGCATCCTCATCTTCTTAGTTCTTTCAGAGCATCTTCAGAACTAATTACACAAATCTTTAAAGTACATAGTTTATTCTTTATATCTCACTCATTTCATTATGCCACCTAAAAATACCATCTCACAAGGTATATATAAAGCATTAAAAGATGCTTTACACTTATTATCAATGATTTCATTCAAGCTAACATTAGAACATTCTTCAAATAGTATTCTCTCATCACTTCTCTCTTATAGAAACAATCACTCATTATGTTTGGAAATTATAACTCATCATACAAACCTCAAGGTTGACTTGATCAGGTGACTTCACAAGAACCTTTGACATCAAATGACATTAGATTGACATCAATGAAAGAACCATGCAAATTTTTAATAACCTTTGACATCAATGACAACATTAAATATCAAATCTCAAAACTCAATGACAATGTTCAATAATCTCTTCTTTAATCAATGATAATGTTTAAAAATATCCCCTTGTCATTGATGGCAAACATGCTCAAAAAAATCTATCAACCATTCTTGATGGAAATCATTTGTTAGACCTGGTTCTTTTCCTTTTCTTTCTCCCTTTTTGATCTTTTCTCATCTTTTCTAATGTTCTCCCTTTATCTCCTTTTATAATCTTTCTCCCCCTTTGACATTAATGACAAAGGTCTTATATAATTATCATCTCTTTCATAATGACCTCAAATTACAAGATCACATCAACATAAATTAGACTCAATCAATAACTTGAATAGCTCCCCCTTGAACTGAGCATCCACCATGCTTCTATTAGCATTAGATATCAAAGATCATTTACAACTATTGAAATCATATTATTCTCCCTATGAACTGAAACTATCTCTCAAAGACATTAGAGGAAACATAGTCTTCAAAAAACTATGGCAACCACTTATGACAACCAGTCTCAAGAAATTTTCAATTAGGTCACTCTCCTAATTGATTCATCAAAATCTCAACAAATAAAGTCTATGAATCATCTCAGACATAATCTCTCCTTATCTCCATGCATATAAAAAAATAATCACTTTCTTGACAAATAGAACATATCTATCAAGCTCCCCTTAGACCATGCATATCTTCTTTCAAAATAATTAGGAGCTCAAGATCACATACCTTTCTTCACATGGCTGAATAAGATACCAAACTCTTGACCATATACATGGATATCTCATTCTTAATACCAAATATAAATAGATACTCCCCCTTGTTCTTCATAGATCAAGATCACCTATATAAATAGATATCAAAATCTTACCTCTTATATACCAATTATCTACATTTTATCTTTGGAGCTTCTTTGACTACAACCTCACACTTCTGCTAATACAATAATGTCTCTATGAAGCTTAATGGAGCTGCCCCTTTTTCATAGGGCTTTAAAATAGTATGAACTTAGGAGATTCCTAGATCTCCATATCCTTTTCACAAGACTAAATATTCTTCAATTATTTTGATCTTGATTGGCTCTATAGGCTTGATCTCATCATCAACCTTGTCATCCTTCTTCTTTTCTTTGACTACCTTATTAACACATGTAGATAACAAGTTTTCTTGGCATTCCTTTACTTTTGACTTATGCTCTATATTATAAAACATTCCACCTTGGTTTATGAGTTGATCATGACTCACCTTGTCATTTTTCTTCTTTTTAGCCAATTCTTCATTATTAATACTTTGATCGATCATATGAGAACCAAGACCTTTCTTATCTCTTGACATGTGGCTTGGGAAACCACTATCTATACTCTGAGCTTTCAAAAAATATTCTTCTTTGGTATTTTTCTCCATATTACCTTATCTACAGAGTCTAATTTCTTGATCCATTTATTAGTGGCATGACTATGAACCTTCTTGTCTTGACGAGATGATCTTCTAACTCTATTAGGATAGAATCTTTCAATATGTCCTACATTATGATAGTTATAATAGACCACCTTATACATACCATTTGATTGATGATGATTGTGATCTTATTTTAACCAATTGTTTCTCCTTCCATAGTTCCATGAGTACTCATTCTTGGAGGGTATTCTACATTCTCTTACTCTATGACCAAACTGACTACATGTAAAATAGTAACCATTGAAATAATTAACATACCTTATAGAATTAGGCTATCTGATAGATATTTTTAGTTGACCTTCTTGTCTTTAATAGTCTTATTTTTAGCTTGAGGTGCCTTCTTTTTGTCTTCTTTAAATCCAAGACCTATCTTGTCACTTTCAAACTTTTGACTACTCAAGATATCATCTAGAGCCTTAGTAATCTTTTTAAACTTCATAAATATCTTCATCTTTCTAGATACTTGATCAAACTTAGCTTTCAAAGATTATATTTCAATTTCATATCTATTACAGTCTTCTTCTTTAACCTTTAGGCTTGTTGCCATAATATCTATCTGGGTTTCAACTTGTTGGATGATCTCTTCATACTCCTTGAAAGTGTTGTTGACCCTTTCCTCAAATAATCCAATCTGCTCCTCATAGTCTTAAGTTAATGACTTCAATTTCTTGTTCTTCTTTTTTACAAGCTTTAACTCCTCTAGGGCACTCATGATCTCTAATTCAAGATCCACTTTAGCTTCTTCATTGTCATAGTATACTTCATCTATTTTTGCATCAAGCATAAGGCCTTTCCCATTTGAATAACCTTCATTGTCTAATTCTATGCTTATGAATAGGGTTTTATTATTAGCATGTTTTGATTCATTACTATCATAATCACTATCAGATTGCCTAAATCACTCACATTAGATGAGTTATCTTATTTGGTATAGAAGCTCTTCTTGTTCCTAAATTACTTATTCTCTCCTTCATTCTTCTTGAACTCTCTCTTGTTCTTTTTAGACTTATAGTATTTTTTATCATCTTCATGAGATTCATCATGTTCTTCATTATTATCAGATTTTTCCTTATTAGGACACTTTGGTGCAAAGCAACCAATCTTTCCATAGCTGAAGCATTTGAAGGGTAACTTACCCTTGTACTTTTATAAGCCAAACCTCAACTTCTTAGCAAACATAGTTATGAGTTCATCATCATTAATATCTAAACATACCTCATATTTTACCTTCTTGGCCTTTGACTTATTTTCAACCTTGAAATTTCCTTCCTTATTTATAGGTCTTCCTTCATTTGATCTCATCTCATAGGTAGTTAAGATGTCGTGAAGCCCATCCATCTCTAGCGTGTCTAGATCTTGCATCTCTTCTACTATACACACTTTAGAGTCAAAATTAGGAGTGAGTGATATCAATACCTTTTGGACAATAGTAGATTATTTTAATTATTCTCCAAATCCTCTAATTATATTGACAACTTTATCAACTCTCAACAAGTAGGATGTAATGGATTCATAGTCATTTATCTTCAGGCTTTCAAACTATCTTCTATGAGTCTACAACTTGGCCATATTCATCTTAGTGTATCCTTCATATATGGTCTTAAATTTTTCCCATATATCTTTTTTTGAAACATAATTCATTAATTTTATAATCTCTATGTTTTATAGACCACACATAATGGCATTCATTGCCTTAGAGTTATTCTCACTAGCCTTATTACTTGTTACATCTATTGGTGGAATTGGAGGTGTAATATAACCATCCATAATTGAATGTCAAATATCATGTCCTTGTGACATCAAATATATCTTAATTATAAAATTATAAAAATTATAGTTAGATCCATTGAATAATAAATCCTTATTGATAGAGAAATTATCTTGAGTTTGCTAACTAGTCATCCTTACTTCTTAGAATCTCTTTTAGGTTATTAAGCATATTCCAAAAGACCTAATATAATACTAATTATTAGAAATAATATGAATAATATTGGGTGATTTTTTATTAAAAAAAATTCATTCAATTCCATTTAACCATTGATTAACCATTCTAACAAGCATGTATATCTTATCAAGTATAAGCATCAAATCATAAGAGCATGAAACACATGAACAGAGCATATACATAGGAAAATCTCTAGGGGAAAAAAACCCATTGATGAATAAACTATAATACAGTCCTATAAGACAAAAATAAACCTTTATTTAAGCACAAACTTCACATGGAGCACTAACCCTAACTAGCTTAGCACCAACTCAGCTAGGCTTTAGCAAGCACCCACTTGTAAAAAAGCACCAACCCCCTAGATGAATTAGCACCAACTGAGACACTTGATTATTAGATAAACTTCATAAACCATTATTTATTATATAATATATGATGATCTAATCATTTATCTCTTCACTCACTTCAGTCACTCTCAAACTAACCTTCATCCCTCTTCGCTCAATTAGCCCTCTTCATGGCTTGATTAGGTCTTTTGACCTTGATCCTCATATACAAAACCTATATTATATATTCATAAAACTTTTATTATGGTTTTAATTACCTCATTATTCTCTCTAATTATTTATATCATTCACTTATACAATTTTTCTCACCCTCACTTATCATCCTCTAAGCATTCATAAAAATAGGCCTAACTGCCTTATTTTTATACAAGTCACTTGATCATATCCTTATAGGTCAAATATACATTCAAATCACTTAGTTTGTCCATGAATATTTATTTTCATATCAAAAATAACATTAATTAATCATTAATTAATCACTAAAATAGGTTGTCCATACATCAATTAGCTCTTACTCCTCTTTTAAGCTTATGGAGACCTAAAAGGCCTTCTTAACAACACGTTACCCTTTGATATTTCTTTAAGCATATCCAAACACATCAAAAAGTAGGATAAATTCATAAGCCACTAAAATATCCATTTTCCAACTTAAATTTATATCTAAAACACCTTTTAGGTTCAATCACCACTTGAACCCTTTCTCAAATCACTTCATATAAAAAGCTTGCACATATACAAAAATTGTCTTAAAAAACTGAGGTATATACTCAATTTTACCAAAAAAACATGGAAAAAAATTAAAAATAAAAAAAATTCATGACCTTAGGTTCACAAATAACTTCATATTATACTTTAACTCAAGGAAAACAAGCTCAAACACTTCTCTGTAAGATGTTCACTTAGAACTGCCAATTGACTCTAAAACTTAGTCAAGGAAACATGATCATCTCACACATGATTGAATGAATTAAATGGATTTAAATTCATGAATATGATCTTATAACATCCTTACATAAACCTTATTCAATTATACCATGAGATATAATGAAAATTATTGGTCTTACAGACCAATCTATTGAGCTTCTCTTTCACAAACTCTACTCAGTCAGATAAGTCATTTTGGCGTCAATGTTTGAACCTCTTAATCTAAATTCCAAGCTTATTAAAAGAATATATAGGTATTTAAAGACCCAAAAAACATCATCATGTATTTAAATTCATCATTCTTACATGAAAATTCATCAAGAAACATATTTTCACTTATGTCTTATTTTCTTACTAACTACACCATAAGGTCTATTAACGACTAGCCAACTTAATTCACCAAATTTTCACATCTAAGTTTTGGAACCTATCCAAAAATATTCATGAACAATAAATAAAAGTATCATAGTGTTATCTTCAATCATTCATCAACTTTAACTCGATTAACTCTATCTTCTATAGAAATTTTCCAAAAGGCAAGCACTTTTTTATAAGATCTTATCACTCACTTGAGAAACCAATAATACCTAGAGATGATTGAGAGAGTTGAATTCAAACTCAAATCACTTTTTAAATCATATCAAACTATTTTGAGCTCTTTATAAAAATATCTTCAACATTGGATCATAGTTAAGTTTTTATGAGGGTTTAGACTATCTTCCAATCTTAACTATCATTCATAAAACTTAGCTCCTCTTTCCAAAAACCAATGCTTGGAATTCTGAGATATAACCCTTAATCATACACCATGAATATATTAATGTCTCATGTAGATGTTTCATGTGACAATGAGCACTGAGAAAACCTTCTTAGGTAGACAACTCTTCATTTTGTGTACTCAAGAAACCTTGAAATACTTTTTAATCCTTTTATTGCAAACCTTGATCTAAAAATTCATGCACATACTTAAAACAACTTGAATCACTTATATAAATTTTCACTTATTTACCCATGTCATGGAAACTAGTCATGTTACCTCAATTATCCATCATATCTCTTCTTATTTTCTAAGCCTTGACCTACAAGTCTTGTTAGGCCTTGAATTTGACCTTCTATCCACCCTATAGACTTCACCTTAAAACTCTCCTATATTTCAATGTCTCTTGTGTATACTCAAGTAACATCATACACTCACTCTTATTTATAATTTCAATATAACTTATTTTAATATTTTTATAAATCTTTGGATCTTGATTGTATCATCTTTAGAACTGCATATATAAATCTTTGAAGCTAACCTTTTAATCATTTGCAAGGTCCTCAACACCTTGTGTACAACCTCAAAAAAATTATTATGCTCAAATACTATCAGGTATCCTTAAAATCATTCTCTTCAAAGCATCCTCATCTTCATAACTCATTTGGATCATCTTTGGAACTACTTACATAGATCTTCAGAGCACACAATTTCTTCATAACTTATTTGGACCATCTCATAAGGTCTATAAAAATAATTATAATATGCTTTACACTTGATGTACTGACCTATACTCACTCATGCTACTTCTCAATAATTTAATTCAAGTTGACATTAGAACATTCTTCAAATAGTATTCTCTCATCACTACTCTCTTATAGCAACAATCACTCACTATACTTGGCAATCATAGCTCATCATACATACCTCATGGCTTACTTTATCAGGAATTTTCACAATAACCTTTGATATCAAATGACATTAGACTGACATCAATGAAATAACCATGCATATTCATAAAAACCTTTAACATCAATGACAATATTAAATATTAAATCTCAACACTCAATGACAATGTTCAACAATCTCTTCCTTAATCAATGACAATGTTCAGTAGTAATAGGAAGATAAACACAACCTAAAGGAGGTATTTTTATTATGTCATATCCTTGGCATGTACTGCAAGTGGATTTAAGGTTACATTTATAGTGTCCAAGTGTTTTAATAAAGTCAAGGGAAGTAACACAAATGCTTGAGCCTTCATCAATTAAATCACACTTAACTTGGATATCTCCTATTTAAATGCTAATGAATAAATCGGGATCATTTATATGAAGTAATATCTCATAAAGAATAATATAATAGATAGTAAACTTGAGTGAGAGAGAGGTGTCCACTATTTTATCAACATGGATGGATATTTATTCACACTATTAGAGAATGTTATCTTTAGATCCAGATAATTTAGCTTATTACCCTATGGGAGGAGGACTAGGGATGTTCATTTAGAATAATAATTACATCAGTAGATTATGATGGCAAGGAGAAGTTATCATAAGTTCTAGGAAAGGAACTTGGGATGGAAGATGGGAAAATTACATGATATGATCTCATTCATCATAGCCTATGAGAGGATTATTGGATAAAGGTGCATAGTGTTGTAATAAATCCATTGAAGGGGGGTTGGATGTATAGTAAAACTTATGTTGATAAGTTATTTTTGGTTTAGGTTGGTTTAAGTTAGGTTGATTGATCTTAGGTGATGTGGTTATTTTTTGAGGTATTTTGTGTGGTTGAGTAGAATAAATATTGTTTGAAGTTTGAGGGATGTTTACTTGAGGTATGGAAGTTGGGGAAAGAGTAGAAGTTATATCGATGATATGAGAGGTATGGTATATTTGTGTTGTTGGAGGTGATGTTTGTATGTGTTTTAGTCCCACATGCCCCAATTATATGAGGTGGGATTGGGAAGTGTCTTAAATAATGTAAAATTTTGAAGAGGTATGATGGTTATGGGTTGGGATTGAATCAATATAAGAAACTAATCTCCTTATATTAGTCATGTTAACCACATTTTCATTATTGGTTTTGATATCTATAAGACTTTTAATGTTATTGGTAGTAGGGGTGCATTGATCAATGTTGTCTTGATGATTAGGAAGGGGATACTTATAGATAGCTAAATGAGCATTGGCTTGGTTTAAACCTCGATTTTTATTTTTATTTTCATGAGATTTAAGGGATATGTCATAATGTTGTTCAAATTTGTGTATAAGGGATTTGTGGTCAAAGTTGGGACCAAGGAAAAAGTCTATAACAAGATTCCTTAATTATCTACATTTTTTATGAGAATGGCCCCAAATTGCATGAAACCAACAAAATTTATTTGGATCATACCATATTTTCATAGAACATGTAGAGTCAAGATCCCATGGTAAAGGTCTTGGAAGACATTTTTGAATTTTTTCTAATGATAGAGGTTTGTGCACATTGGTATGATTGTTTTAAGAAAATTTGGGATTATGATGAAAATTATTATTAGGTAGAGGAACATGATCCATGGTATTTTTGGAGAAATGGCTTAGATGGTGTGTATGTTTTCATAAGTATATATAACACCATCAATAAGTATAAGGTAGGATTTATCTTTGACAATCATGCAATTTCCCATTGTAGGTTGGGAAGTTTTAATTTGGCATATAAGGAAATCTTGGAATTTAGCTTGGTCAAGAACCTCTTCCAAAGTTTTTGCGTAAAGATTCCTAACGTGATATTATAATTTAAGGTGAAGAGAATTCATAAATAAGTGGAAGAGGTTCTCATCTACCATATTATGCTTAGTTTCATTAGACAAAGATTTCCATCATTTGATGAAAACTTATGTTATTATAGTTTCTAATTGTTTACAGTTGATGAAATGAGATAAACTATTTTTAGGAAAATCACTAGTTTAGAATTCTTGAACCAATGAATTGACCAAGTCTTTGAAGCTAGTAATAGAGTGGGTTTAATTTTATTATACCAATCTAAAGCATCTATGAAAATAACTTTAGCTAAGATTTTAGTGGCAGTGAAAGTATTAAGCTTAGCCCAATATTTGTAAAGGTTTCCAAATGTTTTTAAATGTAAGGTAAGATCTGTAGATCCATTAGAAGTGATAGTGGGAGTGATACCTCCTATGTCGATGTTGGTAATTTGAGCTACAAAAGGTTCATTTTTTAAATTTTTGATAGTTTTATTGATAAGTGGGGGTTGTGATATGAGGTTACCATGTGAATCCCTAAGTGGGGTGTGAGGCATTAGGATTTTAGTCTCCCCATTGAGCATGTTGGGTTTATTTTTGGAGATATAATAGTTGATTTTGCATTTACATCATTTGATTTGCATTATTAGTTTGAAATGTATGCATTTGGTTAAGAGTTTATAATAAAATTTGATTAGTTTTCACACTATTTTTGGTTAGTAGAAATAGAATTTGATGCATTAGTGTTGTGTGAGGTATTGAGATCTTGAGATTCATTATGAGTATGAGATGAGTTAGTAACACTAATGGCATGAGATGCACTAGTAGCATAAGAAGCATTAGTAGCATGAGATGCATTAGTAGAATAAGAATCATTAGTAACATAAGATGCACTAGTAGCATAAGAAGCATTAGTAATATGAGATGCACTAGTATCATAATAAGCGTTAGTAACATGAGATGTACTAGTAAAATGGGTATGCATGTGGGTATTTTTGAGAGACCAACTAAAGGTAAAACCTACCATGTTTATAGAAATATTTGGCATGGAGATAAAATAATACATATAGGATGATGTCATAGTGTGAAAAGGAGACATGATCTAAGGGAAAGGTGTAGATGAAAAAATGACTTGCCCCAAATCTTATGGAAAAGCTAGGTGAAGGTGAATGGGTTTATTTAATATGCGGTCCCATAATGATGTTATAAATGATTGTAGGATCCTTATCTCTATGTCAATGGTTTTCATTGATGGTAATTAGGATCATGTTCATCTCCTAATTAAAACAAGGGGTTAAATAGCATGGAATAATGAGTAATTCCATAGTTGGTAGTGCGGGTGGTAACATGGACATTACTTTGATTTATGTTAGGTGTCATAAAGTGTGTTTTAAGAAGCCTATTTGGATTAGTGAAATGCATCATTTTTGTTTGATTTAAATGTGTATTATCATAAAATAAATAATCCATGATAAGGGAGGGAAGTTAATCACTTTTTGGAAATGAGGATAAACTAATATGATACTAGGTCAAACTAGTTGACACTGTTATGTAAGAAAATAAATACGATAGGTTGAAAAAAACATAATCAAATAGGTTGAATGTGTTTTTTTGATGGTTAATATAAGAAATAATATAAGACACATAATTATATAGGTTAAATTTGTGTTAAAATTAAACATAATAGGTAGCTTGTAAGAGACAGTGTCGAATAAGATGATTGTGTCCTATAAGAGGGTAAAATGACTAGCTTGTGAGAGAGAGGGTTAGATAGAATGACTATGTTATGTAGAAAGGAAAACTATAGGAAACATAGTTGATTAAGTCAACTATGTTTTGAGGGTAAAGATGGGTTTTGATAGTTATGACTCTATATGATCTAGTGTCAATTAGCAGAGAATTTGAAATAAACACATAGGAAACTAGGTCGACTTAGTTAGTCTAGTTTTGACACATAACACAAACATTGTACCAATGTTTTCCAATATAAGTTTTACAATAAATAATGTAATTGAAAGAGTAACAACCAATGCTAAAAAATATAAATTATAATATATGCAATCATTCTTGAATGTTTTAAGTTATAAATTTAAAAATAAATGTGATAAGGTGTTTGGCTTTAAAAAAGAACTAAAAAGAGGTAAGATATGGTTTTAGTTTTTTAAGGCTGAAAGGGATCTATATTGGTGATGGTACTGGCTTGGTATTGGGTCCTACCCCCTAACTTCATAATTCCACAGTGATAAGGGTGTCAAGTTTTTTGCCAATATATACCATCAACCATGTATTTATACTCAGCTAGAAAACTGAGTCAACTTCCCCCTTGGTGATGAAATCCAAGTTGATAAACCTTGGGTAGAATTGTATAATGTTTTTTTATATTTTTTGATGTGGAAGTGTGTGAATAAGAGAAAAATCAATGTGACTAAATTGATAAATTAAACTTTTCTAATTAGACTATGTGTGTTAATATAATAAATCAAGCAATAAAAATGAAAGATGAATTAATTACTAGTAATTTGAGTTAATTCATTTAGCTTAATATTAATGGATTGATTAGGTTGACCGAATAACCAAAATGTATAGAATGGAATTGACTTGATTGCATTTATCTATTGAATAAAAGGATAAAGAAACATAGTCTAACAAGTTAACTGAGTCTCCTAGGCAAGAAGAAACTACATAACTAAGTCGATCTAGTTGACTTAGTTTATTGTAGGGTTATAGTTTTATAGAATAGAAAACTATGAAAATAGGACTGAAATAAATGACTAAGTTGGTGAAAATAAACTTGATGATTTAATATTGTTGAATTGTTGTTTTTATACTATGTCATCCAAATGAAGATTTTTAACCTATTAATAGAGTTGATTGTGTTGACTAAGTCTGAAAACCTATATGTATAAAAATAAAAATGAGTTGATTAGATTGATCTAATTATTTGTAGTTAAATATGACTTACACAAATCCAAATAGAATCAATTAGATCGACTGTGTGTTAAACCTGCACATAGAATATTATACTGAGTCGATAGATTTGATCTAGTTATATCAAAATGAAATAATTAATAAATGAAAGTGTGAAAGAAAAATTTCAAGGGTTATTTCACATCAAGTTCACCAAAATGTATACAATAGAAACTGAATTTGATCAATAAATCAATCCTAATTTGGAGACTAAGAATCAAATTAGTTGTTCCACTTATTGGTATATTTAGACAGTTGGGGTAATGACCAATATGGATATGATAGACATAACTAATCGGTCTTTTACCATATAATATCATTAGAGAGGGATCCACTAGTTGAGTAATACCACACAATAACCCTAGCGAGGTCCTATAGTTTATAACAAATTAAAGTAAATCTAATCTAGTGCTCACCAAAACTTGTGGCACAAATGGGGGATAATAAACATGAAAAGAATAACTTTAATCAATTAAATGTAGAGGTAATCATAATCATGGAGAGATAGATACATTCATAAGTCATTACACATGCAAATATATCTACTAACAAAAGAGGAATAAGAGTTAGGAATACTTACCTTGAATATAAACCAACTGATTCTCAATCTCTTTCTTGGCCAATGGTGTTTTGTAATAGGTTTTTGTGGTTCATAAGGAAAATAAATATAGGTCAGATCTAGGCTATAAGACTTTTCCTATACATTTTAAAGACTTTTCCATCAAGATAAGAATCTTCTCCAAAGGAATTATTAAACCCTAAGCAATGAATCCTCTAGTATAATGGTGGATAAGTAGATTAAAAAGTGCAAATAAATGATTATTTTTATTTTAAATGAGGTGAAGGATGTGTTTATATACCCTGATCTAATCCTAAACCCTTCCATAATTTTAGTTGACATAGTCAGCCTAGTCAACCTAGTTATTTAAAAAATAGAACAGTTAAGTCCCAAACTAAGTCAACTTGGCTAATTTAGTCTTGTAATGTGCTCTATTCCCAAAATAATTTTGACCCATTTGATTATGTTTAGAGGATGGTAAAAAGAGGTTCAGCTTAGGTATGGGCTATTTGAGGTGGTGAATTGCTTGGAGGAATATGTAAGGGAGGTATCAAAGCTTATGGTAATGTATAAGAGGGATTTATGTTGGTTATAAGTAGTGGTATAGGGGAAAAAAATATTGTGAAGCACTAATGGTCTACCAAATCCTTTCCTAGTGCACCATTTAAGGTGTGCACTCAAATAAATTGAGACTTAATGGGTTCCTGCAACAGAGAAAGCATTAATAATTGATATGTTTTAAAATATTATATGTGTATAGCTTATAGTCATCCATGTTAAACCATGTAATTAATCAAGATCATACTTGGATTATGTAATAGTGATCCTATATTTAGATTAATAAATTTTAATCCCAAATAAGTAATCCAACAAACCCAAGTCAATCATTGAGATCCTATTAGACAAAGTAGTTTTCACTGTTAATATGGTGGATGTAGAACTCCATGTGATCAATACGTCATCCACATAAAGAAACAAAATTAGTATTGAATCGTCATTTTGTAATAAGTAGACATTTTTATTATAATGGCATCTAGTGAACCCAATCTAAAGAAGAAAGGAGTCCATCTTGGCATACAAGCTTGAGGAGCTTATTGGAGGCCATAGATAGATTTTTGAAGTTTGCAAACTATGGAAGAATATTTCATAAATAATTTTAGTTGATCCATGTATATATCCTCTTTGAGATCACTATGAATAAAGGTACTCTTCACATCCATCTGATGAACATCCTAGCAATGTGCTATGAAAATAGTGAGAGTGAGTTAGATTGAGTTCATTTTGGTAACTAAGGTGAATGTCTCGATATAGTTAATGTTAGGTACCTAAAAAAAAACCTTTACTACCTAATGTGACTTTAACTTATCTATAGACCCATCTGCTATAAACTTTTTTTGATAGATCCACTTACATCAAACAAGTTTTCTTCCCTTAGGAAGTTAGACAAGATCTAAAGCATTGTTCTTATACAATGAACTATACTCCTCTTCCACGGTATTTATTATAACCAAATTTTGCACCTTAGATAAGGTTGTTCAGACCTCTCTAAATTTGGTTAGACATAGGATTACCCCTAGACCTATGGCACACTATAGCAGGGGTAAACCTCTAGATTATGAGCTAGCTCCCTTGATCTATCTATTTAGGCTCACACACTACACTAGGAAAATCACTATTAGGGGTGAAAAAGGAAGAAGTAAAAATAAAAGTAACCTAAACTAATGGATTTGATACACAAAATATATCTCCACAAACATACTTTCATTTTAACTAAGAAGTTAAACTACTAAAATTAATCTCAACTCAAAGGTTCTTCTAGCATAAGTGTTTATACATGGAAGTAGATTGATATGCATATCTAGAGGTGGTTAAATAGGAGATATAAGATCATACACTAATAATCTCCTTCACACTTATAAATATACCTAAAAAACATATACACTTCATGATACATGTTAAAATAAATTCTACTCACATAATGCATACAAGAGTAGAATGGAAGCAAGGAAAAAACATTCATCACTTGTCATCTAGATAGACTACTTGACATACTTAGGCTAGAATTTTAGAGAATAAATTAGCTTCAAAACTTTATTCAAAGTTAAAATAATATTTCAACCATCAATTCTTTACCATACCAATTATACATTCATTATAATGCCAAAATGACTTCAATATATAGAGCATAGGAAAGGAGAGAGAGTGTGAAGTTGAACAGTCACCATGCCAAGTGTCAAGACTTGAAGGTCAGTTACAATGTAAGATAAGGAGTTATAAAATAGTTAATGAATATTCCTTTAATAAGTGTCAAAATATCCTTAAAGTTGGTGAAGGGACACTCCATTGTCTTTCTTGAAACTGCCTTCTTGATGAGGAGTACACTTAATTGATTGGAACTACATAGAAAGTTGTTGAAACATATGACCTAACATGAGAAGGTGGAAAAAAAAATTTAATAGTCATTATACTCCCATCAATTGATGACCTCCCCCTTGCCACTTGTTGTTCACTTCTCATTAGCTACTCACTAGCCCTTTAGGCTTAAATTCACACACTTGTCACTAAGATGACCTATGCATATTCAAGATAATTCATTGAAGAAATGTGAGCCACATTTTCAAAGACTATTGTTCTTATATTCCATTATGTAGACCTCAAAATATTTAATATTAGACTTCTCAACTTCAACTTAGATAGACACCTTGTTTCTCATTATCTTATTCAAGACTGCCTACAATAATTAACTTAGCAAAGGTATTTTCATGCAACACTAAGGTGAGAAATAGATTTTATGAGTTTAAATACATATCCATACACATTCCACATTGGATCTCACCTATAAATTCCATTTTAAACCTTCAATTCACTTCAAATCCTTATAAAAACACAAAATTAGACCCATCTGTACAAGTGGTAGTACAAAATAACTAAGTGTTATGAAGCTTGGGAGAGTGAAAAATATGTCCAAAACACTTTTTAGGTGAATTTACCTTTTTTTGATGCATTTATCACCATATCTTTTTCATCAGGTTCTTGAGAGGGTTTTAGGTTGTTTAAATTGTTACCAATGATTCATAAAGATTAAGCCCTTAACCCTCAAAAAAATGACACTAAGTTTGAGTTAAATACATCCCTCAACTATCCCTAAGTTTTTGACATCCCATAAGCATTTTCCATTCAGATATGAATGAAATAAATTTGCTTCTCAATTAGTTGTTTGCATTTTGGACACCCTTGAGACAAATTTAGGCCAAAAATGACCAATCTAGGTTATTCTTTGCAAACCAATAATTCCAATCAATCCTTTATTCTCCCATTAAATCTCTCAAGTTTCTTAGGAATATCATTTATTCATATGAATTACATTATACATCATGAGGATTCATGTTTGGTTTTAGGACTAATAGGCATAGACTATGTGTTTGAGTATATGACTACCTCTAAATGTTCCTAGTAATTTTAGCTGATTCTAAACCTTTTTTCACCTTCATTCCAACATTTTAAATCATCCCACAATACTTCTAAGACTTTTCATTTCATCTATCTACCATTCATTTATTAGGTCTATAGACTGTCTTTCCCATGGAGTGCCTCTAGTCTAAGACAAAATAGAGGGCATTTCCCCTATTAGTTTAAATTCAAGGAGACTATGGAGATATATTTTAGGGAATTATGACATAATATAATAATTTTCAATACCAAATCATACCTCAATATGTCTCAACATCTCAAACTCTCAAGACTAGCTTCAAGCATGTGACTGGGTGTTGGATTTTACTAGACTAGGTATGAGGTTTAAAAATATAGTTTAATTCAATCCTTATTATATTTTTATTTGCCTATGAGAATAATGTGAAGTATGATATCATCATTGTTATAGTGATTTAAATTTGGCTATTTCATCTTATATCTTTGTATATCAACCAAACTACGTCTTTCATTAGCATGAGTTATTTAGAGCATGGGTGAAACTATAAGTGTTAATCAGGGGAATCATGAGATTCTTATAGGTGATGATATATGTCAAATATCTATGCTTCACACATTTTGGTCTTTCCTTAGGTCACTATTAATATCCCACACTTGGTTGAACTCATTCTTACTTTCAGACCATGCCGACATTCTCTATCACCAATGGACTATAGGTCTGCAAGTTGTTCCAAGTTCATTTTGTCTTCAATGGTAATGCAGTTCACTAATCATTTCTAGTATAAATTTGAATAGCTTGAAACATCTTCTACTACCATCTCTCTTGACCTAACATCTTCTTCATAGGTCAATATGTGACATCTCCACCTAGGCCACAAGAATGAAATTGTTAGGTCTACTTAGACTTCATAGACATTTACCAACAGATGACATTATATAGAGCATAATTCCTTTTTAGATAATTTAATGTAATTCATCCCATTTTCAACTTTGTACCTAAAGGTGTTGCTTGAATTGATCTTCCAAACAAATGATTCTATCTTACAATCTTCAATCTTTACCAAAAGGCATTTTCACTACATTTCAAGCCTTATATCCTCTTCAAGGCACATCATTAAGGCTCTTTTACTTTTGACTACCTATATACATAACCCTATAGGTCTCCATTAGGTATTCTATCTTGTTTTTACTTATTTTTATTTGAGGTACCTTGGATATCTCTCAAATATAAATTTCAATGGAGAATATGGTAGTCCATGCTCTAAGGGGGTGAACACATGTGTGTTATGCTTGTCCTCAAGCCACTCCTAGAAGATGAAACTCTATAATTCTCAAACACTATCTTCAACCTACAATGGTGCTCACTTATATCACAATGAGATACTTATACTTACCTTCCATGGCCACATGCTCCAAACTAGGTTGAAACTAACATGACATGGTAGATATGATCCACAAGTTCACATACACCACTTAGTTCACATAGACCAAGGCAAATAGATGAGAAAACTAGGCCATTGGGAATGTGGAGGAAAATTGGAGATGATAACAATATTAATGATTATTCATATAGTATATACCATCAATCTTGAAATTATAACCATTAAATGGAAGTACACAAGGACCCCTAATATCCACCAAGTGCATACACTTCAACTCTTCTTTTCCTATCCATACCAAAAGAAAATTGTTGACCCTTCTTGACCTATCCAAGAGGCTGATAGGAGACATAAACTAGTTTTTGGTATTTTTGGATCTATTGAAGCCATTTAAACCTATAAATGAATTATGGGGATCTCAATACACCTTATTAAAGCATCACATGTGCAGATGAGTCACCTTAGTCTGTATAACTATTTAAAACTAACTTTTTACAGATGGTCTTCCTCTTTCTATATTAAACCTAAAAAAATTAGTTTTAAAACTATCCTCTAACATTATCTAATATGTGTTATGTTAGTTTGCATCTTGAAACATTTTTATTTTGTGAAAAACCATACAGTTCATTGAAATGACCAAAAGGTGTCATAAAATGACATGAGACAAACTAGACAAATGTGACCAAGGTGTAAACATATTATGTAACCTCGTTTCAGACCATGGTGAACATTTCAAAAATATAAGGACCCTATGAAAAGTTTGAAAATGTAGGGGGGTTCACCTAATTTTACTTATGGTGAAATTTGGTCAATATTTTGGCAATTTCTAGGGGGTAGCATGCCTTCTATGCTAAGGACCAGTTGCCCTCTCCTATCCTTGGGAAATGGAGTCACCTATATATATATACTATAATTTACACTAAAATTCCTCTAAAAATACCTCAAACTCACACCAAAAAAATCAAGAAACAAACACACAAGATAAGACACCAAGACACACACTTTTTCTCTTTAAGTACTTAGGGAAAACACATAAATAACTCAAGGGAAACTATACTATATACAAACTAACCTGAAGACAACTTATTCCTCATAGATCAAAAAATAAGCTTGCACCATCTTTTTCTCCATGATATGAATGAGTGCATTAAGCATGTTACCTTTTGAGCTTTGGTTTTGATGTTCTCAACTCCTTCATGCTTGCCACTCTTCTTGGCATTACCTCTAATGCAACAAAAATAGTTGCAAACATATCACCTATGAAGGTGAATTCTTCTTGTGACTCAACATTATCAATGTTCTCATGAGACTCCTTAGTTTCAACTTCTAGTGATGCTTCATTCAGGCATGATTCCTTGATCTCCATGGCATCTTGAATGGTATTAGACTTTTCATCAACTAATTCAAGCTCCTCAGGATCTTCAAGGAGCTTAGCATACTCAAACCAATCCTCAACATTATCCTCAATGAAGACATATTAAACAATGTATTTGTGAACATGATATTCAACCTTACAAAAACCTTCAAGTTCTTTAAATAAATCAATATTCTAATGCTAATCACATTTGCCTTCCTTATTTTCAAGGACCACAACCTCTTCAAACTCATCTTCTTGACCATGTTCATGAACCACAACCAACTCAACCATTATGATATTCATCCTCAAAGGTACCTCTTATATTCCTTGATCAAGCTCTTTGTGAATAGCTGCAACATGATCTTTATCATATTTTTCTTCACTAAAATAATATGGATTTATGCTTATCTTCACCAAGTGGAGTCCCTATAGTAAAATATTCATCATAGACACATGAGTCATCTTCTTGATTAGTTATAACTTGAGCTTGCTCTTCTTCACCAATCTCCAATAGTATGGTTTCTCCTTCAAGAAGGGATGATGTGGGAGGGCGGGTAACAAATTCATGGGTTGGATAAGGAGTATGAGGTGTGATGGATGTCTCATGAATAGACTTGGAAATGAATGTTTCATGAGTGAACTCTTGTGGAGATGGAAATTTGAGTGATTCTTGAAGGAATTCTTTAAGGGAGATCATGTTCAATTAGGCTATTAACACTTCATTTTCTTCAATAAGCCCCTCACCTTTCTCATCTCTTTCTTGAGGCTCTTTAATGGATACAAATTTCTCTTCCACCTTCTCAACTAAGGCCTCTTTATTACATTGAAAATATTCATGTATAGACTTCCATGAAATACAAGCTATAAGTTCTTATGGAGAATGCAATGGGGCTTGAACAAACACAAAGTCTTATTTCTTGACCTCAACTTTTTAGTCCTCACTTTCTTCATCTTTATTTCCCCAAGACTTCACTACTTAGCTCCAATTTCTAAATTTGAGACTATTATTTTCTTTTAAATATTGGATTGACTCTCTTGGAGGATCCTATTTAGGGTAGTGAATGGTCTTATGAGGATAAGGGGCACAAAAAACTGATATAGAATACAAGAGGGTTATTAGATAAGGGAGGGAGAGACTTGCATAGGTGTAAATTCTTCCATAAGATTTGGCATGGTATAATTAGGAAACATAGTCTAATAAGGCCTTCAAGATGATGAGGTCTTACTCCCTTGAGGAGGGATAGGTATAGCTTAAGTAAGACTACCTCCAAAAAGTTACCTCTTAAGAGCTTGGACTTCATCTTCAAGAGTCTTAATCATATCTTCTTGATATCCTTCTTCATAGGATTCTTCATAAGGTTGTTCAACTACATCATGATCATATGGAAATGAATAGGCTGACTATATAGGGTTGAGAAATATAGTAAAGGTCATGACAAGGTTGATAGGGAGGTGTGTATAATAAACTCTCATCATATCCATCCATATCAACTTTATTAGTTTAATGAAAAACAAGATTTGATCAAAATATTTTCTACCAGGGCTACTTATAACCAATTGATTGAATTCGAAGTTGTCATTAGTTTTTTCTTTAATTCTTCCAAAATCTTATAGGTAGAAGAACACACTAAAAATCCTTCCACTCTTTTGGACCTTAGTTCCACTGGGCATGCCAAAACTATTATAACTAAATTTTTCACCCTAGATAAGGTTGTTTAGACCCCTCTAAATTTGGTTAAATCTAGAATTACCCCTAGACCTGTGAGTTATCTATATCAAGGGTAAACCTCTAGATTATGGGATATCTCCCTTGATCTATCTGTTTAGGCTCACACACTACACTAAGAAAATCACTATTAGGGGTGAAAAGGGAAAAAGGAAACATAAAATTAACCTACACTAATGGAGGTGATACACCAAATATATCTCTACAAATATACTTATATTTACACTAAGAAGGTAGACTATTAAAATTGATCTCAACTCAAAGGTTCTTCTAGCATAAGTGTTTCTACATGGAGGTAGATTGTTATGCATATCCAGATGTGGGTGAATATGAGGTATAATTTCAAACACTACTAATATCCTTCACACTTAAAAATACACCTAACAAACATATACACTTTATGAAACCTATTATTAGAAATGTTACTCACATAATACATATAAGAGTATAATGGAAGCAAGGAGAAAACATTCATCACTTGTCATCCAAAATTACTAATTGACATACTTAGGCAAGAATTATATAGAATAAATAAGATTCATAACTTTATTCAAAGGCCAAATAATATTTCAAACCAATAGGGCTTCACCATACTAATTATGTATTTTTTATAATGACAAATTGGCTATAATATATAGAGCATAAGAGAGGAGAGAGAGAGTGTGTGTGTGTGAAATTGAACAGACACCATTCAAAGTGTTAAGAGTTGAAGGCCAGTTATAATGCAAGAGGAGTTATAAAATATTTCATTAATCTTCCTTAAACATGTTTCAATCAAAAACATGACTTCTTATTAAAGTTAGTGAAGGGACCCTCCATTATCTTTCTTGAAACTACCTTCTTGATGAGGAGTACACTTAACTAATTGGAACTGCCTTGGAAGTTGTTAACACATATGCATTGACATGAGAAGGTGGAATAAATATTTTTATATCATTATACTCCCCTCAACTGATTACCTTTCCCTTTCCACTTATTGTTCACTTCTTTGCAGTTGCTCACTAGCCCTTTAAGCCTGAATTCACATACTTGTCACTAGGATGACCTATACATGTTCAATAATATTCATTATAGAGATGTGAGATATAATTTTAAATCCTATTTTTCATATATTCCATTATTTATACCTCAATAATATTAAATATTATAATTCTCATCTTCAACTTAGGTAGTCACCTTATTTCTCACTATCTTATTCAAGACTACCTATAACAACCAACTTAATAGATGTATTTTCATACATCACTAAGGTGAGAAAAATATTTTAGGAGTTTAAATACATCTCCATACACCTTCCATAATGTATCTCACCTATCATTTCCTTTATGCACCTTCAATTCACTTCAAATCTTGTAAAAAACACAAAATTAGACCCATCTATACAAGTGATAGTACAAAACAACTAAGTGGTAGGGAGCATGGGAGAGTGCAAAATATGTAAAAATCACATTTCATGTCAATTTACCCCTTATTTATTCATTTCTCACCATATCTTTCTCATTGGGTTCTTGAGAGGGTTTTAGGAGGGTTTTAGGTCATTTAGATTGTTAACAATGATTCTTAAAGGTTAATCCCTTAACCCTCAAACCAATGCCACTAGGTTTGATTTAAATAATTCCATCATCTATACCTAATTTATTTATATCCCATTCACATTTTTCATATATATATGAGTGAAATAAATTTGCTTCCCGATTACTTTCTTGCATTCTAGACACCCCTAAGATAAGTTTAGGCCAAAAATGACCAATCTAGGTTATTCTATGCAAACCACTAAGTCTAATGAATCCTATATTATTAAATTAAATCTATCAATTTTCTTGGGAATATAATATATCCATATTAATGACATCATACATCATGAGGTTTCATGCCTAGTTATAGGACTAATGGGCATAGACTATGAATTTGAGTATATGACTACCTTTAAATGTTCCTAGTGTGAATTTTAGGTGATTATCAACCTTTTTTAAAATTTAATCCAAACATATAAATCATCCCAAAATTATTATAATAATCTCCATTTCATCTATTTACCATTCATGTATTAGGTCTACAAATTGCCTTGTCCATGGAGTGCCTCTAGTCTGAAACAAAATAGAGGGCACTTCCCCTATTAGTTTGAATTGAAAGAGATTTTGGAGATATATTTAATGTCATTATGACATTATATACTAAATTTTAAGACTATATCATACTTCAAGAGGTCCCAATATCTCAAAATTTCAATATTATCTTCAAGCCTATGACAGTGTGCAAGATTTTAGTGGACTAGGTATGAGGTTTAAAAAACTAGTTTAGTTAAATCCTTATTTTGTTTTTATTTACCTATGAAAAAATATTAATTATGATATCATCAATTTTATAGTGGTTTAAATGTGTATATTTCATCTTATAGCTTTTTTCTATCAACCAAACTGCATCTTTCATCAAACTATAGGTGGAAATTAGGGGAATCATGAGATTCATGTATGTGATGATATATGTCAAATCTATGTGCTTCACACCTTTTGGTCTGTCCTCAGGTAACTAGGACCATTTCACACCTTTTTAAACTCATTCATACCTTGAGACTATGCTATCATTCTCTATCACCAATGCATTATAGGTTTACAAGTTGTTCCAAGTTCAATTTGGCTTCAATGGTATTGTAGTTCACTAAGTGTTTCCAATAGAAACTTAACTTCGTTAAAACCTATTCTACCACCATATCTCTTGACCTAACATATTCTTCATATTTCAAGATGTGACATATCCACCTATGACACAATAATGAAACTATTAGTTCTACTTATACTTCATAGACATTCACCAATAGATGATATTGTATAGAGAAAAATCCTTTTTTAAAGAAATTAAGGTAATTCATCCCATTTACAACTTTTCTCAACTCTACACTTTTAGGTGTTGCTTGAATTGGTCTTCCAAACATATCATGCCATCCTAAAATCCTCAATCTTTACCAAAATACATTCTCTATACATTTCAAGCCTCATAGCCTCTTTAAGGCACATCATCAGGCTCTTGTACTATTGAGTACCCACACATAGAACCATGTAGGTCTCTATTAGGTATGCTAGAATATTTGCACTTATTTGCCTTTGAGGTGCCTTAGATATCTCTCCAATATAAATTTAAATGGATAATATGACAATCCATACTCTGAGGGGGTGAACACAAGTGTGTTATTCTTGTCTCGAATCCACTCATAGAAGATGAAACTCACCAATTCTCAAACAATGTCTTCAGCCTAAAATGGTGTTCACTTCTAGCACAATGAGATAATTCTACTTACCTTCCATGGCCACACATTCTAAACTAGGCTAAAACTAACATGACATGGTGGATATGTTTTATTTCACATACACCACTTGGTTCACACAGGCCAATGTAAATAGAGGATAAAACCAAGCTATTGGGAATGTGGAGGAAACTTAAAGGTGATAATAATATTAATGATTTTTCATAAATTATAGACCATCAATCTTGAAAATATAACCATTAAATATAAGTACGTAATGAGCCCTAATATCTACCAATTACATACACTTCAACTCTTGTTCATACCAATAGAAAACCATTGACCCTTCTTGACCTATCCAAGAGAGTAATAGGAGAGAGAAACCATTTTTAGAAATTTTGGATTTGTTAAAGCCACCTGAGCTTGGAAATGACTTTTGGGGATCTCAAGACACCTTCTTTAAGCATCACATGTTCTATATGAGTCACCTTAGTTTGTATTAACTATCCAAACTAACTTTTTGTAGATGATCTACCTCTTTCTACGTTAAACCTACAACTTTTCAATTTCAAAACTATCCCCTGATATTCTTTGATAGGAGGTATGTTAGTTTTCATTTTTAAACATTTTTATTTTGTGGAAAAATGTATAATTCATTGAAATGACTAAAATATGGAATAAAATGACATGAGACAAACTAGACAAATGTGATCAAGGTGAAAACATATTATGTGACCTCATTCAAGACCATGGTAAACATTTCAAACCTATAAGGACCCTATGAAAAGTTTGAAAATATAGGGGGTTGACCTAATTAGACCTATGGTGAAATTTATTCAATAGTATTATCCCACTCAAGAGTACCTAATGCCTCATGAAATTATTATGGATCAGAAGCAAATGCAATGAAATTATGTGGGGCATTCTAAAATTATGAATGAGTTCATATGCTATCTAATGGATCTCTAACCCATTAGCTATCACTTTTTAGTGTCTGTATAGCCCAAAGAGGATTAGTATTTGAGATTTAGGAGGATATTCATCATTATCTAAAGATAATCTAGGAGGGGAATCCTTATCATTACTCTCATATCCAATACTAGAAGAAGAGTCTAAATCATCATAAGGTTGATCATGTGGATCTGAATCATCAACTGTAAGCAAATCCTATTACATATAAAGAAGAATAAGAGGTTTTGAGTGTGGATTATGAAGGACCCTCTATAAAATTAATACTCCTCCCAATGAAAAACTCATGAGTGGTGGGATAGAGAATCATATATCCTTTAACACCCACAAAATATCCAATGAATATGCAAGGCTAACTATGAGGTTCCATTACCTTACAATTATTCCTTAGAATGCGAGCCATATCAAGTGAACAAAATGATTGGAAGTTCTCTAATATGGGTTTTTTACCACTCCAAGCTTCAAAAGGAGTGACTCCATTCAATGCTTTGTGATGAACTTGGTTTTGGATGTAACAAGCATAGTTGATAGCCTCAACCCAATATTGAGGTGAAAGAAACTTGGAATGGAGCATATAATTATCCATTTCCTTCAAGGACCTTTTCTTTTACTTTAAAACATCATTCTATTTAGGACTATATAGAATTATAAATTGTAGTTTAATCCCTTCTGTGTATAGAATTACTCAAAATAGTTACTGACATACTCACCACCATTATCAATATGCAAAATCTTTATGGCTTTACCTGACTATTTCTTTACAAGCACCTTTAAGTCCTAAAAATGGTCAAAGACCTTTGATTTTTTATTCAAAAAATACACCTAAGTATGCCTCAAAAATTTATCAATGTAATTAAACATGTACTTTGTCCTATTGAATGAAGGTTTTGGAAATGGGCCAACAATGTCATTGCAAAAAATCTCCCATATCTATTTAACTCTCCATGATTTTCCCTTGTAATACTTATCATACGGATGCTTACCAAGAATAAAACCATAGCAAACTCTATTATAAAACTTAACTCATGGCAACCTTAAAATTGTGTCTTAATTATTGAGTTACTCCAGGTAGTGATAGTTAAGATAGCTAAATCACTCATGCCATAATTCACTCACCTCATCTAAATGAGTGAGTAATGTAGTAAGGGTTGATCAGGAGCAAAATGTGAGAAAGAATACAATTTGGATTGGTGATCTACTTTCCCAAATGTAATAATAGAATCACATTTAGATTCCTTAATAACCATGGAATTGGGTGTGAACTCAACTCTCTTGCCCAAATTGATGTGAGTGATTTGATAAACACATAAGAAATTGGTGAATAAAGACGTAACACAGAACATCATGAAATGTCCCATCATTCACTTCATTGGATCCACTCCCACTAACTTCAATAAAATTATCATCACCTAATAAAATGGAAGACATAGAATAAGACTCCAATGATTATAACATGTCCTATGATGAATCCATGTGGTGTGATGCACCAAAATCAAGAACCCATGTGGAAGGCTAGAATGTAACTGCAACAAGTTCTTTTCCCTTATTACTATCTTTGGATTTATAAGACTCGTGTGCTAATGAAATCTGATTAGAATAATTAGGGACACTGATATTATTTTTCTCAAGCATTTTAGTCAATTGGTCAATTTTCTTCTTCATGTATTTAAATTCATCATGTCCAAGTTTCTTGTAGTAGTTATAGGTGAGTCACTCTTTTTTGGATTTATCATCTGAAGAGGAGGACTCTTTTAATTTTTTAACTTAGCATTAGATTTTTGGCCCTTTCTTTGTTCTGGGTCCTTATTTTATTTCTTCTCCTTGCTACTGAAATGCTTTTGTTTGGCAAGACTCATAATCAAGGCATGTAATTTAGATGACTTCAATGTACCCATTTTAAGGAGCTTGTCTTGTTTTTGAGTCAAGTTTAAAGCAAAATCATCCAAGGATGGCATGGTATATGTATCTCTAATGGCCCACTTGGTGGCATGGAAAGTAGAAAGTAAGATATAATAATCAAACCCCAATTTGGGAAGTATAGAAGGAATCAATTTATCATCTTTTTTGTCAATGTCACATAATTTCAACTATAACCTAAATGATTTAAACTTGGTGAAAAATTATTGAATTGTATCAAAGTCATTGGACTTAGACTAATGAGCTTATTATCTAACTCATGAACCCCTATCTTGTAATGTTTTACAAATATTTTATCTAATGTGGACCATAATTGATTTGGAGATGTTGTATATTTGATATTAAAGAGTAAGCTAGGAAACATAGATAAGCATAATAGACCATAGGCTTCATCACTTCAGTTATACTTAACACCTTATCTACCTCAAGTGTTAGTTTTATTTTTGTACCCATCATGATTCAGTATAAGACTTTATTTCTAAAGATGATTTTCACTTTGAATTTCCACTCATGATAATTGAATGATGTAAGAATCAGAATAGAATTGAGACCCATGATTTAAAAAATAAGTATGTGTTGAACTATGTGTGTTATAGACTAGCAATGTAACACCCTATAAATCTATATAAGTTTAAATTTATAAAGTACAAGAATATCACCAATGAGTATATCTCAAAAAAATATGCACTTTCAAAAAAAATGTCACTTCACAAGGAGAAACAAGTTGAAATTTATACGTGTTTGAATATTTATTGCTAGGAAAAATAATGTTCTCCACTTTTCATAAAAAAAAATTGGGTGTGCAATTTATTGAAAATTTTTGGTGGTAACTTCTCCACAAAAAAACTTATGCTCTCTTGGAATAAAATTTAAGTAATTTTGGGTTGGGTGTGACCAAAGGATTGACTCTTGTATGATGAGGGGCTAAGACTAAATTTAGGTGCTCTCCCTCCCCCCTCACTTTGATTGATGTGATTGATGCGGGAGTGACATTATCCAAAAAAAGACCTTTTTGAAAATGAATAGTGTAACACTTTATTAGATTAAATTTTATGTATTCTGGACTGTCATCAAAGTTTGGAGGAGGATACGCACCTGGTGGGGGTTTTAACTACTCATGTAGTCAAAATTTTAGGGTTTTGTGTCAAGGTTGCATTGTCCTATTGCATCAGGGTTCTAAACTTCACGCACACCCCAAAGTCTTGATATCAATATGTTGGATGTTTCCCATATTATGGAAATGCATAAGGGATGTATTCCCTTTTTACATGTGTCAAGTTTTATGATTGATCCTACAATCCAAAATCCCAATGCCAAAGTTAATGACTAATCCCATAGTCACAACTTTTGATGTTGGGCAAGCTGACTATTATCATCATCAAAAGTCCCAATGACAAAAAAATTGACTACTCCTATAGTCAAAAATCCTAACATCAAGATTTTTCATTAGGGATGTAACCTATATTTGTAGCCATCAGGGTCTTGGTGTGTTTGTGTTTTGATGCATTCTTGTAGGTGTTGAATATGTTGATGCTTCTCATAGTCCTAGAGATGCAAAAATTCCCCACATTATACTCAAGTATGAAAACCCTAATTTCTTTAAAAAAACACTAGATTTACTTTACCTCTTCAAAATCAAATAAAGACCCATTAGATATTTCCAAAAATCCAAAAAACCCCAAAATTATTTTTCCTTTAAGACTACAAAATTGTATGGATTTTCATGAAATTGTTAGAAAACTATTGAAACCCTTCAAAAATGGCAAAAACTATCACAAAACTAGGTCATGTTTATAGTCAATCCTAGGGTTTTGACACCTTCTGAATCTGATGGTGTAATATATTTTACATGGAAACCCACCAAATGATATGTGACTAGAAAAATACACCTTATCCCTTTTCTTTTTTTGAATTTAAATCTATCAAGGATACCAAAAGAAGATCAAAATCTAAGAGATGATGAATCTATAATATGCTAGGTTAATGAATGGCAGATATGTTACATGTAATCTAAAAACTCAAGATTTCATAATAGGTATAATGGAATTAACCTACCATAAAATCTTTGATACCATGTCAAAGTGGGCCATAATTGAAGATCTACCGGATAGATTTGAATGTGTGATGTGATTACCTATGTGTAGTAGTGAAATCAAATTTGAGTTAGAAGAAGTAATTGCTCAACAATCAAAAGATTGTAATAATAGCATTAACATCAATATCCATAAAATATTTTGGAAGGTACATCATATATTTAAAATATAAACATGTCCTCACTTCCTCATGAATATGGTATTATCTTTCACAATGACCTAAAAGACACCTAAACAAGTTAAACTAAACATGTGTAGGGAAAAACCATTAAATGGAATAAAAACCTATACTAACAAAATATGAATGAAAACCCTCCATTTTTTACTAGTTGGTGTGTAAATAATAAATTATGTTGTAGATAATCACACCAATGTATAGAATTTTAAATTATAGTTTGAGCTTGATGAGTCTTGGAAAGACACTTTGATTTCAAACCTTTGAAGTCACTAACATCCTCAAAGATTCAAATAATACACTTACTTAACAGTGGATATTTAAGTGTTTCATAAATATTGTTATAAAATGGAAATTAACCATAAATCTCACTCAAAAGAATCCATTTAATTGTTGCTTCCCAATCGAACACCGTTTGTGTGATTTAAGTATCATTTTCCATAAATTTTCTCTTCCTTTGGATTTAAGTATAGTAAAAGATAATATGACACAAAAGGGGGATGACAATATCCAAGATAGTGTTTGGTATCTTCACTTTGGGCTATGTTAAACCTAATGGCATTCCCTTTGTAATCCTAAAAAGTGTTAAATGAGATTTATGAACCACAAACCTCAACTATGTAACTAGTAGATGTAAGCACTAATATTCATGGATCCCATTTACTATCACTAACCACATGAACACTCACTTGATTTAAAATTTTTAAATCATGACTATATTATAGAAATTATAAGACAACACATACCTAGTCATAAATAGATAATTAATCCTTCTAAATGATATAGGTGACTAAATTCATGCATTTGTAGGAAGCCTTCATGTAAATATCATGGATCTTTACAATGTTTTGGTATATATTTTCTTGAAACATGAAAGGAGAGGTAAATTATGAAGATTGATCTATATCATGAGGCCAATACCTTACTACTCCATTAGGAATCACACATTTATATGTAAATACTTCCACACATCATGTCAATAACATCCTATTAGAACTTTACACAAATTTTAAGAGATGGCTACATAGTAATATGAAAAATAATTATTCTTACCTAGAAAGTCTCATTTTTCATCAAAGTAACTTCAACAACATATTATAAGATGAAAAATAATAGCAAACTTATATTATGAAATAATAATAGACATAATATTGAATTAGACTATATATAATAGGACATGGTTCCTTCTAATAATGCAATATCCCATTACACATTAAAATATTAACATCAAATGCCTTTTCCTACACCTTAGATGACCTAATACTTATATCATTTTTGCTTCATTCCATCCATGTAAAAAACAACATGTTACCAAATATATAATACTTATAAATAGGATGTTGTAGTCACTCAAATTTGGTCATGAATAATTGATTATGTCAATATTGAATTTGTTTCACTTTAATTAGATTTAGCACTTAATTTGGGCCTATTTTACCACCTCACTTTATCTTAAGTACCTATATGGATCTATTTATTTTCTAAATTGCTCGCTAATGCCTAAAAAAAATTAACTTTAAAAAAAACACTAAGCATCTATATGAGCAAGCTTGGACTCAAAAACCACATGTTTCCCTTAAGGACAAAATGTCTAGTAGGGGACAATAATGGCAGACATTTTTATCCCCCATAGGATGTTTCTATCCATATCCCTTTTAACAATCGATTTTCAAACTTAGACCCTATCTTAAATTTAGGTTTATACTTTAAGATAGGTAGTGTGAGGTTTTCCCATTTTGTATTTCTATAAAGGCAAACTAAGTCACTTATTCAATCACTTGGTAATTAGAGGCATACTTACACTACTGTAAATTGAGCAAAGATTCTCTATCCTTTCAAATTTTTATTTTGATCACTTGAGGTAGTGCTCAGCCAAGTCCAAAGCTTATTTTATCCAAGCCAAATCAAAGCATTATCAAGTATTCAAGACATATCTAGATACATTCATATATTCAAAGGAGCACCATCACACAAAACACTAAAAGTGGGAGAACTACATGGGCTTGAATTACCTCTTTAGAGTATTTGGATACATAGGTAGCATTCAGTCATCATGGGGGTGATTGGATTTAGTTCAAGCCATTACACTCCCCCATTTTTATTTATAGTTTTTCAATCATTGTAAAACCCTATTAGGCTTTCAATCTTGAATAATTTAATTTTAGCACTTCTGCACACATTAAAAAGTCAAATATTTGCATACAAACCTAAGTTAAGCTATCACAAATTATCATAACTTGAGTTCCTAATTTTCAGTAAAGGAAAAGATTGGCCAACTCAATACTATAGTGGAAATCAATCTTGTCCCAAGATGGACAATTTTGTTCTTTATCATTTTCAATTTCTATAAATGTGTACTTATAGGGTTGGCTCTTATTTATCAACTTAAGGTATCTATCAGCTTCATATAGTCATATCTCAGACATATAAAACTAAGTTTGTCATTTCATTGATAGTCAGTCTTCTTTCATTCAATTGCACTTTGTCTAATTCAATATTTTGCTTTCATTTTGCTTATTTAATGTTTATTTATAGCATTCTATTATATTCCATTATATATTTATATGAATTAGTGTTAATTCACCTGTTAATTAAAAAATCCAATAAAACATATTGGTGAACCTACTTTTCATTTGAGAATTACTTCAAAAACATTATCCTTGGGTTTAGGTAAATTCCTAAACATTTGACACTAAAATAATTTTCTTTCAACCTTATATCTAAATCTAACACTTAAAGATCTTGTAATCGACCTTGGATCTAATTGTTTAACTAAATGCATTTTATTTTGACCTTGGGTTTGAGAGCTCAAACTACTTTATTTTGACCTTAAAATTCAAGGGAACTTACTAATCTCCATACACAAAAAAATCCTTTATAGAATCTCAATTTTAGTTCTTGTTGTTTTCATTTTCAATAAATCTATGGATTTATTAGATGAGCATTTTTGGTTCACTTTTTTCCAACTTCTATTACATGTTATCTTCCTTTAATAAGGAACTTCATTTACACTCAATTAATAAAATGAAACACATCACATGCACTCTTGATGCAAAAAAATTTAAGGTCTAACATGACATATGAACAAGAGAATTTAAACATTCATAATGTTATAGATATTACTCATAAGCAATCCTAAGTGTTGTTCAATTTTTATTGCTTCAATATTCAATCAAATATTTTAATAGTTACCACTAGATGAAAAAGGGCATAAATTACTCCTTTTATTTCTCTTCCTCTTAGACCTCAAAATTCTAACAGTTACCATCATGATCCCTATATTTTCCCATGGCTTATATTATATTCTATAGTCTATGTTATTAATAATTGATGAGGTAGGCCACCACACCATGGAGTTAGTCAACATGTTACTCCTCAACCCCCTCCACCTCCTACAAGGTAGGCATATTTATCCAACAAGTATGATATCATGTATCAATCAAAAAATAGCCATGTAAAAATTTCAATCTTAGAATTACTCAAAAGTTCATCAGTTTATAAGGATATTTTATATGTTACATTATGACACATACCATTCCTAGTGATAAATATCCTATCATTTTTTCTTCTAGGATGAGCACCTTTAAAGATATTGAAAATATTATTACTTTTAAAAATTAATAATTGCCAATACAAGATGTAATCCCATAAAATATCCCTCTTTAATCAAGTTACAATGCAAAATAAAGGAATCAGTTGTGTACATTTTTAATAGTCCTTTATTAAGTAAATTAGGTGTTAACATTGATATCCTCCAACAAATAAATCAAACTATTAAAATATTATATGATTCTTCAAGACAAGTACATAGATTGATATCTTCATATATAAAATTGGGACCTAAAACAATGTCTACTTTATTTCATGTTATACCTAATCATTTACATTATAATTTATTATTGGGGAGACCATGGATACATATGATGGAAATAGTACCATATACATTACATAAGTGTCTTAAATTCATGCATGGAGGATACTCATATGATGTTTTTGTGAATGATAACCCTTTTTGATATTGTAAGATCCAAACATCTTGATCATAGTTGAATGATCCGACCATCGTCCTTCCTTCTCAAATCATCCCTTAAGACCAAAAGTACACATATGAAAATGGAGAGTCAAGTACTAATAACAAAAATTAGAACAATAAAAATTATGAATTTACCAATAAGAATTACATCAAGCAAAAAAACTTGAGTAATTAAAATAATACAAGAAAAGTCTCGGTTACAACTTTAAAAATTACAAGAAGAATAAGCAATCTTGCATAATGAACATTACAATAGAAATAGTTATAAAGAGTAAAGTTACAAATGGTACAACTTGAAAAATATAAGCTAGAAAATTAGCAACAATGGATATAAATGGAACAAGAAAATACCCAAAAATAACATTAAAATATTATGGATAAATAAAAGACTACTCCTAATCTACCTTTATTATTCAATTCAGAGGTACAAGATGGTAATGTTTCATATTATTATGATATAAATGATGATAAATATAATACGGTTAATATGAAAAATAATCAAATATGCAACCTAAATTCTAATCCTTCAAATGATTATTTATCTCAACTTTATTTACACCCATTATTCTAGGGGTTCACCATGATTATTAGAAATTAACTTTTGAAAATCAGTCAGATTTAAAGGGCAAGCATATTTTAGGTATGTCTAAGGATGATAATGCGAATAATTGTTGCAATAGTGGCTATCATATTCCATTTATGTTCAATTTAGTGAATAATGTGGAAATATTAGGTATTAAATTTTCATAGTCATTATAAATAATGCCACATCAAGATACACCAACAATAAATTTACAAATTCCATTGGATAACAAGCTTATCAAATTACCTACTACTATACATTGATAATAGCATTTTTTTTACATACAAAAGGCAAATCATTTTGCTTTTATCATATAATCATGTGACATGAGACAAAACATTACAAGAGAAAATTTAAAAGTACAAACATTAAAATACTAGGTTGATTATATTGTATGCCCAATCTAGCTAGAGAATGGGTATCTATAGCCCCAATATTTTCATTATCAAATTAATACAAAATCAACATATGTCTCTTAAAAAAGAGGTTTAAAATGCATCACCAATATATATAATAAATAGAAAGAATCATAGACAAAAATACTTAACTATCACACTATATATGAAAGGAGATTATTATAAGCATAATCATATTGACACTACTAAAAAAAGAAACTATTTGCAGTGTTATAGAATTATCACAAATAGAATATATTATCAATGACTTACATCATAGTGTAGATTGGGAAGAAGCCCTGGGATATGTCATATACCTAATTACTTATGGACCAAAAGTTTTCAATAAAAAGGTATGGGTTATGCCTCAAAGACATCAAATACAATTTACATTGGGATGATAATGGTTATGACACATGAAAGCTATAGTAGATATTAATCATCGATGTATTACCTTTTCATATGAAGGAAGAGTAATCCACATACCACATGATGGTAACAATGACTATGATATTGAAAAAGAAGAGTAATATGCTATGTACTTGCACAATCATTATATTTTCAATCCTAATGAGAATGACTTATTGGATGATTGTTGATTAAAAATTTAGATAATTCAAAAAGAAAAAATTTGATTTTACATAGCTTTTATATTTCTTAGCATACCATTAATTTTTTTTTTGCACATGAAATAGATTTGATCAATTATTTTAAGCCATTGAATATTACTGGTTTTTTGACCTTATGGCTCTTCTTTTTCACTTTCTAGATCTAAATAATTTAAAACAGTGTTTTATTCTACCATTTATCTTGTTGTTTTCATAGTTTATGTTATTTGGCCCAAAATCCTACCCCAAATAACACTTATGGTATTAAGTGGTTGAGAGAGACTTTTGGGACAATAAGGGACTTTCATCCTCTATTTTAGGATTCAAACTAGTTCAATCTAGGGCATATCTACAGGTATTAGGCTCCATGATATAGTCTACTTGAAATGAGTATCTAATAGGTGCAATGTTACCATTGAGAATCCGATACTTAGCCTAGCAAAGAGGTTCCAATCTTCACCTACTCTTATCAATTACAATTTTAAATGATACTGGGATTCACTTCACCAATTTTTAAATAAATGGGATGGAATTAATTAGCTATTAAAATAAACATAAAAATGGGAGAGTAAGGTAAGGTATAATATATGTTTCCTAGCTTGAGAGGATGTTAATGCTTCAAGAACTGAGTTATGTGCCCAAACATCATTACACCATTGTGTGTCAAGTTTCACAAGGGATTAAAACTCATCATCACACAAAGAAAGAGTCTAATTTAAATGAATGGGGGTTCTTAATTTTTTAATTCTCTACTAAATATAAACACATAGAAGATCTTGTAGTAAACTACACACAAAATCTCCACAAATGATTTATAGCTTCAAGTATATAGATTATGAGTGTTGCAAAGGAAACAAGAAGAATTAATAAATGAATTAAAATATCAAAGAACATTATAACTATTGCATTCACTATTTGTGATTAATCACATTATTATTTATCTAACATAAGCATTCATTCAAAACTAGAAAATAATAGACCAAATTCATAGACAAATGAACCAGTTGATATAAAGTAGGAAATTTGCATTCATTTCAATAGAGTTTGTTTACATAAAAAATGTTGAACCTTAAAAATATAAAACAATATATTATGTATAGATAAGGATGAGGCTCATCCCCAAGTAGCATGATATTCCCACCCCTATCTATTATGGACACCCAAATTTGTTACAACTCTAATGATTTAAAAAATATATATTCCCCACTCTCTAAAAGATGGTTGGGGCCTACTTAATTGATATGATAAGGAGATGGATAAGAACCACCTCTAAGATATTTAGGCTATGCCTCCTTGGATTCTAGTGTAGTTTTCATCAAGTTTAATTTCCTATCCAACTTAGCCAAGTTCATGGAAGGCTCCCAAAAGATCACCTCATATTGGGCCAGCAGTCATTGGTCCACTTGGAGTGGGGCCTCAAGGGAGACTTTCACCTCTAACACCTAGTTGATACTCATTATGCATTGGATTTGGAGTTATATAATCACCCTATCTCTAAATTCATTGGCCTTTTCCACCTTTTTTCTAATGACCTAATCAAAATGAGCCAAGTGAACCTTGAATATCCTCTATCTAGCAAGGTACTATATGGATGGAATAGAATCATGATGTTAACTTCCTGAAAGAATGTCATCATTTATTCCTTTCCTTATTTTAGATATTTTATGATTGTATACACCATGTACAACCACTCTTCAACCAAGGCTCTCATGATCCTAGCATAAGTTTGATATAGGTTTAGGTTTATGATAGGAATGAGTTTGAGCTCTGAGAACATGCCCTTGTGGAGAATCACATTGAGCCTTTTGCATTTGTTATCCATGAAATCAATCCTTTATATGTATTCCTAAAAAATTTAGAGGTTTTCATTTCTCATTATCAATGTCATAACTAATTCTCTAAGAGATATGAAGAGTTGCATGAGGGCCTCTTTGACTCGACCAACCAATTCTACATGAAAATTTATCTTCACCTATGCTTCAAGTCCCAAACCTACTCCTTCATGTCCTCCATGAGTTTTTAAGACATGTCATGAGTATCTCTAAGCATGTATACCAAATCCTTTTCCACCTTCTCTTCTATGATGTATGTCCTCACTTTGGTGAGGGAAAATAGGTTGTGTTTAGTCTACCACACCACTGGGTTTCCCTCTTGAGTGAATATCAATGTAAGAATCCTACTAATGTTTCTAGACTCCCTATCAAACTCCCATTGGACTTTTGAATCACCCTACATGATCATCTCAAGTCCCTATGATATTGTCATAACTGCCAAGGTAGAAGATGATGAAGGTAGGGTGGTAGAGATAAAGGTAGAAGGTGGAGACATGGGAGGAGGAAGAATGGATGAGGTATAGGGAAGGAAGGAAGAGAGAAATGAATGAGGAGGAGGCATGGGGGAGAAAGGGGTAATGATGAATGGGGAAGCCCATGGGAACATTTGGGCATGTCATTAGCTTTGGTTCAAATTTACCTATGGGTTCATTGCACAAAGGATATGAGTATTCAATAAGAATGAGAAAATTAGTTGTTTAAATCCAAATCCTTGAGCACCTACGATGATGGAAAAGGAAGACCTAAGAGGGATAAGGGGAGTAATAAGGAATTGATTAGAAAGCTGAGAGGGAGTTACTCTTTGTTTCTTCTTGGGCCTTTTACTTGGACAAGCTTATGTAATAGTAATAGAAGTGGTTGTAATGGCAATGTTGGTAGGAACTGACCAATGAGTCTTTAGAGTGACTACTGGTGCTACCAAGGTGGTCAGATTAGACCAAGGAGCCTATAAATTGACTATAAGTATCATTGATGTGGTTAAAACTAACTAAGATATGCATATGGGTACACTCACTACCGAGTTCACCATTAAAATTTAAGTTGGCATAAGTCCTATAATAGTATCTTATTGCATAGTGAACATTGGGGGCATTAGGGGTCAAGCAACAAAAGCTCTTTAAGAATAGAGGTGAGTCGTAGGGATCCATTTATATGGAATGGGTTGAGTGGATGGAAATTGGGATATGTGAATGTTGTACATGGCTAAATCCAGAGGTACCTGGGTGAATTATGGAAGGGGTGGAATGATAAATAGGGGAGGCATAACCTCGATGAGCCCAATAAGGATATGAAAACCATGGGGTACCCCATTGGGTTGTTGGGGGATAAAGGTCTTAGGGGAAGGAATCTCCATGGATTTTTATTATTGGTCATACTTTGTGCTCAACTTGAGGCTACTATAGATGTTAAATCATAATGTATGTATAGTTGAGGGTTGAGTATCTTGAGTCACTAGAGGTGGTGGAGATAGAGTAGAGACTAGGGGAGGATAAATTCATGGAGGAGAAGGATTTGGGACCCCATAAATAATCATATTTTAAATTTTAGGTGCAATAAAATAGTTGATCTAAATGGATGGCTCATATTAGGCCTACATTATTTTCTTTTTCCTCAAGCCTGACTAACACCTCCTTATCATCAGCAAGGTTGAGGTGAAGCTCATAATTAGGGTGAGGTACATGGTTATAGGTGATGTTGATGTGAGATTGGTATTTCATCACATGATCCCTAATGATACTATGAGTGTCTCATTCTTGGTGCTCCACTCTACCTAGGGAATAATAATCTTTGTCTATCACTATCTTTTATAATGGAGGCATATTATTGTATACATGTTGGTGAATGATGGTAGGGAAGGTTGGGCAAAACTTGTCCTAATGGTTAAGGGAGTGTTCAAACATGTCATCCACCAATTTATTGGTTATCTCTTGCTTGGATAGTTAGTTCAAGACCTAATAGGATAGATAGAGGGGGGGCTTTTGGATGTCTACTATCTAGATGATGGTGTCATCTTAGTAATGCCAATAATTACCTATGTGTGTGAGGGACTATCTGATCTTGTTTAAAATGTGACGCATTGTCACCTCATTGATGTCCATGTAAACCATTGGGTAGAATGATTCATAGATCTCCTAAATGTGATTTCTATAGTGGTGTCCATAAAGTTTGTAAAATCCTACATGCACCATAGCACCCCTAGAAATCCATGGTGGAAATGTGGAGGTTTGAATACAATGGTGGCATAGACAATGTCCACTAAGTAACTCATCATTTATAAATTGCCTCTAGTTTGAGCCTCTAATACAACCCTAATGAATTTGAAATTTATCATACTCCCTAGTTTTAGGGCCTCCTCTCCTTTAATAATTATGCTTAATAAGGTCACCCATAAGAGGTTCACATGCATGGTGTCATTGGATCCAAATAGGTGGTTTAGTATGATCAACCCAACATGAAACCCATTCTTAAATATATGGATAAGGTAGGTGTTAATGTCCTCTTTATCAACCCATCATTCCTAGTTGATGGATCAATCCTTGAGGACTTCATATATATTATGGGCATTGGTACATGCATCTATTGTGATAGCATTGTAGTTGTTGGTATACTCTGGGAGGTTATACTACTACTTAAAATTAGCCCATGAAATGTCTAAAACCAAGTTTACTAAATTTACTAAGTAAACCAAATCCCACTCATCTCAGAGAACACACTTAGAAGTCTACAAGTTGTTGAAGAGGTCTACACAAAGGAATACCTTAGGCTTGGTTGTGGCAATGTGCAATCCTAACCTACCTAGCACCATGAGATCATCAAGGTACTCATTTTCATCATAATCATCCTCTAAGGTGGGTGTTTACATATCTTAAATTGCTTTCAAGACCTTGTTATAGTGGTCAAATGGCACCAGGTTAGGTGATAAAGTGGTGTCCCAATACTCAATATCAAGATTAATGTTAGAGGATGAAGTAGCCATTTTTTTGGGCTGGGGATTACTGCTTTTAGGGGTGAGGAGAAACACTAAAAATGTGAGTAAACACTACAAAGAAATATTTCATGAAATTAAGAGTGGTAATGATATATCTAATTAATATGAATTATCGGGCTCTGTAGAGATCTTCTACATTAATGGAATTTGATATCTCACCCAGTGTGAATTTAAATTTAAGTTAGTGTCTCAATCTACCCATTCATTTCCCAATATATCAACTCAAGAATTTCAAATATATGTTCCCAACTTAGATTTGGTAGTTGTGATGAGATGTTTTAAATTATCCAATCAAGTCATAGTTTCTCATTTAATTAATGTGAGGAGTTTGGTAAGCACATGGATACCTTGTCTTTGTGGAATCCTATCTGATTCTAGGTTGTGACATGCATCTATTGCTAGTTAGTTTTGTTTGCAATGAATTCCACCTAAGCGCAATCAAGTGTCATACTCTTACTATTTTGGGTGTTAGAATTTGGCCACCTAGAGTAGTGAGGTGATGTATGTCATCCTCTAATTGGATTTTGAATATGATTTCACCTCATTCTAATTATCTCAAGACATCTTGATCCTTTTCTATTAATTTATATGTAAGTACTATTTGGCATGGTCTCATAGGTCAGGCTCTCCTAAGATATGACATCTTTGATAGGTATATAAGACTAACACATTTAATAGGTTCCACATGGTACTTCCCCATTTGGTCAAGCTCTCCTAGGTTCTGCCATCTCTGTCAGGTCTAGGAGACTAACACATTTGATAGGTTCCACATGGTGATTCCTCATTCAATTAGGCTCTGACATCTATGATAAGTCTAGTAGACTGACACATCTAAAAATTTCCACATGGTGGTTCCTCATTCATCAGTATCTCTTAGGATTTGACATTTTTGATAGGTCTAGGGGACTGACACATCTGATAGGTTATATGTGGTGCTTCCCCATTTGGTTGAGCTCTTCCATGATATTTCATGAAAAGTGACTAAGTTAAAATAAATCCATGTAATCAATTAAAATATCATCGATCTATTTTTAAAGATTTATGAAACACTAAGTAGGACTCCAAGAGAATGATACTTTAGGAAAACCAACATGAGTCTAAATCTACAAAAATTCATAGTTAGTGCAATAAATATTTTAGAAGTATAAAAACCCTTAATTCCTATAGAATGCAATAAGGACTAGACTATATTTAGACTAAAAATACTACAGGTATATTTAACAAATACCAACTCATCATCATAAACATTTTTAAAAATGTGGTAGACTAAGGTAGAATATAAGTTTGAGGATTCTCAAAGTCTGAGGCCAACTAGAAAGGGATTGAAACTCTAGGAAAGCATCAAGTTGATAATTTACAAAGGGGTCCCCCACTTATTAGAAAGAAAGGGGGTTGTATTGGCTATAACAATTTACACTAACAAAATTTCATGTTATAACAAGGATAAAATCAACCAAAAGGGATAAAACTAATTTCCACAATTGTCCTGAGTTGGTCAATCATGTCCTATGTAGATTTCCACATAGAAATCAAAATTTGAGCACACAAATTCTTAGTATTTCTAATTCTTAGACATTTTACTCAATAATAGTATGTAAAATAGTGCTTCTATATGCAAAATATTTCTTTTCATGTGTTATATTGGTTGTTCATGTTATATACTTTGACAAGTATATGTTTGATGAAATGAGGATGTAAAATTAGTCCTCCTCATACTTATTCAGTCTCTTACATATTTTTCAACATTATAAGTCACATATAAAATACAGGTATCTTTCTCATAAAAGGCCATGCCATCATTTTTATTGCATATTTCATATTGACACATGTTGTGTATTATTTAAATTCATTTCTTTTATTCTACTTTTGAACCCTTGGTTACACTAGCTTATATTGTTCTAAGTTTCCAAATTCTAAAAGTATAAAAAAAATAAAAATATTTCAAAAATAGGAAAACATTAAAAATATTTTAAAAAATTAAATTTATGTTCTTGGCATGATTATACATCTTAATTACATCTTTTACATATGTTATTTATTTTTTCATCAATAGATATAAAACTCTTTTTATATCACACACACATGCATTTCACTATTATTCATGAATGTTATGCAAGACATACATATCTCACATGGACTAAGATGTTGGACCTACCTCTACCCAATAGCCTTGCTAAATTGGAGTCATTTTTTCCATAGGTTATAATATCTTACATTGTGTACATGGATATGCTATTTTTTATGATATGATCACATTACATATACATGACCTAGACTATATTCCTAGTTCTATACTCCATTGATGCGATTACTTTTGCATTGTAGATTAGATTTTTTCTTATCTACTGTGTATGGCCATTGGCCCTTGTGTGAAATTTTTCTTGAGCATCTCTATGAGATCATTGTTTAGTATGTGTGACATTTGAATATGTTCATTGATTGCGGCCCTTGTCCCTTTTTTTATGTGGCATTTAAACATGTGCCTTGTTTATGAAATTATTCATGTATTGAGTGTATGGCCCTTGGCCTTTTATGTGTAACATTTACTTATGTGACATTTGAACATGTCCATTGTATGTGGCCCTTGGCCTTATTGTACGACATTATGAATTTTTTGGTTGTGTGCTTATTGAGATTTTTAAGTTTGATGAGAGTCATGATCCATATCATGCAATAAATAATTCATTGAATAATAACTCTACATTATATTACTATGAGCTTCATTGATACACTTATATTGGCCTTTCCTAATGTGTTACATATATAATTTTAATGGCACATATCTTACTATGTTGACATACTTTTCATATATGGTACATTATTGAATTATTACATCTTACTATGCATGATACAATTAATGCTTTTTTGAGATGAGTGACTTTTAGGATCAATTCCTTCACCTCAATTATTACATATTCTACATTGTATTAATTATTATATCTTACTATGCATAATACAGTTAATATTTATTTTGAGATGAGTGATTTTCAAGATCAATTCCAACACCTCAAAACAAGGGCATTTCTTTAGGATTTTTATACATGAGATAATCCTAATCAAGATCAAAAATAACTTTTGAGTTCATAATACAACTTTAAAAGTTTCAAATTGGTTCAAAATTCAATCATTGACATAGATTATAGGGGCATATGCCATGCATATACACTCATATTGTAAGACAAAGTACAAATTCATATAATTTTAAGTGCATGTTATAGGTTCATTCACAAGTTTCAAACAAAATTTATAATTTGCATTTACATATAGTTATAGATTCTAAAATTATAATAATGGTGGTATGATGACAATGGGGGCATGATACATATTCATGCACATTGTGCTATTTTTAAAAAAAATTAATGGGGGGTGATACATATTCATTCCATGCTTTAAATAATAATTTATTTCTATGGACATGGTAGGAGCATGGATATTATCCATTATTTTTTTATCATGCATTTAGGATCAAAGTGACAATTGAATCTACAGGCCATCTGTAGTGGTTGATTTAGTTATAGTGCATAACGCATAACTTAGAGATTCATTTCCCTCTATCATTATGTCTACAAATCCATTGTGTATTTCAGCCCATTTTACATCTTTAGATTACAAATATTACCCTCAAATTATCCATTAGTTTAGCTAAAGAACCAACCTCTCCCAAAATCACCAATTCTCCCATGCTTCATGGGAAGCATCATATCTAAGGAAAGTCACAAGAACAACATTGGTTTCACACATGCAGTGTACTCATTCCTTTTTATTTTCAATCTTTTCAAATTTAAGTTAAATTTTAATTTTTAGTTTCACATACAATCATTAAATACTTCTACATCATTGTATGATTTTCCATTAAACACCTTGCATGCTTTGGTTCTTCTCCCAAAGGTAAAGTGTGTTGTACATAATATGGTACATCTTTCCATTATTCTAACAATTTAATTTATATACTAAAGGGGAGGCAAATGTATTCATTCAAATTTGGTCACGAATACTTGATTATGTCATTTTTATCTCTATTTCACTATAATTAACTTGAGCACTTCATTTGGACCTAGTTTTCCAATAGAGGCACCTATATATACCTATTTATTTTCTAAATTACTATCTAATGCTTACATAAATGCTCTAACTACTAAAAACACCCATAAGCATCTGTACAAACAATCTTGGAATCAAAAATTACACATTTCCCTTAAGAACAAAAATGTCCACTAGGGGACATTAGTGGTAGACATTTTTGTCCCCGATCGGACATTTTTATCCTTAGCTCTTTTAATAGTTAGTTTTGAAATTTGGACCCTCTCTTATAGTAGAATGAGGTTTCCCCTTTTATATTTCTATAAATTCACACTTAATTCACTTATTCAATCACTTGGTAATTTCAATACATATGAATACTTAAACTACTACATATTAAACATAACTTCCCTATTCTTCTAAATTATAATTTTAATCACTTGAAGTAGTCTTTATCCAAGTCCAAAGCCTATTTTATCCAATCCAAATCAAATCACGATCGGTTATTCAATCCATTTTTAGATGCATTCATCTAGTCAAAATGATGCCATCAAACAAATCATTCTAAGAGGGAGAACTATGTGGGCCTGAATTCCTTTTTTGGAGTATTAGATACATTAGTGCTAGTAATCATGGGGATGATTGAGGTTAGCTCATTCCATTACACTCCCTATTTTATTTTTGTATATTTTAAGTCATTTCAAATCTCTATTAAGATTTAAACCTTGAATAAGTTTTTTTTAGGCCTTATACACACATTCGAAGGTCAAATCTCCATATACATACCTAATTTAAGTTGTCACAAATAATCATGTCTTGATTTCCTAATTTTTAGGAAATGAAAAGATCAACCAGCTTAGGACTTGTTATCAATTATATTTTTCACCCTTTATGTTTTATAGGATTTGTAGTATGTAGGAATATAATGACATAATGGGATCACCTCTAAGTTATGGGACCTTGGTGAATTGAGGTTAACCTCTATAGAAGGTTGATTTCCTTTCACTAAGCTTAGTGTAACTAATACATGACCATTTCACTTATAACTATATCTTATTTCTAATTTTTCTCCTAACTGGGGTTTTATTTGTAAGGAAAAGAGTTTTGAAGGAGTTTTAAAACTAGAAATGGTGATGCACCAAAGGGTTTTAGTGTAAATTATAGCTTGTTTTGATCGAACATAATCTAAATAGTAATATACTAAAATCTCTTGAAACATAATCTTACATGAGTATGAAATCAAAGGTAATATTGGACATTTTATCAAATAAAGAATAAAGTTCTCAATTTTTCCTCAACAAGATTTAAAAAATGAAAGATAAATACCATAAATGATCCTATATGACTGAAATAAGACTTATATCATTCATAAATGTAACAAAATCTGTACATACACAAGGATGACACAAAATAAGGAAGGAAAAAATTTAGTATATTGATATTCTTTAGGTTACATCATGTATTTGAACTTCTCAAAAACATAAAATTTATCTCTCAAAAAAAACATCCATGGGCTACGTAGGATATCCATATTTATATAAAGCACTTACTCTCTTGAGATATAATAAGTCCAAAACTTTTAAACTTACTCCTAGAGCAAGAAATAAGTGCGTGCTAATACAAATGTCCTCATTTTTAGCTTGAAGAGGCATCTTTGGTGGAGTAGAAGGAATAAAAAGACTCGATAAGTAGTTAGGTGCTTCACCAAATGTTGAAGAAGGATAAAAATTTTGTTTGAGTCTTCCATTTGAACCATCTCTCCTTGATCTCAGTTGAAGAAGTCTCTCACCAAGAAATGGGGTACCAAAATGAAACTTCATAACTTGATCAATCTTTTAACAAAGTTGAATGTTTTTTTAAATATTTGAATATTTTAAAATATAACTTTCAAAACCTAATTTATAAATTACATTTGATACTTTTGCAACTTATAAGTCACTTGAAAAAAAGGGATGTGCAAATTACAATATGAGTTTTTACAACTTTAAGTCATTCAACTTGTCAAACATAAAAGTGTAAAATAAAAGTTTCACTTTTTCAACTTAAACTTATCAGAATGATAATTAAAAATTACAAGTAGCACTTTTTCAACTAAAATATAAGATCTATAAAAATGATAGTTGCAATTTACAACTTGCTTGCAACTTTACAACTTTTCAGCGTAGCTTACAAACTTTGTAATTTATAGAATGCATTCTTCTCAAATAATTAAATAATTAACTAATGATGGTAACATCAAAAGATTCCTTATCCTTTTCTACTTGTATCTTCTCGATATAAGCATAAAAAGTATCAAATATTTCTTGTAGGCACCCTTAATTAGACCAATTGTGTAAACATTATTGATGTCACATTCTACCATTACCTTGGATAATTCTTTGAAAGGATCTTTGTAGATTTGGATATATTTACCCATCTAATCAAGAGTATAGTGGTACTTCATAAATTAATAGATGAAATCCAAGTTGAAAATTGTGGCATGTGTTGACTCCCTTTTAATCATCTCCTTGATTTTATCCTGGACAACCTAAATAGGAAGAGATTCAAATTGGTAATCTACTACCTCACATGATAATTTATAAATTAAATTTTTGATGTCATAAATTACATCAATAGCCTTGAAACTTATGCTTTTGGCCTTATCAATAATTTCATTAAATATCCTAACTCTGAACTTGGTTACCTTCTCTAGCTCATCATGCTCCAAAGTATTTTTGAGTATCTTTTTAGACATGAGGATGTTGCTCTTTATTTGTTCAATGTTATACAACTTGGGAGAGTAGAGATTTAGAATTTCAAATTCTTCCTCATATTTATTTATTTATACCTTTAAAGTTACAAGGTCATCCTTTCGTGTTTTATAATAATCCATTACCAACCCTATCACCTTATTCCCTTTGGTGACTAGTTCTTTAGCCTAGTTTATTTTAGTTCTTCCAATTGATCAAATCTATGTCATTATATCATATGTATCTTTATTAGGGAACTAAGGGGGAGATTTAGTTGGTTGGGTTGGTTTGAGTGGATGTGTTAGGTTTATGACCTTCCTCAAGGTAGTTTTCAACTACTCTACCTTATTCTTCAACTCATCTGTGGTGATCTTGTCACTATCCATTTTCTTGAAAAGAGAACTTATGCTTGTTTGGACATCATGTTTCAGTACCTCTCCGATTAGATGACCAAGGTGTATTATGGATATCTGATAATCCCTCACCACGAAATCTTCTTTCTATTTTTTAGGTGGGGGAACTACTATCTCTACATACTTGTCCCCTATTACATCATAATGAACTCTATAAATAGGCTTAGGACCTCTCTTTCATCATTTAGATTCTTCCAATAGACCAAAATCTAGGGTGTTAGGAGATATCATTTGCTTCCTCTTCTTAGACATTGATTGTGCAAGCCAACTAGGTGTGGTTACCAATGAATCGTGTCATGTACCAATAGCCATTATTACCTATGAATATATAAATAAATTTTATAGGCTAGTAGTTACTATAAAAAGTGTTGTATCAACCACTGACATTATCATTGAGTCTTTGGTTGATGGTTTGGTTGTCTCTACCCCATTGGTGGGTTGACTAGTCATAGTTATGTCAATGGGATTCTCTATCTCTACCTCCTTGGTGGGAGTTTGGGTCAAATTGAGAGTGGGAGAAGGTGAGGATACTCAGATGGGTTGTATGGATGTGCTTCTAAGGGGTGTGGAAGCTAAGAGTGACACAAATGGAGAGATAGGCATGTATAAAGGTAACAAGGGAACTCATGGAATGAAGGTTCCCAAGGCAGTAAAAGAATCTAGAAATGTGGTTAGAATGTCTAGAGTAGAAGTAGTGGGAAGTGTGATGGAAGATGAATATATAATTATTACCAATATAGTGGTTGTGGTGGATAGTGAGACTACAATCAAAATGACTAAGTCAACATCCATGTATTACTAGGTGGTGTTAGTGATCAATTGGGTAGTAGTAGATATAGGGGATGAGTTGGAAGTTATTATGTAATAGGGAGGTGCAGATGGAATTGGGATAACCAAATTTATTGATTGAATCACTACCAAGGAGATCACTTATACTCATGGGCTAGATGAGGGAGTCGTTACTTGCATAGGTTGGATGGTAGAAATAGGAGGAGGGGTTATATTAGTTGAGTCCCTTATAGAAATTGGTAGTGTTTGGTCAATTGGTTGGGTTACTAACACTTGGGTGTTGTGAGAGGCCTTTTTAATCTTCTATTTTTATTTCCCTTTGTGTGATATTAGTGGTCCCACTACCTAATCTGCTTGTGTGCCACTATTAGAACACTTTATTACTTTTACCTTTACCCATTTTTCCTTTGCCTTATTGAACATATCCATGATGTTCAAGCTCTCTTTTATTATCTTTACCCCCTTACTTATTAACTAGTTTAAATTCATGGTGATGACTAGGGTAGTCCTATCTAGTAAATAAAAGGATTTGGATGTAGACCACCTGACTTGAGGAAGGGATTAACAATAGATATGATTATCATAATAAACCCTATCCACTAGTTGTTCCTCATATTTCAACTCATCTAGAATCAGTTCCATGTCATAGTTCCTAATATGTTCTAGGTTCATTCTAGAATAATCCCTCAACCTAACCTCTTCATCATCTTATATGTCTTCCCAATAATATTCATAAAAGGGAATGTGAGTAAATGAGAAACCCAATAAACTAGAAACAAAACTTGTAACATCATAAAGGGACCTATCCTTGAGGGTTCTCAAAGTCATTTGAGTCATTTTTGCCTTTGCACATTTGGCCTTAGATAAGGAAGGGCATGTGTATCTCCCTATACTGATAGGGACGTGTATGCTTGTTTTATGCCTATTTGACAAAAACTTATGGGTTTCCACTAGTTGTCTTACAAGTTACATTAGGGCCCACTTATCACTAACATATTTTGTAAGGTTGTAAGGAAACCCCCTAAAACCACCAACTCTGATATAGGAAACTATGGGGAACTAAATGAATTATGATCCCCAATTTATAATCTCTATCATCATAGCATCAGAAAACCTCATCTTCCCTAGTTCTTATTCAAATATAGTTATGATGAAGTAGATAAAAGCATCATTAACTCTCCTAAATTATTATCTACTTCCATCAAAAGTGAGATCAAGATAGTAATTATAAATTTTTTTAACCTAATATGTCACAATATTTAACCTTGGGAATGCCCTCCCTTTTGCCAAAGCATAGATGAGGTAGGAGGTCATATAGAATTTGCCAATAGTTTAAACCTCTACCAACTATCTATGAATAGATTCACCAATTAATTGAGCCCAATGAATGCATTATTTATTTTATTAAATTATCAAGATATACTGATATGTCTAATCTTGGTAGTGCTTTGCATTTTGGCTTCCTGTAAATCTATGTAAGAGTACAATGATGTCCCCTGCCTCATCTTTGAATTTTATCCTAGCCAAGGTCTTAGGCAGTCTTGAGACTAAAGCTTTAGGGTTCTTCAACCACTATTTGCCTCATATAATTTACTGGAGGAGTCAGGAATAATATATATATAAGTTTTAAAGTCTGGGATTAAAAACACATTGTCAATGAAAAAGAGTTATAATTTTAGAATTTTTTACCCCTTATCATTCATTACCTCTCTTTTATTTGCATCATAATGCTTGGCCATAGTGATCACAAGCTCAAGGATTTGTATTGAGAATGGAAAGGCTACATCCTGAGGTAAACCACTATCCTATATGCTCTGAATCTAGTCAATTTTGAATTCTACATTGATCCTAGTCTAGAAGTCAGCTAGGTCTGTGTGGTAGAAGTTGATGTTAGTTATCTCATTAATGTTAGAATCCAAGTTGTAAGGGACACCAGGTCCTTTTAATTTGAACTTCATCTCCTTTTAAGACATATATGCTAGGAAAATGTGTGAGGGAACCAACTATAGAGTTAGTCAGTCATTGCATTTACAATTATAGGTAATTTTCCCACTTTTAACTTGGTAGAGTTTCATTATGCTTTTGCAGGGGTTCTGCTCTAATGGGAATATGGTATGTAATAGCATCTATAAAACCTAACATAGATTTAGCATGGTTTTAACTTAAAAATTCACTTACAAAGTCTGATTGAATCTTCATTAGGGTTTTAGGGTGTAATTCATAGTTGAAAACTCTGATAAAAGGTTTGGTGAGAATATAGTTTGTATTTACAAATAAAATCTCTAATGGGAACCTAGGGTGAGAAAAAAAGAGGAATCTCTGCCTAGATCTGAGTGGTAATTTTATGTGTTTCTATAGCTTTGGGAATATTCTTAAGTTTTTGAACTAAGCTGAAGGGGAAGGAATTAGAATCAATGAAAAACCTTTCAAAAAAACCTATGGTAATTACAATAAGAATCTAGACAAATGTCAATAAGATGTTAACATTTGATTGTAAAAAACTAGAAATTTACAAGCAACATAAGGGCAAATGATGATGTTTTTAACAATTTCAAATAAAAAACCCTAAGTATGGTAAGGGAAAACACCTAAAATTTACATAAAATGAACAATGGTGGCTAATGATACAAAGTAGACTGAAGGAAAATGTATGTAACCTAGGAGAATATTGGGTATGTGCATGCAAGGTTTTACAAGTGATGGATCTAGTGTTCATTCATTGGCAACAGAGCTCTAGTTCATGGCATCACTCATCTTAGAGGTGAATGGGCTTTGATCATGGCATCACTTGGTAATGGAGCTATGGTTTATAATGTTTTAAAATGACATAAAAACCCTAAAATGTATGCTAAAACCCTTAATTAATTCTAAGCATGACAATAATGGTGCGAGATGAGTTAATAGGCAAAAATATGGGTTTTTTGAGTCACCTTGAAAGTTTTCAAATTGAAATATGTTTATAATTTTTTGTTTCTTGTCTTGGTAGTCAAAAATTTGAGATACCTATGCATACCTATAAAATTTGAATATGATCTTCAATATCCACTTTTTTCTTGTTGTTGAGGGGTTTTGGAGATGGATATGTTAAGGAAGTGAGGAGTAGAATTCAGATTACACTTCATAACTTTGCAAAGTTATAAAGTGTAGTGGGAATTTTGGTTCTTACTTAGGTCTTAATTAAAAGCAAGCAGAGTTTACATTACACTTTGAAACTTTATAAAGTTGTAAAGTTTAATGCAAATTTTGATCTCTACTTGGGACTCAGTAAGTGGGAAAGTGGAGATATAAGTGCACTTTGAAACTTTGTAAAATTTCAAAGTACATAGAAATCTCTAGTTTTTGCTTCTTACTTAATGAGTAGAAAGCAAAAGTTTAGGTGAATTTTACAACTTTACAAGTATGCAGAGTGAACCTAAATCTCTAGTTCCCACTTGGGTCTTGAAAAAGGGTACTTAGGTCATTCTAAATTTTTTACTTAAAAAAATTTATAAGTATCCTCTAAGACACAAGGTGTTTTGAGTTTTTTGACACAAAAATATCAATAATTTTTTATGACCTTTGTGGGGTGATTACCTACTCATCAAGTTTTTCCCAGTAGCCTTCTAGTTCATTGGGCATGGAGTCATTTGAATTTTATTACATCCTACTTGGAGAAGAAATATAACTATGAATTAACCTAAACAAGAAATAAAATAGAGAAAACAAAAATTGAAACAAACTAAGGAATCGAAACTCTTAATGAATTTCAAAGTGTGTGAAATCACTTATTTGTATGAAACTAACTAATCCTAATATGTACAAAGTTTTAGAATGAATTCCAACCTTAGAAGAATTCTTTGAGGTATATCCCATTGACTGGGATGGGTATCTCTAATCCATAAAGCTTCGATAACTAGAATGTATTGGCTCTTTTGCAATGGGTTATGATGTATGGACCACTCCATATTGCATCAAATTTTATATGCTTACCTAGCTTGTCCCTTTAAACATCCCATTTTTGAACCATGTCTCCTTCATTGAATATCCTTTTAGATTATTTCTTATCAAAAGTTCTCTTTATTTGAGCGTGACTTACTTCTAGAACTTGAATTGACTAGTTTTTGACCTTCTCCAACTCCATGAGTTCTGCCAACCACACAGTCATCACATCATTTGTAGTTAATTCCAACTATTGAGTGAGTTTAAAATATGGTAACTCTATTTATAATGGAATTCTAGCTTCCCTTCTATATACCAACATAAATGGATAATTTCCAATGGCTCTTTTGGGAGTGATCTTGTTGGCCCAAAGTGTTGATTTCAACTTAGTGTGTCAAGTCCTCCAGTTATCTTCCATTGTCCTTTCTATAATCTTTATGAGATTTTTATTGATGGATTCCACCAAGACATTACCTTATGGGTAATAATTTGATGAGGTGTTCAAGTAGAAATTATGTTTCACTACCAATTCACTCACCTAAGTACCCACAAAATCTTTGACATTATCCTAGATAATTGTGTAAGGGACACCAAATCTAGTGACAATGTTATCCATGAATTCCAAAATAGATGCTTTCATGTAATATTTTAATGTAACTAGTTTAGTCCATCTATTAAAATAATCATTTTTTATAAGGACCCATTTTTGGTCATCACTTGATAGTGTATTGATCATGCCAATAAAATCTAACCCCCACTGAGCAAATGGTTGGTCAACTTGGATTAGTTGGAGAGGAAGAGATAATAATCTTTGCTTACCTATAACATAGGCACATTGCTCACAATTTTACACCCATCTATGTTCATATTTTAATATGTTATGCCAATAGTATCCTACCCTCATTATTTTGATAGCAATGGTCCTTGCAAAAAAATGGCCACATGATGAGCCATCATGAAACTCTGCAAGTACTTTGGAGATTTGATCATGCTCGATGCACTTCAACATAACTCCATTAGTATATTTCCTAAATAAGATCCCATTAACAAGAGCATAAGGAATAGATTGGAGCCTTAAGTACCTTTTTTTGAATGTTAGAGCTCGTGTAGATATTCATCAGTTAGTAAGAAGGTAGTCATGTCATAGATCTAGTTGTTGAGCAAATGAGGATTCATTGGTTGAAATTCATATAGAATGTATATTGCATCAGTAGCCTTAACATCAGAATCAAACTACTTAAATAAGCCTTTTCCTCTTATGAGCTTAGTTTTTTTAATGATCATTCATATTCCATGACTTTCATGATCCAACCCACTCTTTTCTCATTTATTTCCTAGCTCAGAAGGAACTCCTTTACGCTAGGGTGACTAACCAGAAGGTAAATCTTGTTGTTTGAGAGCATGTATCTAAACTTTTTGAGGGATTTATCACTACATACACTTATTTCTCAACAAAACTATACCTTTCCACATAATCCTATAAGGATTGATTGAAAAATGTAATGGGTTGTTCTAACTAATCTTTGTTTTATTGGGTCAGAATAGTTGATACACTACCTTCTCCTCCAAAAGCATAGAGAATGAAGTTATTCTCATAGTTTGGATTTACAAAAGTCAGAGCTTGAGAAATAGTCAACTTAATGGCTTCAAAGCCATTATTTTCTTCCCTTATCTAGCTAAAATTGAACCCTTTTCTAAGCATAGTGGTAAGGGATTTGGCCATGGTGACAAAATTTGGAATGAACCTTCTTATGAAGTTGATTTTCACAAGGAAACTCTGTAACCCCTTTTTGTGGCTTAGAAGTGCTAGTGAAGAGATAGCACTTACCCTTTCTAGATATATTGTAAGGACTTATTTTAATAGCATGTGTCTAGTAGTTTCCCTTCATGAATTAAAAATATGCACTTCTTTGGATTGAGGGAAACTCCAAACTCTCTACACCTTTCAAAAACTTTCTTGAGGTGATCTAGGTGGTCACCAACTAGTTTTGAATAAAATGTGATGTCATATAGACACACCAATATCATTTAATTTATCAAACCCTAAAAATCCATAACCATGGACCTTTGGAAGGTATCACCAGTATTGGTAAGATTGAATGACATCTTCTTGTAGGTGTATGTGCCCCATTTGGTAGTGAAAGTGGCCTTGAACTGGTCAGATTCTTGAACTAGGATTTAGTTCTATCCAAAATAACCATCTAAAATGGAAAACCTCTCATCTCAAGCTGCTATTTGGAGGATTTTATCCATGGGTGGAAGGGGATAATGCTCTTTCAAGGATGTTTTTTTTAGGTCATAGAAATCTATACAAAGCCTGATTTCACCATTCTTTTTCCTAACAAGGACCAAGTTAGCTACCTAGAATGAGTGTTTAATGTGGACAATAATGGTGGCTTCTATCAACTTAGATAACTCACCCCTCATTAAAGTCTCTATTTTTGGGTTTATTGGCCTCTATTTTTGTCTAATAGGTTTAGTATTTGGGTCAAGTTCTATTGTGTATTAGGCTAAGCTAGGGTCAAAACCCCTTAGATTTTTGTAACTTCAAGCAAAGTTATCATCAAATTATTGACATAATTCAATAAAAACTTGATTTTCATAGGTGTTACATAATTTTATGATCTTTAAAGCCTTGCCTTCTAAGATGGATACTTACTCATAGTCTTCATCCTTGATTGTGAGATTTTTCTTTTCACCCTTCAACTGATCATCAGAGTTGAAAATACTTTCTAAAGTAATAAGACCCATGGGAAACTTGTTAGTCTTCAACTAAATTATTTTCTCCCCATAATATTCTTGGATCCTTGATTGATTTTTGTTAGATAATTTAGCCTCATCTCACAAAAAGTTAACAATTTGTTCATTATTGTCAAAAATTTGCTAATTTTTTGCAGTATCAGGGATGGATGGTCTCACTATCATCTTTACATGCTAACTATTGTCCTTCTTAATCTATTCAAGTAAATTATATTGATAACCTACTGATTCCATGTAATCAACATCCTTATTTTTTATTCTTAGTATTTCTTAAATGTTTAAAGCAATAAAATCTTCAAACAGGTCCCAAACCTTGTGTTTGTAATATCTTAGCAAGTTTTTCTTGGTCATGTTTATTGATCATACCTAGTAAACAATTAGTTCACTATTACCAAACACCTATAATGAATGAATCCACCTTTATTTTAACAACTAAATACCTTAAATTAATGATTCATATTCTACCACATTATTAGTGTAGTTGAATTGTAATCTAAAGGAATAAAAATAACTCTCTTTTTGAGAAGAGACCAAAATAATACCAGCACCTGCACCATTCCTGCTCCTTAAGCCATCAAAGTATAGTTGCCACATTCTCTTATGATCTTCATTTGGTTTAACAAGATTTAGGATGATTGCATCATCTTCATGGATGCTATACATACCCCACCTTATTTCCTTGACATAGTCATAAGAGTCGAACTAGAAATTTGATCCCCATTCATCAAGGTGAGTGTCTGGGATTTATTCCAAGGGTGTTGAAACTTCATGGTCAAGTTCCTCTTCTTGGTCTTGCACTATGCAATTCATATTCATAGGGACAAAAGTTTATGGCTCAATGTGGTGTTTGTTAATTGGTTTAGCCCTTATGGTCACTCTAGTCCCATATCTTATATTGAGCAACATATGTGACCAATAAATAGATAGGTACACTTCCATTTTTGTAGTGAAGTCTCAAGAAAGGTAGATGGAAAAATAAGGGGTAGGTCAATAACTAATATGTCTTAAGATAAAGATAATCTTGGACATGCATTTATGATAAGGTTTATACCTTTAATAACTCAAACTATTTGGATAACAATTCCATCTAATTGAACCATGACTTTTGTGATAGGTGTGTATTCAACACCTAGCACATTCACTATTTTCTTGGGCATAACAGAGCTATTAGCCCCAAAGTTTATCATACAGTTATGGATAAGACTTTTAAAACTATGAAGAAAAGGTAAAAGGGGGGATTACCATTTTTAATTATGTTTGTGTCTATTTGAGGTTGATACAAGCTAACTACAGTAGTAGGTTCCTTAACTGAGACCTTCTCTATTTATTAGAAATTTTTTAAAGCTTCCTAAAGCAAGTCCTTCTATGCTGGGATGGATAGTGCTTCCCACATGGTAAAAATTAATCTATTCTTTTTCATTTGTTATAAAACATTGAAACAAATATTACTGACCTTTGTCTATGCCTTCATGGGAGTTACATCTTATTTTATGAGATTTAGGATCAATAGTTTTGACTTTGGCTGACCTATTAGCATATTAAGTGGATTTTGAGTTGTGTTTATTTTTACAACCTCTTATATAACTTTAGAAGTTATAGCTTGTTTAACCTTTGGGGGTGGATCACCTTCTATTACCCTCTTCTTAGAGAATGTATTTATTACCACTGAACTACCACCATTGGTCAGTACTTCCTCCTAGTTTACATCATAAAAATCCTCTTCTTTCCAGTTTAAAAGAGTGGTATTATTATAAATAGGCACTTGTACCTCTTCTTATTGAGTATTAGTTTCCTATTTATGCCCTTAGGGGGTTGATACACTTTGTACCATCAAGTCTTGACTAATTACACCATGAGGGAAATCATTTTAATTATGTGGTTGGGTATAAGGATAACACCACTTGTATTCCTAGGCTAGGTTATTCTAGATTGTAATGATGGCCTTAGAAGTACTTGGGGTAGGTAGATAATGGATATTTGGGGGCTTTTCTTCCATGATTTGGCTTTAGAGTTGTGAATTTCCTTGGTATGGCTACCTATTAGGGTGATATGCCTGGTTAGGTGGTTGATAAAGCCTATAATTTTATGATTATTACCTTTTCATGACTACCAACTCATTACCAAAGCTTTAAAGAAATGACTTAACTTCATAAAATTCATTAGAAGGGATGGGAGGTAAAGCTGGTTGATTACTTGTGGGAATTAGGGTTATAATAGGTTGAGTGGGAGGTAATTTTGGTAACAACAGCATTGGAGGCTAAGGAGAAATTTCCCCAGCTTGAATGAGGTAATTTTTGGCTCTTATTGAAATTTCATAAGCATTGGGGAGAGTGATTCCACCCATTTATTGGATAATGATAGCTATATCACTAATTAAAAATTAATTAGTACAAGAAATCATTATTTATGGATGGTTTGACTAACACTAAGATCATATTCCACATGTTTTATAAGTAGAAGTTAAAGTCATTCATGAACTCATGGGAATCCCATTTCATAATGGTTATTTTCTCAACTAGAGAGAGGTGGTCGCTCTTATCCTCAAATTGTATGCATAGGGCAGACCCTAGACCATCCCAAACATGGATGAAATTGGGAAACAAACTCCTATGCGATTGTAGGGATTTACCCTTAAATGATGATGTAAGAAGTCTAATAACAATATTTTCTTGTGTAATGTTATGACATAAATAGATTTTAGCAACATCCTAAATGTGTTTTATGGGTGTGGTGGTAGTTTAATCAATAAAATATGGAAGGCTTTTTAGATCTGAGGTGGGTATATCATCATATTGGGCCAACATAAGTGGGATGCCTCCATTGAATGGTATGAAATTATGATTTCTTTATGCCATAGTGGGAGGTATGAAAAAATTGAGAATATTTGTGAGAGATGCAGATATATTTATAGGATTTATTCTAGGGTTAAGTAAAACTAATCTTAATTTCTTTTTGTTTGGAAGAGATAATCCTTGTAAGATAGTCCCCTTACCTTTAGTAGATGATCCTGTCTATATCTTTGGCATACATAAATGTGAATTTCATGAATTTTTAAGCTAGTGGAGTCACTATGTGTTCTTGAGATGTGTATGAATTTCTCACAATAATTTTTGAGAATAGCACCAATTTCTTAGCTATGATCTTTGGGCCCCATCAGGTATGCCAAAAATTGTATTCAATTAGAGTTTGCACCCGCTATGTTTTATAAGAGTTATAGTACATAGAAATCTAATGACACAATTAGATCACCTCTAAGTTATGAGACCTTAACTATTTGAGGTGAACCTCTAAATAAGGCTGATTTTATTTCACTAAGCTTAGTGCAATTGATACATGACCAGTTCATTTCTAACTATAGCTTCTTTATGATTTTTCTCCTAACTGGGGTTTGATTTGTAAGGAAAAGAGTTTTGAAGGAGTTTTAAAACTAGAAATTGCGATGCACCAAAGGGTTTTAGTGGAAATTATTGCTCGATTTGATCAAACACATTTTGAAAAGTAATATACTAAAATATCTTGAAACACAATCTTACATGAGTATGAAATCAAAGGTAATATTGGGCATTCAATCAAATAAGGAACAAATTTCTCAATTTTTCCTCAACAAGATTTTTAAAGGGAAAGATAAATACCACAAATGATCTTGTATGACTGAAATAAGACTTATATTATTCACAAATGTAATAAAATCTATACATACACACTGATGACACAAAATAAGGACGTCAAAACTTTAGTATATTGATATTCTTCAGGTTATAGCATGTAGTTGAAATTATCTAAAGAGGAAAATTTATCTGTCAAAAAAAATATCCATGGTCTATGTAAGAGATCCATATTCATACAAAACACTTACTCTCTCGAGATAAAATAAGTCCAAAACTTTTACACTTACTCCTAAAGCAAGAAATCAAGGAGTGCTCATATAAATTTCCTCATTTTCAGACTGAAGGGGAATCTTTAGTAGAGTAGAAGGAATAAGAGGACTCTGCAAGTAGTTGGTACTTCACCAAATGTTTAATAAGGATAAAAATGTTGTTGGAGTCTTCCATTCAAACCATCTCTCCTTGAGTTTAGTTGAAGAAGTCTCTCACCAAAAAATGGGGCACCAAAATGAAACTTTATGACTTGGTCAATCTTTTAACAAAGTTGAATGCTTTTTTAATATTTGAATATTTTAAAACATAACTTGTAAAACCTAAATTGTAAATTGTAATTGAGACTTTTACAACTTATAAGTCACTTGACAAAAAGGGATGTGCAAATTACAATATGAGCTTTTACAACTTTTAAGTCATTCAACTTGTCAAAAATAAAAGTGCAAAATAAAAGTTGCACTTTTTTAACTTAAACTTGACGGAATGATAAATGAAAATTAAAAGAAGCACTTTTTAACTAAAAGCTGAGATATGTCAAAATGATAGTTGTAATTTACAACTTGCAACTTTACAAATTTTCAATGTAGATTACAAAAATTGTAATTTAAAGAATGCATTCTTCTCAAATAATTAAATAATTAATCAATGATAGTAACATCAGAGCATTCCTGGTCCTTTTTCATTTGTATCTTCTTAATGTAAGTGTCTAAGCTATTGAATATTTTTTGTAGGAACTCTTCATCGGGACCAATTATGTAAACATTATTGATGTCACATTCTACCATTAACATGGATAATTATTTAAAATAAGCTCTATAGATTTGGATATATTTGTCTATATGATCAAGTGTATTGTAGTACTTCATAAATTGGTGGATGGAATCCAAATTGAAAATTGTGTCATGTGTTGACTCCCTCTTAATCACCTCCTTGAATTTATCCTGGATAACCTAAATAGGAAGAAGTTCAAATTGGTAATCTACTACCTCACATGAGAATTTATAAATTGAATATTCAATTTCATACATTACATTGGTGGCCTTATCACTTGTGCTTTTGGCCTTATCAATATTTTCATTAAGTATTTTGACTCTGAACTTGGTTTCCCTCTCTAGCTCATTAAGTATGTCATTTTTTATTTGGTCAATGGCCAGTAAATTGGGAGAGTAGAGATTTAAACTTTAAATTTATTCCTCATATTAATTTATTTATACCTTTAGAGTTGCAAGGTCATCCTTTAGTGTTTTATAATAATCCATTGCCAACTCTATCACTTTATTCCCTTTGGCGACTAGATCTTTAGCCCAGTTCTTTGTATTTCTACCCATTGTGCCAATCTTTATCATTATATCAAATTTCTCTTTATCAAGGAACTAAGGGGGAAATTTAGTTGGTTGGGTTGGTTTGAGTGGATGTGTTGGGTTTATGACCTTCCTCAAGGTAGTCATCAACCATTCTACCTTGTTCTTCAACTCATCCTTGGTGACCTTGTCACTGTCCATTTTCTAGAATAGATAATTTATGCTTGTTTGGGCATCATGTTTTAGTACCTCTCTTATTGGGTGACCAAGATGTATTCTGGATACCTAATAATCCCCCATCTCTAAATCTTATTTATGTTTGTTGAGTGGGGGGAATGTTATCTTTGTATACTTATCCCCTATTGCATCATAAGAAACTCTAGAAATAGTTTATGTACCTTTCTTTAGTCATTTAGATTCTTTTAATAAACCAAAATTTAGGGTGTTAGGAGATATCATTTCCTTCCTCTTCTTAGAAATTGATTGTGCAAGCTAACTAGGAATGGTTGCCAATGATTCCTATTATATCTCAATGGCCACTATTACCTATGAATTTGTGACTAAAGTTGCCACACTATTAGTTGCAATAACAAGTGGCATATCTACCACTGATATTATCACTGAGTCTTTGACTGATGATTTAGTTGTATCTACCCCATTATTGGGTTGAATATCCATAGTTATATCATTGGATTTCTCTATCTCCAACTCCTTGGTGGCATTTTGGGTAAAATTGAGAGTGCGAAAAGGTGAGGATATTTGGATGGGTTGAGTGGAAGTGATTATAAGGGGTGTGAAAGCTAAGAGTGACACAAGTGGAGAGATAGGCATGTGTGGAGGTAATAAGAGAATTTATGGAAGGATGGTTCCCAAGGTAGAAAAATAATCTAGTAGTGTGGTTGGAATGGCCAGAATAGAAGTAGTGGGTAGTGTGATGGAAGATGAATATGGAATTATTATTGACTCATTGGTTATGGTGGATAGTGGGACTATAGTCAAAATGACCAATTCAGTAGCCATGTATTATTAGGTGGTGTTGGTGATCAATGGGGTAGTAGTGGATATAGGGGATGAGGTGAAAGTTATTTTGTAAGAGGTAGGTGAAAATGGAATTGGGATAACAAACTACATTGATTAGTTTACTACCAAGGGGATCACTTGTACTGGTGGGCTAGATGGGGGAGTAATTAGTTACATAGGTTGGATGGTAGAAATAGGAGGAGGGGTTACAGTAGTTGAGTGCCCTATAGAAATTGGTAATCTTGGTCAAGTGGTTAGATTACTATCACTTGGGTGTTTTAAGTGGGCCTTTTTATCTTCTATTTTTGTTTCCCTTTGTGTGAGATGATTTGTCCCACTACCTGATCTACTTGGGTGCCACTGCTAGAACCCTCTATTTATTCTACCTCTACCCCTTTATCCTTTACTTTATTGAACCTACCCATGATGTTCAAGATCTCATTTTTTATCTTTACCCCTAACTTATTAACCATTTTAAAGTCTTATTGATGACTGGGGTAGTCATGTCTAGTAAAGAAAAGGATTCAATGTAGATTATTAAACTTGAGGAAGGGGTTGAAGGTAGATATGATTGCCATAATAACCATATCCATTGGTTGTTCCTCATCTTTAAAATAATCTATAATTGGTGCCATGTCATAGTTCTTAATTTTTTCTATGGTCATCTTGGAATAATCCCTCAACCTAACCTCTTCCTCATCTTGCATGTCCTCTCAATAATATTCATAAAAGGGAATGTGAGTAAATCAAGAACCCAATAAACTAATAAAAAAACCTATAGCATCATAAAGGGGCCTAGCCTCAAGGGTTATCAAAGTCATCTAAGTCATTTATGCCTCTATACATTTGGTCTTAGATAAGGAAGGGCATGTGTATCTCCTTATACTGATAGGGAAGTGTATGCCTATTTTGTGTTTACTTGACAGGAACTTGTGGGATTCCACTAGTTGTCTTACAAGTTCCAATATAGCCCACTTATCACTGACATATTTGGGAAGGGTGCAAGGACACCCACTAAAACTACCAACTCTAATATAGTAAAATGTGGGGAACTAGATGAATTGTGATCCACAATTTACAATCTTTGTCATCACAGCATCAGAAAACCTTATTTTCCCTAATTCTTGTTTAAACATAGTTATAATGTAGTAGATAAAGGCATCATTAACTCTCCTAAATTCTTGTTTACTTCAATAAAAATTGAGATTAGGATAGTAATTATAAACTTTGTTAACCTAATCGGACACTATGTTTATCCCTTGGATTGCCTTCCCTTTTGCCAAAGCATAGATGAGGTATAAGGTCATGTAGAATTTTCCAATAGTTTAAACATCTACCAAGTATCTTTGAATGGATTTACTAATTAATCAAGCCCATTTAATTTATTTTTTATTTTATTAGATTATCTAGATATATTGGTACATCTAATCTTGGTTATTTTTTGTATTTTGGCTTCCTATAACTCTATGTAAGAGTACAATTATGTCCCATACCTCATCTTTGAATTTTATCCTGGCTAAGGTCCTAATTAATCTTGAGGCTAAAGCTTTAGGGGTCTTCAAACACTATTTTTTTATAATCCATGCATAATCTGAGGTGTTGTCTTCATAAACTTTCTTGGAGGAGTCAGGAGTAATATCCATATAACTTTAAAACTCCACGATTAAAAACACAGTGTCAATGAAATCCATATCTATTTTCAAAAAAAATCCCCATTACCATTCACTACCTATATTTTCTCTACATCATAATACCTTTCCATAGTGAGAACAAGCTTTGGGATTTACACTAATAATGAAAAGGCTACAACCTGAGGTAAACAACTATTATATACGCTCTAAATGTAGTCATTTTTAAATTTTGCATTGAGCTTAGTCTAGAAGTTAGCTAGGTCTGTGTGGCCTAGGTCGGTGTCAGTTATCTCATTAATGTTAGAATCTAATCTATAAGGGACACTAGGTCCCTTTGATTTGAACTTCATCTCCTTTTCATACATATATATAGATAAAATGTGTGAGGGAACCAACTACAGAGCTAGTCAAGCTTTAGGTTTGTAATTGCAAGTAATTTCCCTACTTTTAACTTGGCAAATATTCATTATGCTTCTATAGGGGTTACACTCTAATGGAAATATGGTATGTAATAGTAGCTATAAAACCTAACATAGAGTCAATGGGGTTTTAACTTTTAAAATCATTTACAAATTTTGATTGAATCTCCATCAAGGTTTTGGGGTATAATTCACAATTAAAAACTCCAACCAAAGGTCTAGTGGGAATACATTTTGTATTAACAAGTTATATCTCTGGTGGGAATTGAGGGTGAGAGAATAATAGGAATCTCCACCTAGATCTGAGTGGGGGTTTTAGATGTTTCTGTAACTTTTGGAATATTCCTAAGTTTTTTAAATAAGTTGAAGGGGGAGGAAAAAAATCAATGAAAAACCTTTCAAAAAAAACCTAAGGTAATTACAACAAGAATCTAGACAAATTTTAGTAAGATATTAACATGTGAATTTAAAAAAAAAATTACAAGTAATATAAGGTCAAACGATGATTCTTTTAATAATTTTAGATAAAAAAACCCTAAGTATGGCAAGGGAAAACACCTAAGCTTTATAGAAAAAGAATAATGGTGGCCAATGATATAGATTAGACAAAAGGAAAATGTATATGACCTAGGATAATATTGGGTATGTGCATATATGGTTTTACAAGTGATGGAGCTAGTTTTCATTTATTGACAATAGAGCTCTAGTTCATGGCATCACTCATCTTGGAGGTGAATGGGCTCTAGTCATGGCATCACTTGGTAATGGATCTCTAGTTTGCAACATTTAAAAATGATGTAAAAAACCTAAAATATATACCAAAACCCTTAATTAATTCCAAGCATGCCAAATAAAGGTGGCATATTAGTTAATAGGTAGAAATATAGGTTTTTAGAGTCGCCTTGCAATTTTTCAACTTGTAATATGTTTATAATTTTTTGTTTCCCAATTTTATTAGTAGTCAAAAATTTGTGAAACCTTTGCATACTTGTAAATTTGTAATATGCTCTTCATTCTATAATTTTCACTTACTATTGAGGGATTTTGGAGGTAAAGATGTTTAATAAGTGGGGAGTAGAATTGACATTATACTTTACAACTTTTCAAAGTTATAAAGTGTAGTGTGAATTTTGATTCTTGTTTAGGTCTTAATGAAAAATGGGAAGGAGAGTCTGCATCACACTTTAAAACTTTGCAAAGTTTCAAAGTGTAATGCAAATTCTGATCTTTACTTGGGGCTTGATAAGAAGGAAAGTGGAGATATCAATGCACTTTGCAACTTTGTAAAGTTCTAAAGTGTATAGAAATCTATTGTTTTCACTTTTTACTTAGTGAGTAGAAAGCAGAGGTTTAGGTGCATTTTATAACTTTTCAAAGGGGTACTTAAAATCGGTACTAAAATCTTTGGTTCCTACTTAGGTCTTAAGAGGGGTACTTAGGCCATTCTAATGCTTTTACTCAAAAAAATGTATAGGTCTCCTATAAGGCACGAGGTGTTTTGAGGTTTTCTACACAAAAATATCAATAGTACTATAGTGGCAATCGATCCTATCTCAAGTTGGATAATTTTTTCCTTCATCATTTTTAGTTTCATTTTTTATGCACTTTTAGGTTTGGTTTTTGTTTTAAGTTTTAGGTGTTTGTTAGCTTCACACAATTAGATCTCAGACAAATTTATCTAAGTTTTTCATTTCATTCATAGTTAGTCTTATTTCATTCAATTTCACTTTGTCAAATTCAATATTTTTTTCATGTTGTTTGTCAAAAGTTGATTTATAACGTTCTATTATATTCTATTCAATTTATCTAAATTTTGGTTAATCCACCTATTAACACAAAATTATAGTAAAATATATTGGTGAATAATAAAAAATCATAACATTAAATCTATAATACAATCAAATGTAAACAATATAAAAATATTGTTTTGTGGTATGGGTCCTTTCCTTTTATACCATTTAATTAATAATAGTGATTATTTTTAAGTCACATTACATTTACCCTTATCGACATCTTTGAATTATATAATTTTGCCTTTACATGATAAAACCCTTGTACACATGAAATACAATGTAAAATGGGCCTACACATTAAAAATTGGGATATAAAAACATTATCCCATATACAACAATATAACTATTCAACATAAAAAAAATTAATGTGCCTACACAAAGCACACCTATCCATTTCTCCTTCATAGCAAGTCAGCTCCTATGTTCTCTTTAAGAATGAAATGAGAAATTTACCCCATTCTTAGTCAATTGGGAGTTTAAATTTGACACTTTGTCGACCTCATTCATCGTACCTTCCCAATTTTTTTCTTTGAATATTTTCATGCCCTTTATGAATATATCTACTTTAACCTTTAGTTTGACTATCCTTTTAAAATTTATCTCAAATTCCAGCAAGGTTATCATTATTTTGGATACCACTGTTGAATGTTTTGATTAGAATCATCAAATCCTTACTCTATTCTACTTTATTATTCAAGTGGCTAGATGTACATAATGAATTTGGTTATTCATCATATTTTTTAATTTTTCAATTTTGGGATAAAACATTTTCAACTTACTTAAATTATTTGATAATTCAGAAACATTCGTCTTTAGCTATTTGGAAAATAGCCATCCTTACTCTTATATTTCTTCATCTTCAATGTATACCATCATAGAATTAATCTAATTTAACAATTTATCACATACCCCAAAAATCAACCCATAAAATTTTAGACCTTTTCAAGTTATGATACATGGATTCCAACATCAATTAATATACATGTGCCTTAAATTCGAATAAGATAATGGACCTATGTACATGATTGGTCTTGCATTCTTATCACTTCTAGGAAAAAATTTCACCAGGGCCCACTAGGTCAAGTGATTGATCATATTATTCCAATAATAACTTTAAAATTTATATGCTTTACCTTAGGGATAACCACTCTACCCCCTTATAATGCTTGCAATATATTGATTCATAATAGGATACTCATTTTAATGATAAAAAATAATTAACTAAAAAATGGATCATGTAGGATTTAAGTATATTAACAAACATTAGTAACTCTTACACAAAATAAGGGCATAATGCCCTGAATCAATAATTCTAAATATAACCATAGTCCTTAATAGCTATCAGGTCATTTGTGTTCTTTAACAATTTAATTTAAATGATATGTTACTCTTGAATGTAGTTATATTGGTGAATACACATGATCATGATTAAACCATTATTTTTTTAATTATACCATGAAAATTGAGCTTAAATTAATATGAAATAACTAAAAGTGTACACAAAATAATACTTATGTTGGCTTCAAATGCCATAAGGTCAACCAATGTAGACTCCTTGGAGCATAGTGAGATTTTGAGCACAACCAACTGCCCAAGTATTGTCATATAATGTATTCATGTGTGATGTAAATTACAATATCATTTACTTCACACTCTCCTAACAAGGGATCTTAATAATAACATAACCAAATAGTATTTAGGGTTTCATCTTATCATATGATACATCCAAGAAATAGTTCCCATCAGGGTTAAACAACATGTCTTTCCATGTTTATCAAACTAAAACAAGATAAAATACTTTAAATATGTACCAAAATACTACATAGTAAACAAACTCTTACAAATTTATCCATATCAATTCCTTTTAACAGGCATTCATAATGTATACAATAAAAGATCATTTTATCATTCTCATACCTTAGAATAAGTGTATTCTTCTATTGGTAGGGCCACTGTCCATTCTATTCCTAGACTATATCAAGAATCATTTCCAAGTTCACTAAGAACATTTGCCACCAAAATAAGATTTAAAAGTAACATTAAACAATAAAATATTAACAAGGATGTAATAACTACCAATTCATTATGAATTGAATTCTTCCAAGTGACCACATTCATTATTAAGACAAGTTCATCATTTAGACACATTTAAACCTAGTTTACTCAATCTTCCTAAAGGAAACAAAATGATCTCACTTAAGCATGGTCCACTTCCCAACATGCCATTTACCATTAATTTCTCATTATGGTTCAATCCAATTTAATTGATATGTTTATTAATAGATTTTATTTGGACATATAATATCACACACACTATTTAACACAATGGTATTCACTTCTAATATTCTAAGTTATGCAACATGAATAGCCTTCACTATTAATAAAGAATTTCCATTCACAATAAACCAATATTACGGTTTCCTTAACAAGGCATCCCCTATTCTTTCCCTATCTTACAATTTAATTATTTTATTAAGAAAAATTCATGCATCATATTGCCATTATACTACCAATTTACCATGTTCTTAAGATTATTAAAGTATTAAGATGATGTCAATCAAGACAAGCTAAAATATCACAACATTCATGACACTCGGTGCTTTTATAAACCCATTAACAACCTTAATAGGGATTAATGATATCATTATCATACTAATCTACATTGATAAAAAACTTCACTCTCAATTTAAGAACTCATTAAGAGAAGCGATCACAGTGAGAAAAGCTACAGACGTGCATAATTTGCTTACACATTGCCCAAATACCATATAAATGGCATCATAACTTCATAATGACTCATGCAATGAATACACTAATGTATTTCTTAACATAATAAATTAGGATTAGAGCTGAATATAAGTATAGTTTCCACTATATAGTAGAGTTATACCCATGTTTGGCTCATATTTCTACTCTAATGAAAAATTAACACTACCAACTTAGTTAAGCATAACTAAAATGAACTTAGAATCTTGAAAGAAATTGAATCCAACAATATAACCCTTAATATCTTAGAAAAATATTCATAATATATTTTTTGTAGTACAATCACTAAGTGACCTCCCAGGCATAGTCAAGATAAGTGTAATAACACAGTCATTATATAAGGAACTTGAAGCTATAAAATTATACAACTAAAATTCTAACAAGACTCATTCTAATAAATAAAAAAATCAATAAGGGAAGTAAACATAGTTAGTGAGGGCTATAGTGTTCACAACCACTTCAATTCCTAATCATCATCACTTTCCTGATGACCATTTATCAATGCACATAACATCAACCATACTAAATTTCTTATTGAAATAGAAAATGTTAGACTAAAAATACAGTCATAGTTAAGGCTTCAACACATAGTCAAGATCAACTAAATAATGAGCATCATTTAGATCTAAGCCTTATAATATAGTATTACATATACCGCATGACTTAAATCATAAGGCATTTATATCTATCAACACAATCCTTCAATAAAAAGTAAGATCCTTATAATATTTGTATATATAAAAAAAACATACTAATAACCAAAAGTTCTTCACATTACATCAGGTTGACCTTGTGAAATCTAACACAGAGATCTAGTTTTCCTTAGCATAAGTTTACCACAATTCTAATTATGTTTTACAATGCAACTATACAACTACGATAAGTTAGCTTTATTCTCTTTTGTTTGTTTATGATATGCAGTCATCTTTTAGTACATTATACTAATGAATTAGTAGCATAACATAGTTAACAGTAAATGAATCATAACATATAATTTCATGAGTACCATAAGAGAAACAAAAATAATTAAATAACACAATTATCCTTAAGATACTATGCCAAATAATGGCATAATATAATCATTAGATAGTACATTATCATTACATTTTTGTGATACCTTTAGGGGTAAACTAAACTATAAATCAATAAGAGCAATAATTTCTAGTGTACTTGAACCAAAAAAAGATTCATTAAATAGATCACAAAATAATGATAATGAGAGTACAATCTATACTAGGCCCTCAAATATCACTGGCACTATTATAAGATACTATAAATAATCCTTTTCTCAAAATAACCATCTTAGTCCAACTATAATAGATAAGTAATACATGTCAAGCAAAGTCTATCAATTAGGGAGAGATTCTTTTAAGAGTAATTACAACTTGAAAACTCATCACTTACAATTAGTTAATTTAACACAAATTTGGTGAGGTTAATTCCCTTCTAATAAGTATTATAATAACATTAAATCAATACACAAGAAAAGTAAGCTCATAAAGCGACTAATGTAATAAAAATGGGTTTTATGAATATCTTCCCTATGTATATACTATGAGGTCTAACTAATTTCAAAGTCACTCATAACCATAATTACCATATGTAAGTATATAATTCAAAGAAGATACATTAATCAATGGCAACAAAAATAATCTTACTTTTTGAATGAGTCAAAGTAATGAGTAACTTATAAATGAGTGAAAAATCTTGTGCATAATTTTATTTTAGTTGCATCTAGCCATGTCAAGATCACATGGGAATATAACACCTTCATTATTTCTCAAAATTCATGTATGCAGTCACAATAATTCCAAGTGTTGTCAATATTTATACAACAATAATGTATCTTATCAACATAATATAATTCATAGATAGTTGCACTAAATCCCTACATTAAGAAAAAAGTAGATTACATCATGTGTAATATAGTCCATTACATACCAATTACTATAAATGAGTATTTTTTTTAAAAGGAAGTAGTTTTGGGTTTCAAGAACCCTTTGAATCACACAAAGAACTTAACACAATAGGGTATTTCTAGTAAATACAATGAGTCACCATAAGGGAATATATACATCTAAAGATCTAGTCTACCAAAGACTGTTATTGAAAAAATTCAAGAAAAGTAACACCTTATTGTATGCAAATCTTAAACTCAAAGAATAACCACATAAACCACCTCAAGGTCCAAGTGAACATTATAATATAATAATACAAAATTAAAAGTCAATTAGGTTATCCCATTAATGCAATAAATAAAGCTACACTAAAATTTATATACAATTTTTAGTTACTTAAGACTTTAGTATTATAAAATCTTATAATGGTACTAGACTACTATAGTGAGTTCCTTTAAATTCATTGTACCAAACAAGAAACCAAATATCATCACCAAGTATCCAATAGTATACAATACCATAGAAATTTGTTGATGCAAGAGCTAGAGTTTAACCATTTTTTAAATAACCAAAATACATTAATCAATGCACAATGTTAGATGAATAGATAACACACACATTCCAATTTTTACCATCTTATCTATGCAAGGTCATTCCTCACAGAGGTATATTGAGAAACACAAATATCATTATATTATCCATTTCATAAGTGGGGTTTGTTCCTTACCCACAACATAGGGAGTTCTAATATATCAATGGACCCTAAAGGTGTCTAGGTTTTTCCCCTAGACTATGGCATATACTCACATATGTATATCTGAGTATACATATATGGATTTATACCATGATTAGGGTATTAAATCTACAAATATTTTAACATACTTTCTATAATAACTAATGCATATAATCTTAACAAGAAGGGGAAAATAACTTGCCTATAACTAAAGACCAAGCTTCACCTTCCTTTCTTCTTAATTTCTTTTTTCCCCAAAATACCACTCCTATTCATTGTCCAGATTTTGTTCTAGCATGTCACACACTTTGGAAGCATTTCCAAAATGCTATTTAACCTTGTTCTAGACTCCATTACTATCATAATCATAGCGAATACACAAATTTAGATTCTACTATGTTCTTAATAGCATCCAAAATATAATTCCCTAGATTTCCTCCACCTACATTATCCATTATTTCCCTCTCCTCTACACCCTAGGATTCAAGGTCAATAAATGAAAGAATCATCAAATAAATTCTAATCATGCCAAAACCATAATCATTAAATGATCATTATCAAACTACTAAGTTCAAATTCCATAATAGCCTGTGACACTAACATGGGTCAATAAGGTTTTTTAATCAATAATACCATGCAACATAATATAATCATTAAAACTTTAAACCATGCAAAATAAGCTAACGAAACAAACATTATGTCTTTAGCTTCTAATACAACATGCCAAGGCCACTGGATCTTAATCCATCATAGTAATCATGACTCCCTCCTTTATTTAGAAACATAATATGCCTAAGCACAATGATGATTTAAAACTTTTTGAGTAATTACTATTTAAGATCCAACAAAACTAACTTGCCCATAAAAGAGGTGCTCATAAAATCATAACAATCACAATTGGCTATAAGCCAATGGCATTTATTAAAAGAAGGATACAACAAGTACATGTCAGTCAAAATAAGTAAGAAACACATTAAAGTAGTTCTTCTAATTTTATCCTCTAATTTTTGCCCCATATAATGGCAGGCTAGGATAGGTATATGACATAATTTTCATATCTTAAACCAAGATACCTTAAACACATTGATTTTGACCAACATAATGTCACATAAGTCTTGACCATTTTATCCTTTTTAAAGGATTCCCATAGATTATTAGCTAAACATTATATTCATCACCTTGGGCTTCATTAAAGCAACTTATATCATTTTAAAATGGGATTTCAATTCCTCTTTCTCATCTTGAAGGGTCATGTTTTCCCTTTTCAGTTTCTTTTTAGCACTAAGATCCTTTTTAAAGTTATATTTTAACACCTAAACTTCATTTTGTACTTGTTTTACTTTCATAGGGACTAGGATAGATTATGTTTTCTTCTTGTGGGCTATAGGACAAATTCCTTTTTTTTTCAAGAGTATCACTTTCAAGTTGAGAGGTTGGGAGTGTTGATGGTGTAATTTTCAACTTCTCTATCTAACTCATGGTCATTTATAACTTGGTATGAATTTCATAAATTTTATAAATGGCTCCCATTAACTCCAATTTTTCTCTCTTTAATATGGTATTATCATTAATAAGATTTTTGAAATAAGCCTTTAGGTGTTTGACATTGTGATAATTGTAACTACATAGTCCCACACTGCTTTGGATGTATCTTCTACTTTTATATCTCCCACCTTGAGGATTATTGATCACCCTCTAAAATCTTGGGGAGTAAGTTGATTGATCAAATTATTATGGGTGGGGACTCTAATCCATACATCCAGCATTTGCATTTACATTTAACTATGTATATTTAAAGTACTTGGTAATTTTATTGGACTTAAAATCCTATCAAAATACTATGTTTGTATCATATTACTACATCATTTCATAAAAAATAATTTCTTGAAACATATACCATCTAGGTAATAATAGGAAACCACTATTTTTAAAAATATCCCTTGCTTGATCAGGGGTAATATTTTCATAATCAATCCCTTCCCAAAGGTAGAGGTGATTGGTTTAAAGTGAGACTCTCATTTGCCCTATAAGTTTAGATAAATTTCTTATTCATCTTTGATTAGGGGTTAATTTCACTTACCTTGTTAATTGGTACAACTATTTATAAATTTTTGAAACACTTTGTTCTTAATAAATTCATCATCATTAAAAAATATATTGTGCTCTATAATTATTTGATCATTTAGTTGATCCATTTCATAGAATTTGATGATCTAAGTTTATTGATTATTACCATCTTATAAATATCCCCATTTTCACATAAGATCCCCATTTTCACATAAGTTTATGGATGTTCTTTTGAATTTTATCGAACATAAGATCCCCATTTTCACATTTAGTATTATAAATACTAATCCAAGTTTCAGTATCCTCATATTGTATTGACTCACTAGCATGTTCTTATTGATGCATTGAGACCCCTACACTCATTTCAATATCCCTTCCATGTATTAGTTCATTCCCAATTTCATTGATGTTTTTCATACATATCTTAAGGTGAACTTTTTGGAGGCTTCTTACTAGTTACTACTATATATTATACATACCTACTTGTTTGTTCATCATCATCACTTTTTAGTAAGATTCTTTCCATGGCATGATGTGACTACTAGTCAGGTTTATGGCCTAACACTATAGTACTATTTGTTGGCTTTATTTTATGAAGCCTTAATAATTGATATGCCTACTCATTAGAGACAAATGACATAGATCATCTCCTAAATATTCATCTCCATATTTGGTTACTTACATCTTCTCTTATTTTCTAGGATCAACCCATTTATAAATGTTATCAATAATTTTCTTTAGTCTCTTAATAGGTTTTTCTATTTTGGGAGATGTTCCTTGATATTAAAATATTATTTATTTCCATTTTTCTTTAGCCAGTCTAAACCTACTCTAATCCTACTTTTTTTCCTAACCTCATCTACATTCATGTAATTTATTGTTTACTCTTCTGCATCATGCTCATGAGAATATATGCTCCTTTTTATAAATTTTATTTTCTTATCAATGAATCCCTAAAAGTCACATCTTATTTTATGGCCATCTTCAAACATAAACTATATATTTCATCTACATGAATAACCAATACACACATGGAAATTTTTGAAACCTCTAATAGTAGCTACATAATTTAACAAACTACTCTTCCTAATATTACCAAATTCTTCTTCAGCTATATCTAATTTTTTTATTAACTCTTGACATATAATTCTAAGGGGCACATGTTTGGGTAAGATGAAAAGGGCTACCTTAACTTCATAAACTTGTGTATAAGTTCCAATTTGTGTCAACCATAAATCAACCAAAGGATTTCTCTAAGGTTTATAATTTCTAATGGTCTCAATATTTTCATTGAGGCACTACTTAGTATTTTTCTTTGCTTTTTAAATAATAACCTATACAAGTTCTACACAAAACAATCCCAAAATATACAATAATTTTCCTTCTCAAAATGCTTGACTAAATTCCATGTCCAAGATTGAACTAGTTTATATAATTTTCTCCATGTCCAAGGTATTTTTATACATTTTGAGTGTTATTTAGGCATAAAACCTCTACATCTTTATCATATAACTATACATTTCTTGGAATATTACATTAAAGATTCTAATTGGCTCATTATCTTCCCTTACCATACCAGCTAATGTTGATATAGCACACTTGGGTTAATGACTTATCCGAACTGAGCCAAGAAAGTATTACTAAACTAAAGCCACCCAGTGATAAAATACTCAAGGAGGTTTAAACATAATTCATACACATTGTCTTCTAGGATAAATGGGAATATATTGCAAGCTACATATCCATACTCTATGTTCAAGATCCTTAAAGTTGTCTTATAATATGTTATATGTTCTTTAGCATTGCATACTTCATTTACTATGAAATGTGGGAGGTACCTCTATGATTTATAGGAAAATAATGAAAAAACCCAATGATGTTAATGGTTGATCCATCTAACCAATCCATTACTTTGAAGAGGCTAGGACTATGATGCTAAGTGAGCTAAGATGGGTCTTATAAACTCTATGTCTTCCTCTACAAAGTCTAGGTCTTATATACTTTTACAGTGGTAGGAATAATATCAAACCTAACTCTAACTTGGACTTGGTGAGGTATGAGGGAGAATTAAAGATGCCTCAAGGTCAAATAATTATTGAGGAAATGTGTCCTTTAAGTATGTTTTGATGCTTTGACAAATGGCTCTCCTTCTAGCACCATTTTATTATTGATGTGAGTTTTAAGTAAACCACAGGAAATGGATGTTCACCCTCTCATTTTAGGACTATTGTTAATTGACCAAGGCATGAGTTATATGTTTTTAACTCTCCTATGTAATCTGCATGGAATAGTAGTGTACTAATTACAAACCCATAAGGGAGAATCAAACATGAATTTAAGACTATGTAGTATATTTTCAGACACTGTAATTCCTCAAGATAAATATTTAGAATGGCACATAAGTTTAAAATGGGGATATAACAAAATAAACATAGAAAGGGGAAGAAGAATAGGATAGAAAAGAAGAATGTTCTTAGACTTAGTAGAGATATTTATGTTTGCATGGAAAATTCTAAATCTAATCAAAATTTACCAATATCTATGTAATCTATCTTAGGTTCAAACTAAAATAGAAATTATAGAGATTTTAAGGTAAGATTCCTTATGGATATAATCTTCACTACACAGTTTTATAAGATGAATCGCTATAGAAGAATTTTTAGCACACATTCATTTGTAATAATTAGTTTATCATAGATGATGCAAATAAAATAACAAGGTTAATGATTCACTCAACCTTGCTAAATCTAAAAATTTCAATCTAGATTCATACCATTATCCAAAAAATAATTTTGCATCTACCACATTCATGCTGAAAATTTAAGAAGCTTAACAGAAAAGAAACAACAAAAAACCTATCAACATTATTTCAAATTTGTAAGCTTTTATTCTTGCTTTATTTTAGAATTTTCTCCTCTCCTTGAATTTTTTTTATAAAATACTTATTATACCAGTCCCCTTCTCACAAATAATTTAATGTAGGCATGGTTAATTTGGCACAAAAAATGTGCCTCTCTATACATTCAATTATGTCTCATACCTATGCCAATCTCTTATAAAATATCAGGGTGAGCATGGTTTCTCCTTTATTGAAAAATGTATCCACCTTTCAATTTCATAAATACTTATGGAAGATGAATATAGGTAATTGTAATGCTCACAACATTGATGATTTGGTACACGTTGATGATTGTTGATTTTAAATTTATGCCCTTGGTGTGATATAGACATCACTTTTGACAACTGAGTTTCCTCATATGTCTCTTCTTATGTTATTTCCATGTGGCACCATTTCATGATGGTTGACATCTTTGACTTTGGTAATTTGAATGAGGATTTTCCTTATAGTGTGAGCCAATGTGATAACAACACATAGTGAGATCTAACTAAGTCTTATCCTTGTATTATTGTGATTGGAACTCTGCATTATAAAAAGTATGAGTATATCCCATGTGGCATCTTATGATTGCTTCACATCCTCATAGTCCCTCTTTACTAAAAAATGATATTGACTAAGTACAAAGGTGTGATTAAACATTTTATTGGCACTTGGTAGGCTATGATTATTTTAAATTTTCTCAAATCTTGAACTCTTAAAAATTATTTGAACCGAGACATGTGAGAGTTTATGAAGGAGTCCTTTTAGAAATAAATATGAGTATGAGAACTGAATCTAAGTGTGAGTTCCTATAAAAATAATGTTAAATAATTTGAAAACATCCATGAGATTTGACTAAGTAAAAGATAGCAAAACATTATGAAAATAAGGTAAGAGAAAGGATAAATTTAATTTAACATCATGTGACTAAATATAAACTTGTATGATCTGGAATAAATAGGCATAAAATCATGTGATTGAGTTCAAAAATCTTGTGATCAACCCTCTGATTCTTTATCTTTGACCAAATTTTATCCCCCTTTTAGAACTTTGATTCTATGTGAACTTTATTTCAATTTCTGTGTTAAAGAAAAATGAGCAATTTGTCTTTTATCTTATATCTTTATCTTTTGTCTTTGTCTTTGACTAAATTTAGATATAAATGTTCATAACTCTAAATTAAGATATGAAAATCAATATCTAAGTGTAAATCATAATGCACTAAACAAATACAACTAATTATTAAAATACATGCAAATAATCAATTTATTCACACACAAAGACACAACTAAAAATAATAAGCAAATAAGTAATCATCATTGTGTGAATGTGCCATTAATGTGTTACTCTTGTGTTGTTCCCTTAAGTCTAGGTAATATCAAATATGAGAGTGTGACAAATGTTGACAAAATGGGAAAGGAATAATAAGGAAAAAGTGGTTGAGTTATCCTAGGATACCCCATGTATCCAAGTGCTACCTACACAGTCCTCATAGACCTCAAGTCGATGTAGTTTTCCTAGAAATGTGAGTGAAGAAAAGTGATGACAATAATTAGGAGGAAAACTATATAAATAACTTACAAAATGAAGATAGCATATAATAATTCACTCATAAAATAGCAAAAGCATTGAAAAAATAGCTTGTAAAATAGTGAGAGCATGAAATAATTAACTTGAAAATGGAAAGAGTGTAGAAAAATTGGCTCACAAAATGGTGAGAGCATGGAATAATTAGCTCAAAAATTTTGAGAGAAATAAATAATATGTTAGTGACAAATATCAAATATGGGGAATGATGATAATGGGAATGATGGCGGCCAAGTTGTCCCTGGATACCCAATATATCCAAGCACTACCTACATAGTTTATATGGACCTTGGGTTGATGTAGTTCACAAAAAAATGGGAGTGAATAAAATTGATAACAATAATTAGGAGAAAGAATATATTAAAAACTCATAAAATAGTGAGAGCGTAGAATGATTGGCTTACAAAATGATGAGAGCATGGAGAAATTAGCTCATAAAATGATGAGAGCATGAAATAATTAGTTCATAAAATGGCAAGAGCATAGAATCATTGGCTCATAAAATGGTGAGAGCATGGAATAATTGGATCGCAAAATGGTTAGAGTGGTGAATAATGTGATAGTGATAAATATCAAAGAGGGGGAATGATGACAGCCAAGCTATCTCAATATACCCCATGTATCTAAGCATTGCTCCATAGTCCATGTTGACCTCAAGCCGGTGTAGTTCTCCAATAAATGGGAATGTAATGGAAAGATGACAATGTTGAATATAATGATCATGAATGAATGAAAAATGAATGAAATATACCTTACCAAGATATAGGTGAGCACCTAGGGGAACGGGATAACTAGAATATGATTAAATGATCAAATTCAAATTTTAGGGAAAATTTATGATTGGATAAGAAATTTCTTACCTATGAGATGTTAAAATGTATAAGGGGTGTCTATCCACATGATAGAATCAAGAGGAAGATCCACTATTTTTTTATTTAGGTTAAAGGGGGGGATTTTTTTGAACTAGGGTCCCGAGACCTTAGAAGAAGTACAAATAGAATATATACCAAGGTCTAATAAAAATCCAATAAGAACAAAGACCTAATAAGACCATATGTATCCAAAATACAACCCAAACACCAATAAAGAACAACAAAAGAAACTAGGATTTAGTTAAATCTAAACTACCAAAAACATCCTCCGAACATGTTTTCATATTTTTTAGGTTTGCATCAATCTAAGACAAAAATTTGTCTTTATCCATGACATTATGGGAAGCACTGCATTGACCATACTTACCTTTCCTTCTGCCAACTATCTTGGGTTCAAACATCTCTCTGATGTAAGCTCAAAGATTTTTGACATTTTGAATACCCTCATACATAGCATCCTTGTTGTAATTCACTAAAAATTTGATATTGTTACAAAGTCTCTCTTTCTCCTATTCTAAGATCTCCACCATAAATAAGAGACTTTAAATTTATTGATCATCCTCCTAGGATGAAGATATTTGGTTCAAACTAATGATTTCCTACTACAGGAAATTCACTTTACCTTTAAGCTCCGTAATATCTCTCATAAACCAATGCATTATAAATTTTTGACTATCTAATTCTTTTAATATCTTATCTAAATTACCCTTGCCCTTAACAAAATTAACCTATTTGTTGAAAGCCTCATTCTATTCTTTTGGTTTCTTGTCAATAGAACTCTTATCTTTATATATGGGGGCTTCTTTAGTCACACCTTTCTCAGCCTTCAGAACAACTTTATGAACTGACTTATTTCCCTACTCTTTATACTTAAGACCCTCCCTTGAATCATATTTGACATAATCTACATCAATATAATCCCCTATCAAATCACCCTTCTTTCTTTGCATGTCCTATTTTCCTTACAAACATCTACATCCTTTGAATCACTCTAAAGGAATTTCTTGAAGTTCTCCTACAACTTTATATCCTTCCTTTCAACATCCTTGGTCCTATTTTCCACATGATTGTTATTAATCTCTGTATACCTACTCTAGCTCCCAGTGTATTTTATCCAAACTTTTTTAATTTTTATGATGTCAACAGGAGCATCCTCTATATATTTATGGCTAAGGAAGGTCTGAGCTAATTTGGTTCATGCCCTTTAAGTATTTTTGAATGAGGTAAATCACCCCTTCATGCCTTGAGGTTGAATAATTTCCATGCTTGAAATTCATGATCAAAACCTTTATTGATTTGAGAATGAAAAAAAGAATACTGAAGGGAATACCATGTCTAAAATAGTTCAACATCTTAAATAAACACCATCTAACTACATTAAACCTACCTTTCAGGTTTACATACTACATTAGATGGAATTCAATCTCTACAAATGGATTGGGTAAGGATTCTCGATCAAAACCATTATGTACTAGTTCTAATTGTTCTCTCTCCTCCAAGAATCTCTCTTCATCCCTTTTAAAATCCCTTACTAAGTTATAAATCTTAGTTTCCTCAAGAGCCAACCTAGTAATGTGGGCAATGAATTCTTATGTGATATTAAGAGTAAATCCATTGATTGTGCCATTTTTATCCTCCCAAGCTTTTGTAAACATGATCAAAATGTACCTGTCAAGTCCTTTAATCTTCTCCATGAAGCCAGCAAAACCTCCCACTTGTAGAGCTACCTAAATTATTTCATTTTTCCTAACTTTAGGTGGAATTTTTAGTTCTATTCTATTAGGTGAGCCCATATTTCTACCCTTACAACAAACACAAAGATGAAAAAGTATTTCTCTATTCCAAAAAATAGACTTCACAAAATAGTTCCAAGAAAAAGAATTTATCTATTCTGAAAAAGGTAGAGACGCTAGTTAATATGATGATAAATTGGTCAAAGATTTCATGGCTTTTTATCTCTTTTAGGGATTTTATGATTTTTGAAAATTTTAGGATTTTTTTATGCTTTTGGGTCTTTTGGGAATAATATATTCACACAAGTATTCTAAAAATAGGATGTATAAAATAATATAAATAAATATACAAGGAACCATCTAGAAAAAATTAAAACAACCTTGGGTAGGGGTTTAATAGTCAACTGGGATGTTAAGGCACTATCATTTAACAACAAAAATGGATGCAAAAGGAGTGAATCAAAATGGGGAAAAAGACTATCAAGGAGATAAAATAAGTTGTTTTGAGAACTACTAAGTAGGGAAAAAATGCCAAATCACTCTTCTATTTTGAATTTATATCTGTAAAGATGTTTTGATGATGACCAAATCTAAATTGCTTGATTAACTATCTTCTAAATATACATTGAGTACATGTAGGTCATAATCAAGATTAGGATGGTCATAGGATGCAAGACAAAGAGAAGGATTGACTTAGGAATGGAAAATGGAAGGAAAGGGAATGAGAAAGGACTTGGAAGGGATGCCCCCAAGTAAGGGATCTCATAGATGATGCTCAAAAAAATCAAGCATAAAAGCACTTGAGATGCATAATGTTCATGGGATCATCTAACTCTTACCCATCTAATGTAGATAACTTGTATGTTCCAGAATCATAGTTTTTTATGATAATCAATAGACCTAGCTAATTAGGATAAAATTTTCCTTTCATTTCATGGTTTTCATTGGTGTTTTTTAATTCTCTTTCAACACAATATCACCAAATTTAAAGTCTCTAAAAATGATGTGTTTGTTATATCTATGATGTATTCAATTTTAATATCTTTTAAGATGACTTAATGCAACTAGTTATTTGTCATCCAAGAGTTCCAAATCTTGTAGCTAGGTGACTCTATACTCATCATTAATAATACCCTATAATGAAATACATAGAGATTAACTCAATCTCAATAAGAAGAATAACCTCAAATCTAAAGACTAGGGAATAGGGTATTGCACCTATAGACATACAGATATTAGTATAATAATCCCATAAGGTAGAGAATAATTGTAAATTTTAATTATGGCTAGCATCATTGATGATATTCATAATAATTCTAATAATACTCTTATTAGACACCTCATCTTGGCCATTACCTTGTGGGTAATATGGAGTAGACCATATGTGTTTGATATGGAATCATGCATAGAGGGATTTCATGTCCTTGTTCTTGAATTACTTGCCATTATCAAATATAATGGTAGAGGGAATTCCATATAGGCAGATGAGGTGATACAAAATAAATTTGGATATTTGTTTATCAGTTATGTAAGTAAGAGGAATTACTTCCACCCACTTAGTCAAATACTTGGTGGTAGTCAGGATATGCTTGTGGACATCTGAAGAAGTGAGGTTTACCTTACCTATGAGATCAATGCCCCATGTATAAAACAACAAAGGAGATGTGATGGGTTGAAGTGTTTGTGAAAGATTATGAATTATATCACCATTATTTTTATAAGCAAAGCATTTCTTGATAAGCATATGCATCTGATATATATAGATGTTAGAAGATATTTCTATCAATGATTCAATGTTGGCCATTATATCTTCTAATTAGTTGTTGTCTCTTGGGATTTGCTTAAACTAATGCATTCAAATTTATGTTTGAGAATGTCAACCATTCCTTTTTAGGGCATGAGCTTCACATATTTGGTTTGATATTGATTTGTAACCTGATTGATAATCAATTATGAATCTCCATAAACAACCAATTGTTGAATGTTTCACTATACTGTGAAGTAAAGTTCAGTAATGAGTGCCTCATATTTTGAAATATTATTAGGGTATGAAAAACCAATTTAAAATGTCTTGGGATGAGATCCCCTTATGGTGTAATGAATAGAATACCTACTCATGAACCATGGGATATGAAGTAACCATAAAAATATAACTTACAATGATGTGATTCTTCTAGAGTAAAGATAGACTCATGAGAGAAATGAATGTTCAAAGGACATCTATCTAACAAATGTGCATTAGCAAGCTGGTCTACAAGTACTTTCCCTTTGATGGATTTTTTATTAGTATATTCAATGTTAAACTCACTTAAGAACATAATCCATTTAATCATATGACCTATCAATGTTGCTTTAGAAAGAAGATACTTGAGAGGATTGACTTTTACAAATATGATGGTCTTGTTGTTCAACATGTAATGACACAACTTCTAATATGAAATATAAAGACTAATCATGCCTTCTCAATTAGTGTATAATTTTGTTCATAAGTGAATAGTGTCCTTCTCAAATAATAAATTACACTTTCTTTTCCCTAGTCATCATGTTGGCATAAAATTACCCCCAAGGTTTGTTTAGTCACATAAATGTAAGGTAATAGTGGTTTTCCCAATGTTGGTGGGGCCAACACTAGTGGATTTGCCAAAAATATTTTTAGATGCTCAAATGCTTCTTGACAGTTGGCGTTCCATTAAAAGGTGGTGCCCTTATTCAAGAGGTGAGTGAAAGGATGGTAGTGATCAATGATTTATGAAATGAATCGATGAATGGACTAGATTTTTGTCATATAAACTATGAAGCTATTTCAAATTAAAATGGGGAGACATTTTTGTGATTGCCTTAACCTTGATAAGATCAACTTTAATACCTCTATGGTAAAAAATGAAGCCTATCAATTTACTTGTTATGACTCCAAAGACACATTTCTTAGGATTAAGGTAGACCTTATATTCACACAGTCGCTCAAATATTCTCCATATAAATTTTAGATGACCCACACGTGTTTTTTATTTTCCTATAATATCATCAACATAGTTTTTAACTATAATATGCATCATGGCATGTAAGATGACAGTCATTGCATGTTGATATGTAGTACTAACATTATTGAATCCAAATGGCATAACCTGATAACAAAATGTTCCCCATAGAGTGGTGATTGTTATTTTATGTTGATCTTCAGGTGTTACTTTGATATGATTGTATCCTAAAAAACCATCCATGAGGGATAGCATTTCATATCCTATTTTTGAATCTATGATCATATCAATGTTTGGCAATGAGAAATCATCTTTAGGATACACTTTGTTGATGTCTCTAAAGTATGTGCATAAATGAATTCCTTCAATTTTTTTGTTGATGAGGACAATATGTAGACGCTAAATCTAAATTATATATCAACTTAGTCTTGTACACTTTTTAAATACCTATCATAGTTGTACCCTTGAGTTTTAAGACTTTCCCATTATTTAAAGGCTCAAATTCACTATCTCTTGTGCCTAAATTGTTTATATATTAGTCTAACCATTGTTATTATGATGACTAGGCCTTCTATATTATGCAAAATTTTATAACCCTGATGATTATCCTTCTCTACCAGCTTTAGACATGTACATGTTTTTTAATAGCCCAAACATTTGTGTCTCAATTAGATGCCTACATCGATGTTAATGTCCCTTTTCAAACTAAGTGTCTAGTGTCGATAAGTCATCCAGTTTGAAAATGAAATGTATCTTAAAGGTTGGCTTAAGTGATTTAGTGTAAGATATTTTCAAAAGGGATTGTTATATATACAAGCTCAACCCTCATTTATTCTTTACCTAGATAAGACCTATCATACATTATAAACTCATAAGGACACTTACCAAGAACATTCAATCAAGCATTCGAGTGAGAAAATTTTCCATATTCATACCTATTTTCATATCATGGATAGGAGAAGTATCCTCATAGGTTTAAATTAGTGAAGGAGCATCCCATGAGCCGTATTTTCTAAGTTACAAGCAATGTCACTCTATGTACTTGCCTATCATGCATTGCATTGTTAAGCACACATAGACAAACATGTAAGGGATAGATACATAATTCTAAGGCCCTCTTTGGAGTATTGTCTATGTAGGGAGTACCCATTTATATAGGGGTCCTTGAGGTAGTTTGACACCATGTTCCCACTAACCCATTTTTCCATAGTCACTCCAAGGGTGAGTAAAGTAGGATTTTCATCATTTAACAAAGAGTGATAACCAATGTGCACAATATAAACATAATAAGGAAAAGGTGATAGAAAACTTAGAAGACTCTAGGTGGTCACATCTAGATATAAACATTATTTTGTATTGGATACTTACATCCAACTCAGATAATAGTGTCAATGCAACCATCCAGATCTGACACAATCGTATAATGTCACAAAATGCAAAATTCTAGAATATGATGATTGTTCTAGAATCTAGATCTAGTCCACTCTAGCTTGTTTCAACCCAAACTTGCATACATAGTAAGTTAGCTAAGTACTCTTGTTTTTAATTCATTACAATATTAATAAATCGTTGTACTTTTTATTTTTAGGATATATCAATATTCTAAATTTAGAATGTTGTTTATTTAAATTTGAAAAATTAATTTGTTTGCTATATATATGTTTATCACCCTTGTGCTTATTCATTTCTATATTCTTAACCCCAGTGAACCCTTGTACTAAAAAATAAATTTTAGGGTTAAATGTTTGGTTAAATTAACCTATGTGTCTTTGTATACAAATTCCTAATTTGTCTCAAATTATGAATCTTTAATTTATAAGCAATAGAAAATGTTAATCAAAAAACTAATTTTCAAATGGAAGATAAAGAAGCATTAGTTACTCATATTAATAACAAAAAGGGCTTAATGGATGCATTTTTAAATGTTACAAGAGATGAAATTAGTAAGCATGTTAAGGCTAAGGTTTCATCACCTAGTGATGGTGAATCCTTAGGTGGTACTACAATGATTCTATACCCATAACCCTCCCCTTGAGCACATCATCATTTCATACTTTTAATGAGGTCACGAGTTATGTATTTACACCATTGTTCCTTAAAACAAATCCTACTATTGTTACATCTTACATGGGAAACATTAACACTTCAACCCAATTACCAGTTTCAATGTTTGTATCAACTCAAACTATGGTATACCTCCTTTGGTGACTTCACACCTTAGTTATCAAAATGTGAAATATCTTATCCAAACTATAAAACTTTTGCAAGCTAAGGTTACAAATATAAAACAAAATCATATGAAGTCACCTTATGCTATTGATTTACAAGAAGTTTTACATAACCCTCTTGCACCTAAAATATCTTTTAACCCCTTGATATCTAATTTTATTGCACCTAAGTTCCCATTTTGTGATGGTAAAGGTTATCCTACACGGCATCTTTGATCTTTTTATGCGATATACCTTAATATGCCTCCAATGATAAAATTTTGACTAAATTATTTCCAAAGAGCCTCAAGGACTATGCTCTAAGGTGGTTTATGATTTATCAATCCAATCAATAAAATGATTTAAACCTATTATAGATTAGTTTTTGGCACACTTCTCTATTAACATTATCAAAAAGGTTTTTTATGCCCAAATTTCAAAAATAAAATAATGAACTTATCAATGAATATTTATTAAGGTAGAAGACAATGTTGGATAAAATGACCAGTCTAATGGTTGAATAAAGAGATTGAATCCATATTCAATCAAAGTTTGTTTTCCCCATTACATGAGTCCATTGCTTTCAAAAAATTCAAATATTTTGATGACTTATACCATATTGTTCATGATCATGAAAATGATACTTTTATTATTAAACAAACTTAAATTTGCAGAAAACACACCAACTACATCCAATAACAAGTTCACTATCAAACCAAGTTATAAGGTAATGTTGAGGTTTAGTATTTACATTGGATAAAATACTATTTACTATTTGTTATATATCGTAATAGTTATTATTTAGTTAGTTGAATATATTACAAATATAGTTTGTAATATATTGTTGTTTGTACAGGTGGAAAAATTGCATGATTATAGGAGAGAATCACGGGTTATCACACTCCTTTTTTATAGGATATGGTTTGCCTATATATTTATATATACCTATGGGTGTGTGTAATTGAGAATAATATAATATATTATGAGATTTAAATTACTCCCTATAATTAGATCTATTGAATTGCATGAGTTAAATCTTGGGATAAGCTCATTCAAATAATAATAGTGGTATCATAATGGATTATTGATCTTACAATGGAGAGATATTTTATATGCAAAGACAACTATAATTATTTATTGTCCTGTAAATGACATTTATAAATATATATTTATTGGTTACAAAAAATAAATAGAAATATTGGTTGTCATCATTCCTTGTTTTTTCATCATAACTTGGTTCTTTCTTGTATGATTTTGATTAACATCATTTATTTTTGCAATATTAATTTTCTTCTTGATAGATGTTAATGATCAGAGAATGCTCAATCTTATCAATGTCATTTAAGTACTTTGATCTAACATCAAACACATTATCAATCCTCTCAACATTTGGATTAACATATATTTGGTAAATGATGTGTATGTGATATAAAAAATCTCTAGAATATGCATTCCATTGAGT